>JAEIFU010000048.1:0-326029 GCA_018904235.1 Lordiphosa stackelbergi
CCACCATACCCTTCATCATTGGTTTATCTTGGACAGGATCAGGTGTTTAAAGTATTTGTAAAATAACTATAATCGAATTTCGAAAAACAAAAAATCAGTGGTTTTTCTCGATATTTTAAGTATCAGATTTTCGAAAACTGGGCAAGGACAATAAATAAATTATGATCCCGTCCTGGAAAGCTAAAAGGCATCCACCGTTGATCGAGACAAATCTTTTGCGTTCACAGGATCGAGTATTCGACCATATATTAGTGAAATTGTCAGAGTTTGAAAGCCAGTGGCATTTAGTTGAATCAGTGAACTCCGGTAAATTTCTTAGGGTCATGCTTTTTACTTGAATATGCCTTTCAACTCTAGAAGAAACAAAAAACACATACATAAACTCATCATTTTGCAAAATTCACATTTATCCTTATGTTGACGTGCGATTTCCACCATATGGAAAATCGCTTTTCATGTTTTAGTTTCTGGAGCAAAGCAGTAAATAACAAATCGTTCATCACATGCCGCCAAATAAACTTTGCAAATTTTTAATTATTATTAAGCCGGCACTCAAACACTCGCTCGAAATTATGTATGTATGCATAAATAAACAAACTGTTAACGGTAAACAAATGTAAATTCAAAAGACAAGTTGTAAATTCGACTTCGACAGGTTTAGAGATGTCAATGAAGACAGCGAAGTCAACGCGGCGTAGGCTAAAATCATACTGAAGCAGTAATTCAAGTATACAAGAGAGCTCTGTCGCTGCTTCTGTTTCTGTTCGGTCTCTGCTTTGTGGCAAAATGAAGATGCTACACAGCAGAGACGACTACGACGCCTCCGCCACGACATTGGCACTTGCTCCATCAACAACAACTACATAGTACTAAAGGTGAAGGCGGGGGATGGAGATGGTTACTTTTCTTGAATACACACACGCACAACTTTTTCCCTTTTGCAGAGATACACACACACACACACACGAGTACATACTTTTTCCTGGCGATTACAACCGAAATGCAATTGATTGTTTTTCTTATTCCATTAGTAGGCAATGATTGCGTTGCGCCACAACACACAGCACAAGCAAACACTAAACTTAATAATAAGTCAATAATTAAATTTTATTTAATATGTTGAAGCGCTACGGAAAAAAAATAGTTAGCGTTCTCCGCCTCGCGTTATAATGATGTTGTACGTAACGGGATGGCTATAGTGCAGAATTGAGCAACCAAGCAATTTGTTGTGAAGTAGAGATGTGCCTGGGCTGTGTTTGCACGCACGCACGAACCTTGGCAGCAATCAGGGTACACGAGCTGTTCTTATTTAATTGCATCAGGGGAAATTCTCTTTTCCCTATTAAAGGTTCGAAGTCGGTTTTAAGTTTATCGAAAAGTGATTTTTGCCCAGAAGTTTGCAACGCATAGAAGGAATCATCTCCGACCACATAAAGTATATATATTCTTGATCAGCATGACGAGCTGAGTCGATTAAGCTTTGTCCGTCCATCTGTCCGTCTGTCCGTCCGTCCGTCTGTCTGTTTCTACGCGAACTAGTCCCTCAGTTTTGGAGCTACCGAGCTGAAACTTTGCACAGAGTCTTCTTTTTACTGCACGCTGCTAATATGTCGGAACCGACCGGATCGGATGACTACTTTTGTAGCTGCCATACAAATGTTCGTTCGGAAAATGGATTTTAGTAAGAAAACTGTTTTGTTCTCAATATTACTGCTCTCAAACACGGTCATGGGTAATATTCAATGTTTTTAAGCTGATCTGCGAAGTTTGGTCGAAGTCGCTAACCGTTGTGACAAGCTATTTCGTGTATCAAAATTTCGGTACAGAAGTTAGCTTTGCCTTTCTCGTTTATTTTAGGACACATTTAAGCACCGCTAAGGTTATACGTTTAAGATATATTTTTTAAAAATTATGCTCAATTTAATAATATACTATTTGAAGAGAAACTAAAATATTTCTAACATTTTCTATCATACATAAATTGGTATTTTAAATATAGGCTTTAATATATTACAGCCCGACACTGTTTTTGTTTTTTATTAACAATCACAGCTCGAAATGAAAAAGACGAATCGAAACAGTACCAATGGCACCCATTCTGTTGCTGATTTTTCATCTTCAATAAACCAAGAAACACTTTAGTATTCGTTCCGGTGCTTGGTTTAAAAGGAGTAAATTTGGCAAACGGTTTCAGCTGCATTGTTAGTCACTCTTTGGTGTCCTCAGTGAGATTTTCTCACAATCCAAAATAAAAAGCTATTATAAATCGTGCGTGCGTGTAAACAGCTTCAAAGCCCATCTCCAACTAGAAGAGAGCAGCTATAGTGAAATTTTGTCTTTGGCGTTGCCAGACTGTTGCAAACACATTTACCGTTGGCTATTTCAAAAAATTGTAATTTTTTTTTCGTAAAAACTATGCAACCAAAAGCAGTCACTCCCACTGCAAAATGATTAAGGCCCGATTCTAGCTGAAAGATTTTATGGTTTGGCCATGTAATTTATCTTATGGCAGCAAGCTTCTCCAACTCCAATTGCCAGGCAGCTCGTTAAGGCGGTCACAAAGCAAACGCATTATCATCATCATCACCCCACCCCCTTCCTTACAACACGAAGCGCAGCTGCTTTTGTTGGAGCATACTCACACACACTACACACAGACAAACATTTGCCGGTCATCATCATTAGGTTGTGCTGCGGCGGCAGCCCCAAATGCGAACGTCATTAGCGTCAGGCTAAATAACAAAAAATGATAATGTTGCTTCGGCTTTGGGGTAATCATCATTAAATGGCACATCAGGCCTCAACTTGAGGGGCAACGCGGAAGAGCATTTACCACCCGCAATAGGGGGAAAACAGAGGGAAACAAGGTCACCACCAATATTTATCTGCCATCATAGTGCGAGTTTTACATACCAAAATTGTGCGTTTGAAAACTTATTCCGTATTTATTAACCTAGGACCTAGGTCGATTTCATTCAAAGTTATAGGCAGGCTTAGCATATCTTTTTCGGCAGCCTTCTCGACCACACAACACACACATGTAAAATCGTAGGTCACACTCCGAAATTTCTGAGCATGGCATCTTAAGGCCCAAATAAAGTGCTTAAGGATCCATTTTTAAGAATATTTGGGTTCTAACCTTTAAATTAAAAGTTTTTATACCAGATATCCAGAAATATGGCTATTCAATCACCAAGGTAGAAATGGTATAGCGACATATTTCCGACGACACATCTCCATCCAGTACATTTTGCCGGCGGAGATATGTTGCTTTTTTTTTTAGAAATGTCGCTTTCAAACGTCATAGCTCCGCCATGTTACAAACGACATATCTCCGCACGAAGATTTGTCGATTGGAAGACGGCAGAGCTGTGACGGCGGAGCTGTGTTGTTAACCCGTAGAAATTTGTGAGATTTATAAAGAAATAGGGAGATCGGTGAGTATTCTTGTGTTGTTAGGAGAGTACTCCCTTTATAAAACGTTCCCTATACCCATTTAAAGAAAAATCTTCTAATAAAGATATTAAAACAGATTCCAAGGAGTCCTGAATTGCAAATTTCATTAATCTAGAACGAAATTTTGGCATTATTACGTCAAAAATTATTATGGTCCAGAAAAGGCATTTTACAGTTAATTTTAAGGAAAAGTCAGCTTCTAGTCAGATCTTCGCCAGCAAAGGTGGAAATTTGTGGGAATTATGGATGAGTCTATAATCTGCCTATGCAGATCCGGGGTCTTTAGAGCCCAAATACTTACTTAACTTCTTCTTCTTATTTGGAACGATATTTACATATGTCAAAACACCTTAACGGTCGTTCCAACTTGCCTTGTCCCTGTACTTTCGCATACCTCTTGTAGACCATTTTTGGTGGAGCTTGCTCATCCATACGGGTAACATGTCCTAGTCAGCGCAGCCGCTGTTGTTTTATGCGCTTGACTAGACTAGTGTCCCCATAGAGCTCATACAGTTCATCATTCTTTCGGATGCGAATATCCTCGCCAATTTTCAAAGGTCCATAAATCCTCCGAAAACGCCAATCGTCGCAGGATAAGCGACTTGTATAGAGCTATTTTCGTTCTTCGAGAGAGGGCTCTGCTCTTGAACTCTCTTCTGAGTCCGTAGTAGCATCTGTTTGCAAGAGTGAATCTTCTTCGGATTTATCATCATCATTCCGAGGTAGACAAAATCCTCTACAAATATAAAGTTGTAATCTCCCATTCAAAACGCGTCGACTTCTGTTTCGCGGATACCAGGTACTTCGTCTTGTCCTTGTCTACCGCTAAGCCCATCAGTCTAGACGGCCTTTTAAATCTCTGAAAACGCCAAGCTTAGCGCACGTTCGGTTTTACCGATAATGTCAATATCATCAGCATTTGCGAGTAGCATTACATCTTTAATAAAGATGGTATTGGCATGTGGGCACTGGTGCAGTATATATCCATCGGCAGATTAAGGAAGTCACACAATAAGTTATCACCCTTCCTAAAACCTCTTGGTACCAAAAGGCTCGAAGGGGTTCGTTCCTATTATGACGGAGCTTTGAGTGCTTCTCAACGTCATCATGCAAAGCGGAAATTACTTTCCTGGTACTCCAAAGGTAGATAATCAAAAAACTTTTACCTTATCGGTGTGTCAAAGGCGTCTATGTAATCGACAAAAAGATGGTAAGTTTTGATGTCTCTCTCATAGGTCTTCTCCAGGATTTGTCGTAATGTGAAAGTCTGGTCTGTATTAGACTTAACAGCTCTAAAGCCACATTGATAAGGTTCAATCAGTGTTCTTATAAGCGTCTTGAGACGTTCACAATCAGAAATACTTATTTAACGGCCTGTTTTTAGTTGTGGAAAAGTCTAGGGATATCGCAGGTGATTTTGAATGTAAGCAGAAAATATATTTTTCTGCTCGTTTCAAAAAAATGGAAAAGATATTTCCCGGCTCCTTATAATGAAAAGTCGGATTTTACTCGAAGTTTATTCAAACATACTTTACAAATTTACTCCTATTCTGCACTTAGTCTAAAAGGTGATCCTGGAATATGTTGCTCCCCCCATTTGGCCACTAGTAGGTAATCACCTGGGTCACACACACGATACACTACACGATGGACATGTCGACCCAAGTGTTTGACCACCACTTCATCACAAGGACCCTGTGGACCCAGTATGCCTACAAAAAACATATTGCTACCTGCTTGGCTGCCATCCACTGTAAATTCATTCCTTTCGGACAAGCTGATGTGAGTTAGTCCTAGGCCACGACTTTGCACCTTGCTGGCATCAGATTGGAAGAGGGGCACTGTCGCGGAAGTAATATTTAATGAGGATTCGAAATGATATGATCATAAACTCACTTCTTGAACTGGTGGATGTCAGCTGCTCCGCCTCAGCAGCTCCTGCTATGGCCACTATGATGTAAGGAGACTTGGGCAAGGCCACGGAATTGCACTTCAGGTGGACTTTGTATAAGCCCGCTCCAGAAGTTAATTGGCATTGGATTTCACTGCGTTCCGGGTCCAATTGCTCCAGCCTTACGCCCAGTTGCTGACCACTGGGTCCCTCCAGGCGCACCTCAAAATTTCCCTTGACTCCATTCCGTTTGAGAATGAAACTGAGAGTGGAATTGGTGCGTACGGCGCCATTGGGAAAGTGCAGCAACTGCACCTTGCTGGCATCGGTCAGTTCTGGTGCTATGTAGACGCGTGGCGGTTCAGTTGGATACGCATCTGCGGGTATGGGGAAGGCGTGTGCTAAAAATAGACCTGTCGATGTTTACTTCCTTTACATACCCGCCTCGGGCGTGCGCTGGTATCGCCCAAAAATACTGTCTATCTCCGGACTGCCAACGCTCCCACTCTGACCCAGAGCTGAGGAAGCCGTGGTGGAGGCGGCAGCGGCATTCGTATTCAAACGAATCTCCTGTGACACTTTGAACATGCCGTAAATCTTTAATGTACTGCACCCCAAATCACTTTAATGATTTTTTCAATATTTTTTTTGAAAATTTTTTCTTGAGAACTATTTTGGTTTATTTGGCTCTCAGCATGGACTGGCCCGTTTCCATTTCTTGGTCTGACTGAATGAGGTGCTCTCGCAAATGGAAATATGTATGTACACTTGCTCTTCAAGATGCTCAATAATCTTCTCCGTTTGAGAAACAAACCAAAAACGCGCCAAAAAAACTTAGTTGGCGTCAAAAGCTTGTGATGATTTTTGGATGGGACAGATGCCAAGTGAATATGTAGAATATACTGAACATTTAGTAGATGCTTCAAGTGAAAATATCTAAACATTTAGTACATTGAAACACATCAGGTCAATTGGAGGCATACATTGACCAGAGGTTTTCATATTTATGCAAATTATTCACCAATCGTCTCCAAGTTCCTGGGACAAATGGTCTCTCAAGTCTCAAAGTCATTTCAATAACCGGTGTCCTTTCGAAAATTCCTAACCAAACAAAATTGATAAGAGAAACGGTTCGTTTCGGCTACATTAAATCAAAGATCAAAGAACACATGTTGTGGACAACAAATAGACCACACTAATGCCGGATATATTTTTTGATTAATATGCCCTTTTTTATGGTGTTTGTGGTGTGAAACTTAAGACATATCTTGAATTATATTTGATTTAAGAATTTGTGGTTATTTTATTTGTTTTCCAGAAGTTCCATTTTTAAGTGCAAAAGTCTAAATATGTATTTTAGATAATTCGCTGAAATTGCCGAATGGTCTCGCAAGTCATAATATGTTTACCTGAAAATACGACTGATAGCAAAGATGCTGTCGACCGTAGAATATCCCTTTCAAAACCCTGTCTGAAACTCACTTAGTAAGTTCGTCTTAGGTGGGATACTATTTATATGTCGAGAGTTGGTAACGCTAATGTCAATATTTAAAATCTGGTAATACCAAAATAAAGTTTGACATTTTTCAGCATAAACGGTTTCAAAACGTTTTCATGTACTAGCGCTATTTGTGTTGGTTCCAGCAAGGCAGCAAACCGGTTCGGAACCAGATCCCATAGTTCGGTTCGTGTTTTTGGGTCCGTCGAACCAGGCCATGAACCCAAATTTGTAATATTTTTCACCACCTTTTCGAAAAATTTGGTTCGGTTCACAAAATTAAGTAGTTTTTTCATCGAAACACACAGGGAAATATTAAAAATATCGAAAGATTTTAGTATAAACCATTGCGTTTTGAACTTAGCTTGGATGACAATTTATTGCGAAGAAGAGAAACTTATGAAAGCAATAAACAACTATCAAATATGTTACAGATTCCTTTGAAAATTGTACAAGAGGACATGCTATACATCGAAAAATGTTTTGAAATTTTGGAATGGACCATAAAACAAGGACCTAAATAAAATTGCCTCGCTGTTCCAGCAACTTAGGTATCAGTTGAACGATCCTTTTCAACACTTACACTCAAAAAAAATCAATCCATATGGGATCAAACCAATCCCAAGCGGTTATGAGAACAACGTAATCCCGGATATGCTTGATCCGATCAGAAATCAGATTGAATTGATACGACATTTTTAATTCTAAGAAAGATTACATTTATAACGGGGTAATCTTGTAAGAAGCTTGGCTTGTTCCCTCTAAGGGGCTGTATAGCCAATTTTACCTTTACCTTTAATCTTGTAGAAGATTGAAATTAACAAAAAATTCGAGGATAAGTTTGACCCATATTAAGTTTGTTAAGCATGCACGAGATTAGTTAAAGCTCGATATGTAATATTGATTTGGTCCCAGGAAAGATAACTCTTTTTCCCTTACTCTGCAATGCCACATAGCGGACCTCCTTACACTTCAAAGACCACACCAGTTTTGGTTTATTTAACACATCTGAAAATTAACGAAATATAACAATTTTTGGGCTCAACTGCGATTCGAATCCCCGACCATGCGCACTGAATACGAATGGAACAGCATCTCATCCCACACTACCACAGCCATCGGTTGTTGCAGCATGAATAAAAGGCTACATTTTTTTCGCTCTCGCTCTCCAATTAATGGACATGTGATATCGAAAAGGATTGAAGTAATCACATTTGGAATGATACAAGTTCGAAAGGTATGGGCAAATCCTTAAAAGCTTGAGCTGTGTGGAGTATCTTTTAAGTCGAGATTGAATTTTCAAGCTCTTGCTGGGCTTACTCCAAGATTAAAAGATTAAAAATATTTCGCCGTTTTTTTTTCTGTGTAAGTTGGTTCTTGTTTATTCTTATTTGTTTGATAATTAAAATTACATTATCGGGTGTGTCACAGAAATCTCTAGAGCAGCGGTGGGCAGTAGAAATAACGGAAAGGGTATAACAACATTTTTATTTTAGTCATTTGCATTCAGCGTGTGTTTGTTGTAATATCAATTGCGTCGTGGAATTAGAAAAATAACGGGTCGGGTTGCGCGGGTAAGAAGGGCTATGAGGCTGCCCGCCGCTGCTCTAGAGGTTTTCGTATAAACGTCAGCATTTCATATTAAACCTGTTTGAATTGGTGTAAGCGATTAGAAATCGCCTGCTCAAAGCCAAGTAGATTTGATGCGTACGGTTTTTCTTCCACATTAATCTAAAAGGCGGTCTGATTCTTGGCACTTTGCAAATAAAGTAATCCCAATTTAGTTCGAAGTGCAAACGTTTATACGAAAATCTCTAGATATTTCCAGGACACCCCTGTATATAGCAAGTTTCCACCAAAGAAACTAAGAAAATTATATTTTTTCTTACATATGATTTGCCTTTTCATCTTCTTTTCTCAAAAATGATAGCATTCTCCACGAAGCAATTTAATATTTTTCAAAAAAAGTACTCGCTACTCTCTGGAAGCAGAAAGTGTCATCAGCAATAATTTGTTCATTTGAGTTTAAAAAGAAGACACAAAAAGATGACGGTTTGTCAACGAAACGATTTTTAAGAAGTGATGCCAGTGGAAAGAAGCTAATAGATGCAGGGTGGTTTATCTAGTGTTTGGAATGTTAACCATTGATAATTTGACTTTAAAAACGTCACAAGTTCGTGAAACTGGAATGTTGGTGAATAAACCAAACCGTGTACATATTCATCCGGTGCGCTCGACCGTAAACATTGACAAGTCCGCCGTGGCGGTCATTTGACCGAAATTGTTTTTCAAAAATTAATGACATGAACCAACCTTTCCCATAAATGTTCAACCTTTGAAAAATATCCAGCCGTTTTTTTTAATAGAAAAATTTAATAAATCGAAACTTTTCTTCTATATTCAAGCGAACCTCTGTTCGAACCAAAACCATAGATTCAGAGGTTCCAAGAACCGGAACGCAAACCAATTCTTCTGCAAAATTTTTGAGGTTTGCAGCCTTGGATTCCTGCAGGGACCGTAACGATTATAATTCTTTGTTAAAAAAATTAAGAAATAAAAACTATTTATTGAAATTCATTTATAAAATTATATTTAATTATTAAAATTAATTTAAATCATAAAAATAAAAAATAGTTTTTTTTTTTATTAAACCAATTAAAAATTAAATATAGAGAATTAAATCGTGGTAGTTGTTAGCTCAGCGACGAATTCCGTAAAGGGCGGCTGTTGTGCAAAAAAACATCAATGTTGTGCGTGAACTGATAATGCAAGATCACAAAGATTGAGGCATGCCGCAAAAGAAGTTTACAAGATTGTTATAACCGCCGAAGACGAATCATTTTCCATAATGATATTGCGATCTCTCACACGTCACGTCACACAAGCGACTTTTAGCTTTAGCACCCAATGATTTCTTTTTATTCTCAAACATAAAAAATAAGGTGCATGGTGAACGTTTTTCTATGCCGGACGAAGCTGTTGATGTGTTTAGAACCCATGTTTTGGAGGTGGAAAAGTGCTTCTGAAATGGGTTTGAACTAATGCAAAAGTGCATAAATTTTTCATGAAGAATATTTTGGAACACAATAAAGCCATTTTTATATGAAAATTTTTTGTTATAATTTGCTAATCCCCACGTCTTAATTCAACCAGCCAACTTTTGCCACAATGTCAATCCATTTTTGATTCGGACAATTGATCTTTAACGCTTCGCTATCGGATCGAGTGTTTGTGGTTCCAATTTTTGGTACGTTTCCGGTTTTGGTTTCTTAAACGGTTCATTCTAGTAAATGGTTACTGTAACGGAATTTTTTCCTGATCTTAGCTCGTGACCCAAATTTGATAAAGAGATATTTACTCGCTCACTTGTTTAAATGGAGAACAACATGCGTGCAGCATGACGATAGAAGACTACCACTGATTGACGATAGTTGCCATACTGCAAGCATGTTATTCTTCCTTCAAATGCATGTGTGCGACATCAAATCGTACGTTATTTAAACGTAAAGTCCCTACGATCCGATACTAGCCCTGTGCGGAAGGCCTTACATTTACCGTTTTTAAAAATGAGCTGCATTTTATTAATAAAATATCTTAAACATTGTGCTTTTCATGTCAAGAGCACAAGAAACAGTTATTCGTAACAGTGTGTGCAATGTTGCGCAAAAATATCGATTTATCGATATCGAAAATTCGACATCCCTATTTAGTCTTTTAATTAATAACCCTTAAAATTTCTCAACGGATCTAATTGATTTTCAGTCTACCCTCAAGTTATAGATTCCATACATCACAGATATATATATTTGGAGTAAACAAAATTTGAAATGGAACATAAACTTTTATCTACTATGAAGTTTAAGTGAAAACCCAGGAGCTGTCAGACGCTTTATGAATTGGCCTTGATATCAAGGCCATGCTGTAGATTCCGATAGAGTATGGGATAGACAATCATATCCGTATTTGTAAGATTTCCCGACTCATACAGCGTGGAATAGATCTAGAGAGAGAGAGTGAGAGGAAAATAGTTGAAAACGCCAATTCAAACTCAAATGGATACTGATGAGGTACATTTTCGGTAATCTTCAGGCTCTTGATGGCTTCGGTGCGCATCTGTAGCCACGTGTGTCGCAATCTTTCTTCCGCATCCGATATGAAGCCCGGGGTCCAATTCTGTTGCAGACGAAACAATTGTATGCGATTCTTTTCGCGAACGGCACGCGGCAACATGCCGGAATGACGCTTGCGTGCTTCCCGCTTGGTGCGTCCGTTAAGCATCTGCAGCTGCTTGGCCTTCTTCTCCTCGATCTGAATGCGCATTTTGCGGGCCAAGTCTTCGCGTTTTTTGCTGGCCGCCGTTTCGGCAAAAATGGACACTTGATTGGTTTGCCCATAGAAACGACAATAGTAGTTCACCTTGCTGGGATCAGGGGGTGGCATTATACGCCTAAAGTTACCCATATGGTTCTCCTCCCAGGCGATTTGCTGGGCCAACGAGCCAACCTGTGGTTCATCAGCGCCAGGCTCATTTGGAAGGCCATCCAATTTGGGTTTGGTGGCCCCCGCCAGGAGGCGCGGACGTTGGAGTCTACAGAGGGGGGAGGCATACAAAAATCTTGATACATGTGGATGAGTATTATTGGGTTAATCTTACGTCTCTCCCTTGGTTTTTAACAGCCGCTGCTTCACACGCTTCCGATCCTCGCGCAAAATTTGTTTCTTATCCGCCAAAACTGTGCTAACCAGGTTTAGAGTGTCCCGAATGAGCGGTCTTTTGACCTCACGATCCACCTGCTCGTTGGTGTGAAAGCTGGGGGAATGATTAACCTCCAAAATATAAGGCTTCAGCTTCCAGTCCACAAGGATATCAAAGCCGAGTATCTCAAAGCAAGCCTGAATCTTGTCGTGACCCGGAAAGCAAGCATGATAGTTATGCTTCAGCACTGGCCAAGCGCTAAGCACCGTCTTAATAATCACGTCATCCACATTGATCCAGAACTCCTCCACATCGTAGTTATGTCTTCGCATCCAATTATTAATGGCGCTCAGCTTCCGTTTGCTGCCGCAGTCATCGTTGTCGCACATGTCGTACTGGGAATTCCGTTTGTTCACCGAGTAGTTGGTCAGATGCATGTACAGATCGTGGGCATTGCCGGGCGTGGGTTCCACATACTTGTTGGTGGCAAAGCGGGCCAAGCCCTCATTGTAGACAAAGATGCGTAAAGGATCCACCGAGGTGATCAAAGTATAGACACGCAGATCGAACTTGTAGCCATCAATGAGTAGGGGCTAGAAAGGATTTAAGGACTAAGCAACTAGACAGCACTGTTATTTTTTACATAACCTACACGATGTACATAGGTCTGACAGATCAGACGCTCGTTGGGTCCAATGGTCTTGAGATCATTGGTCAACCAAATACCACGTCCCTGAGCACCCGAATCTGGCTTTAAAATAAAGGTACGCTTGTGATTCAGAGCATAGTTCATGGCATCGCCATAGCTGTAAAGAGGGGAGGTTATGTATTAGACCTCTGCAGAAGGTTCGCACTATGGCATCGGGACGGGGAGGAATAAAGTTAGGGATGCATATACTAACTAATTGTGATAAAAATTTAACCTATCCCTGTTCCGAACCCATGATTTTTCAAAAATCTAAACCAGAGCTTAATCCCGAAACAAATTCCGGTTCCGGTACGCTCCGAAATGCATGTTTCGGCTTAAGGTTCTATTTCGGTTTTCAATTAATTTCGATTTCGATACAGTACACGGTTTTTTATTTCGGTGTATCGGAACGCACCGATACTACTTAGTTGTAATAGAAAAAAAAAAATAAATTCTGAAATAAATCTATATTATTTAATTCCTGTTTAATAAAACGAATGCAAATTCAACACATAATGAATTGTTTCAAATTTAAAGGCTGCCTTCACACTGTTCGACACATGACCCATGATATCTACTAGGCCTAATTTCCCCATGAAATTCTATGAATTTGACAAGCTATTCAAATTTGAAGCCTAACAAAAATCAGGACTGCTAGGTTATCACGGGTCATGTGTCGAACAGTGTCAAGGCAGCCTAAAATTATATACAGAGTCTGGACACGAAACCATTCGTCGCCAACAACACAATCTACGTTAAGGACCACTCATACATATTTGTTGTTGCGTTCCATTTTGCAAGAGGTAGATGAGAGAAAGAGAAGAGAGAGAGAGAACATACGAAGTTGCTGTTGGAATATACCAAGACTCCCCAAGAATTGAGGAAAATGTGGCTGTATCTGTCTGACTCTCAGTGGGGCATGACTTCGGCAAGCATTCGATGTGAACTGCGAAGTGTGTTTGCCGCCCAGGGGCTATATTTGGGGACCACTGAAATATACTTTGGTTTGTACCATGTGTGAGTGCCTACATGCGCGGCTATCGCAATGCTCAAATCAACAACAATTACAACTTCTTCGCTAGTCGAAAATAATCACTTTTCCCTAAATTTATTTTTTTCCAACCAAACTTATTAAGTTGGTAAGTACGATGCCATGATTATTACTCGGCATCGTTTCAAAAAGTAACACAGATAAAAACATAATCATTTTACTCACAAAACGATTATTTTTGCTCGTAATCGTACGATTCCGGAATCAATCGTGCAGGTCTCTAATACAGACCTGCTCCCGTTTTCGATTTCGATCAAATCATGCGGAATAGGAATTGTTTAATGTTCTCGCATCCAAAAACAGACTCTTGATGGCAAAAAGATTCGAATGACTTCTTTTATCTTCTCTTCGAAATCAGAACTCTTACCAATTCCGATCAATCGGATTCAGAAACGGGAACAGGCCTGATGGACTTCATTCATATTTCGTGTTCCGCTCTGTTACATACTTTTGCAAAAGTTTAATATAATTACATAGGTACAAGCTTTTAAAAGAATCCGAAACTGTACCGCCACCAAAGCTTCGGTTTCCTTCGGGTACTATCGGTTCCAATAATAAATGTAAGTTCCGGTATTTTGGTTAACGGTCCCGGTTCCGGTATAAAGCCCTGATCTGAACTAATACCAGTGATTTCATACAATCTCGTAGATCTAGTAAAAGAAAGTCTTAAAATCGACAGGATATAACAAAGCGGACTTATTACAAGTTTTAGAGTTAGTGTTAAATTGCCATGTAAAAGAATCATATGTGATTCGGAGAACATATAAGCTAAGCGAAACATTGGCCGTGTTCAGCAGAACAACTTGCTCCCTGATCAAGTATAAATTTGCCATAATCTTCTTACTGAACTCGTGAAATGCATCATCATAATAGCCAATTTGAAATATGATGATACAGGAGCATGTATCAAAGAAATAGTATAGAACGACGTTTACGTTTCGTTTCTTCTGCAAGAAATATAAACTTATTAACTGTAAAAAGTTAGCCTGGGGGAAGAAGGGGAAGTTCGAACGTTTTGTCATTTGTATACACTTTTTTTTTTTTTCCTTCTTCTTTGTTTCCTCTCGCTTTGTGTTTTCTTCTTTATTATTTCTTTAATTCGAGGAGTGAACCGACGATTAGAACGCTTCAAGTTAAGTAGCTGTTTTAAAGTGATATTGCTCCCTCCAGAAAGCAACAAAACTTTAGTTTCTATGGCGGTTCGTAAATCGTTTGTTTTTTGATACCTCCCTCCAAAGCAGCCTAAGTTTTAGGATCCCTTCTTCTGCTGAACATGCCCATTGGTAATATTTCTTAAATATGCTGTCAGCAACACTTTAAGGGGAAGACGATCTAGAAAGATATTTCAGGGATACTGTCGCCCACTAAAGTTCTTCATGAATTAAGAATGAAATTTTATTTTGTATATTAAGAAAACAATTAATATTTTTGTGAAATCTTTTTTACATTAATATTCGTCAACTTAAGAAACGCGTTCTATGACCTCTTTTCCAAATTGGGGGAATACCATCTCTGAGATCTCTTCGTTCATACAGACAGACGGACATGACTATTGGAGTATTGGGTTCAAACCCGTTCTGTTCTAAGCCGGTTTGCTGACCTGATTTGACAAAATGATCCCAATATAAAGAATTTTACATAAAATCTTTAAAAATCGACCTGAGAAATGTTTCTGAAACAAATCGTTTTCGAAAGAGATGTGGTTCGGTTCATGGTTCGGTAGCAACATTAACTCCCAACTATTATAGTAAAGATGTTCTTTAAAACATTTCAATGATTTTGAAGAAGTATTTTTCTAAGCTTCTTGGATCGTTGAAAAATTAAGATCAATGGTCTTTAAAAACTGTTGGTAGAAAACCATTTTTTAAAACATTACCGAACGCAAACAGCTACTTATAACAAAATAATGCATCAATACCAAGCGATAAGTTTAAAAAAAGAGAACCGAACCAGAGCCAGTTCTGTGTCCACCTTAATTAAAAATTATTTCTACTAAACTCCACTTACTCCGCCGGCAGCATCCAAGTCTTGGGAAAGATCTTGTAGTCATGTGGGTACAGCTTAAGCATTCGATTCAGATTCCGAGACAGCAGATCCTTGCGACAGATCTCAATCATGCCGGGAAAATGATTAATTTGCTGAAAGCGTTTCATATTCTTGAACAGCTCCACCCCGGGAAACGAGTCGGACCACAAAATATTCCACAACTTAGACTCCTTGACCAGTTTGAAGCCCAGTGTTTTCGAAATGCGGCCAATCATGGCATAGCGTGAGTTTGAAACGCAAATGGTGCTTTTTGTATCGCTGTGAAGGTCATTAAATAACTTGGGGTTGGAATTGCAAGTGACTTAAATCACCTTATAGAAGGTCCATTGTCCTGCGAAGTTGTCGCTTCCACACGCCGTGGGCAAGCCACCCGATAGCATTTGTTGTTCAGCTGTATAAAGCCCTGCAGGTTAGACTCTGTATCCGAATTGATCACTTTCAAGGGACTGGAGCATTCCGGGATGACTGCCTCGATGAGCTTCTTTTTATTACCCTTGGACTTCTTAACACGACGCGGGGGCGTTCTAATGGCCGGCGAACTGGACCATTCCATATCGGAGTCGGGATTCTGACGCCGTTCACTAAAAGCCATGTCTATGATGCGAGTTACCCGCGTACGTTGCTCCCGATCTTTACGTATTCTCTCCTTGGAAAAGTTTCGCAGCTCTTGGATTCGTTTGTAAAACTTGGAATTTTTCAAATTCATTGTTCAAAAGACTAAAAATAAAAACACTTTCTTAAGGTAAAACTGTAAATGTTAAGCGAAGCCAGGAATAAATAATTGGAGCGAAACCGGAAATGTTCACAAGTAAAATGGAAACAGTTTTATTTTGTGGAGTGTGACGGACAAAATGGATACTTTCGACCGAAATGACGCTAGACTCAAAACAACACGAAATGGAAAACAGACAATAACAACAAAAGCGGGTACAAAAGACTATACAAACAATTGAGTAAGATCAAAAGTCGCCTCGGAATGCCTTGAACCGGTTCACCACCTCATCCATCGTCGGTCTCTCCTGCGGGTCCAGGGCCGTGCATTTCAGACCCGTCTCTATGGCACACATACACTTCTCCAGTTCTTCGTCCAGCGGCAAACTTAAATGCTTATCCAGAAGATCCAGACGCTGTTGCTGTTGTGGTGCTTGGTACCAACTTTGTTTCACATGCTTCAGCAAATCCTTTTGATCGTTTTGTGGTCCACGATCGGTTACCAGACGTCCGGTGAATACCTCTAGGAGCACTATTCCAAAACTATAGATATCCACTCCAGTGCTTAACTGCTTGGAATGCAGAAATTCGGGTGGTAAATAGACCCGGGTGCCAAATACCTGTTTCACCTGCATCATGGCAGTGATGGTTTTGGGTCCCTCGCGAGCCAGGCCAAAGTCTCCGATCTTTGGTTGATTGCATTGATCGAGCAGTATATTGGCTGGCTTGATGTCGCCATGTATGAGCGGTGTGCTACGTGCAGTGTGGAGAAAAAAGATTCCCCTGGCAAAAGAAAGAAAATTTAGAGGTTAGATTCGAAAAAAAGCGAAAATCCATTCGAAGCTGTCTCAACTTCCGGCCTGGAACTCTCTATCAGTATTCACCCCGCCCATTTCTTACTTGGCCGTGCCCAGGCATATGCTGAGGCGCTGCTGCCAGGTCAATGGTTCCATTGGCTGCTTGGATTTGTGCGCTCTCAGCCTATTCTCCAGTGAGCCGCCCTTCATGAGCTGATAAACCAAACAGGGCTGAACGCCATTAATGCTATACCCATACAGAGCCAGAATGTTGTCATGTCTTATGGTGTTCAAGTACTTCAGCTCATTGTAGCTCTGCTGCAGTTCCACCTTATTCTTATCAATATTGGGACTGCGATAGTTCATCATTTTAATGGCCACATCCAATTGCTTCCACTCGCCCTTGTAGACCTCACCAAAGCCGCCATGGCCGAGTCGATTATCCGCTGACCAGTTGCGAGTGGCAGCCACCAGCTCAGCATAATCGATTTTCAGCAGGGATTCGGCTGCACGCTGCACGGTGCTGAGGTGTATGTTACTGAGGGATTCCAAACTGACGCTCTGGTCTGTACTGGTGTCGGTGTTGTTGTTGGAGTTACTAACACCCGATGAGGAAGGATAGGGCGGACCATTGTTGATTTTGGAATTGGCACTGGGAGGTGCACGCAACTCGCTGATGGTGGGGACGCTGCGCGGAATGTATTTGTGCAGATTCTGGTTGACATAGTCCTTGATCAGACGCATGGCATTGTGTAGCTTCATTCTGAAAGTCGTAATTTGAATCAGAATTGCAATGGGAATCATTATCAGAGTTAGCACTCACTTCTTGAACAGTGCAAACAGACTCTGCACTGTGTGATTGTATTGACCACCCCAAATGTTCAGAAACTCATTGGCTGGTGAACGCCCGCGCAATTGCTGAAGCCGTATGTGATCCACTTGAACAGGATAGAGCTTAACGAATTTTGCCATTTGTTCCCAGACACCCAGTGAGTCCAGGTGATCGCACAACTGTTGACGCACCGCTATAGGTAAAAGGCGAATGAGCAGAGAATCGTCCATTTGGTTGGATTGTGATCCCTGAGCCGGACCGGCTGGAGCCAGAGATTGGGCCTCTGCTGTGCCTGCAGTGCTCATTTTTTAAAAATTTCACTTGACTGATTCATACAATAAGTAACGGGATGATAACCTGTTGCACTACAACTGTTAAAGCTGGAATTGCCCAAATGTAAAGTTAACATAAAATGAAGAAAACAAATGCACTGCTTATGGCGTTATGACACGACATAAACTGAACCGATAAATAACGCATTGATACGGCCTACTCACACAATATTGTTGTACGAATCAAAATTAGATTTAAATGCGAATTTAGTGCCAAAGATCCGAGTGTGCCGAAACTAATAACTAATTAGTAATTACTAGGTTCACTAATGTCGTGCCATGTACGCATTACAAAAGTTTTTATCAATGCGCTGTTAAGGCGGCTTGAAATAATGTACTAAAGCGTTTTACGCAGAAATAACACGGTGAGGCATATAAATTTTGATTATCAGGCCTGTTTTCAATTCCACTTTGGTTTTCGTACAAACGTTTGTACTTTGTACTCTATGTTAATAAGATTGTATGGAAAGTTTCAGTAAAAGTGGAATTGCTCAAGCAGTTGAAACCGACAGCTTTATGCCAAGTGGATTCAATTCGTAGAAAAATGAAGCCTTGAACCACAGATTTCCTTTACACCTTCCATTTAAATTTGTAAGAGTAAAATGGCCAATCCAAACGTTTATACGAAAACCGAAGTGGAATTGAGAACAGACCTATATATTATAATTCTTTACGATTTTATTTTGCCTGTAAGTAAGACCGGGTGTACATTGCGGTACACTGTGACCGGCTATACGCACTTGAGCAAAGTACTCAGGACCCAAAGTGCTTACATTGCCACACTTTTTTATAACCTCCCCCCCACCTCCCCCCCCTTTTTTTAAAAGTAAACAAAATTTAATAAATTGATTTTTAATTAACTTTCTTTTTATTTTTGTCAAATTGAAATCTTGCTGGACAATTGGCGCAAGATTTAAATGAAAGCACGAAAGCAAGAAATTGTGAATAATATTGTGAATTCTATCTTTCAAAGCTTCCTTAATAATAGTTTATATCAGAATCTGTAGTTTTAATAAGTTTGCAACTTTACTAAGGTGAATTCCATAAATTATGCTCGGAGTTCGTTGAATATATTGCTGAAGATGAATCAATTCAAGTCAATTGGATATGAGGTTCTGGAACTCTCTTAAACTCTCCTACTTTAATGTACACATATCAAATTATTTCATACAAATTTTCAAAACGCAAAAAACCAAACAAGGTGGTCACAGTGTGGCATAAAAACGAACAAGCGCCATATGCTTGTCACAGTAAACATATTTTATATGAATGCTGTACAATTAAATGTTGTCACACACGGGCCACCTTCAGTCACAGAAACACTGTGACGCCCAATGAGTATTGGTGTTCACATTGTCTGAATATTTATTCCATTTGTGTTCGCAGAAGGGCTTAATACCCAAAAATGTAACTGCGTGGCGCTGGTTTTTTTTTTTTTTGAGTTTTTAGCCTTGTGTCTCGAAAATTTACATTTACCGAGCGAGCAAAAGGGTACATCTATTTGTAGTTATCATGTTATGATACTAAAGCGCCGAATACATCATACAAATTTTCGCGCAAAACTCTAATGTGTGTTACGCATTGCGTACCTGTGACGTACACGCCCATATTTCCTTAACACAAAATAGCGTTTAGAGCAAAAATTTGTGTGGTATGTTTGGCGCTTTAAGCGCCAACAGATCACTTTGGACTCATCTAAAGCTTAGTTCACATAGGCAATAATTAGACGAATTTGTAGGAAATGATGAAAAATTGACTTAATACATAACCAGCGGTTCCATTTACAAAAAATTTGATTAAATATGGCCGAGAAGTTCGCGCAATTTAGCCAAGTTATTTGCCTCTAAGCTTTAAAACGGAGTTTCCCGATTCGATTGTGATCTGCATCCAGAAGCCATGGCTGGGAAACTCTGTTTTGAAGCTTAAAAATAAAATCTTGTTTTAAATTTTAGAATTTGAACCCATAAGGGACACCGCACACGGCTCGTATCGTATCGTACCGATTTGGCGTACATATGTCGTACGATTTGATGACGACTATCGTCAAGCAGTGACAGTCGCCTATCGTAATGGTGCACTCATGTTGTTTTCCCTTCAAACACAAGTGTGCAACATTAAATAGTACAATTACAATACGAATCGTGTTTAGACGGCCTTTCATTTACTTATCAAATCATTTGCATTTGCATGAATACCCCTACTACGTTCACAGTTTCCATTTTCGCACTGCTGACATAAAATTGGTAGTTTTTCTTTCCTCGCCACCTTTGGTCACACCAAGTCGCAGTTTTATAGTCACGGTCTTGACAGCAACATTCTTTCCACTTTTCTTTAATTTATTGTACATCAAAACCCTCAATTATATACCCAGACTAAACGCAGTCATAGTCAAAAGGCTTCAAGCTGGCGGAGAAGAAAGTGCAAATGGCATTATGCCAGACGTCAGTGGTAAGCTCGATGCAAAATGCTGCTGACAGGGCCGGACGATTGCAATGAGACGAAAATGACTACAAGTACAATAAAAACAACAACTCTCTTTTGCGTAGTACATTCCATTGTAAAATTGAGAAGGAGAATTACCGTCTTCTGCTATCCCCCCACCCCCACCGCTTTACAGAAAGTGAAAGTTTCTCCTGAGCATGAGCATAAACAGCGGCGACATTGTGTCGGTGTGTGTGCGTGTGTAAATGTCTACGTGATGTCTGCCTGTTTTTGGTGTCAGTCTTGCATTATTGGCCACCCACTGACAGCATATGGTTAGGACAAGCATATGTAAATATGTTCTCATCCAAAAATAATTTTCCTTCTAAAATATAAAGGAATTATCAAATGTAGGTCCCTTATCGGTGTAGATAATAGCTTTGACATACGTATTGCGTATTTTTAATGAAAACCGACTCTCTGTGGTGAGGCAATCGAAAATAGCATATGTGCATGCACATACACATATTCATTTGCATGTGCAGTTGAATGTACCCACCGTGACACCGGTTGGAATGCCGGGGGCGGGGGCCAACTTGAATTGTGTAAAATTCAACTCAACATTTGATACCCTACCCCTTGTCATTTAGTATCGGATGCATTTCAAATCGCTAGCTAAAGCTGCACCGTAAGTGGGTCATAAAGATAGACGGATTCCTAAATAAACAGGAGGAGGATATAAGGAGTAAGGCTATTATCCGTTTGTAGTCGAATGATTGTGTCTGACTTGTCTGTCCAGGGAGCGTTTTGTATCTCTTATTCCTGTAGCAGCTTAGCATGGCCAAACGGATCAAAGTCTTCAGTTAGGTCTACGTCAAGAAGTACTGTTCGCTTATGAGGACTGGAGGGGTTAAGCTCTTTTCCAATGTTGATGGTTTTGGGTAAGATCGGAAAGCTGGGCCAGAGCAAGGCACATCCTAGTAGAATTGACAGAGCCCATGTCAAATTCTTCCAGGTATGCCAATCAGCCTTTTTTTCCATCGCGATTCGCGATTTAAGTTCACAGTGGCTATCAGTTTGGATTATCCGTTGCTTCTGTTGAGAAGCAACGACGAATCTTGAGAAGTTACCCCTTCCCAGCATTTGTAAATATTTTAAAAGAGTTCCAAATTCTATTGTTGGCTGAATTCCCCCTCTGACTGTAATGTAAAATGCAAAATTGGCTATACAGCTCCTCCAACGGGCCCAAGCTAAGCTTCTCTCAAGCTTCTCCCCCTCTGACTGCTTTGGAATAAATTGCGTAACTCTGCTCTTCCTTGTTAGTCTGATATTCGGAGTCAAGGGCAATGCCAGTTTGCCATTCTGTGTCTTCCAGGGGTTTGGCACTGAAAAAAGTAACAAGCTGTTCCAATTTTCAGAAATCCGAGTGGATTGATCTGTGTAAATGCTGTTAACGGAGGGAGTTTCCCACCATCAGCAAGGTTATATGCAGGATGGGGCAATATAACATTACTCCCGTACCTGATATGTGCTTCATCCCGCTACATGATAACCTGGATGGCTGGTCGAGGTCTTATTCGAAAGGTGGTCAAAATTATGTTACCTCCCAGTCAGGCGTTTGCCGTAGAGGCCTATAACGGTCGCAGGATCCACGAGCGGGCCTTCCGAAATCATTTTCATCTCCCGCTTTTGGCCCCTGTTCCAGACGGGAAATCAATTGTTGGTTGGGTCAAGTGTGTTTTCGTGTATCCGGTAGTGGTGAACAAAAAAACTGTTGGCGCCCGGCTCATCAGAGCACCAGAAAACGTCGAGTGTGAGACAATCAATTCTCCAATCACCGCAGCGATCTGCTCGCAAGCATGCAGCGGCCCATGGATTGTCTGCGCGTACTGTGAGGCGAATTCTTCACGATGACCTTTATCTTCATCCGTACAAGTTGGCCATGGCACAGGAACTTTCAGAACGCGACTTTAATTCTCGAAGAAATGAATGTGAAGCCTTTCTTGAAAACGTCCCTGAGGATCCAATTGTGATTTTCAGTGATGAAGCTCACTTTTACCTGAGCGGATGTGTCAACAAACAAAACATGCGATACTGGGCTGAGACAAAACCGCGACAACTCCCATCAGAGGCCTTTGCACTAGCCAAAGGTCACAGTTTGGTGCGCGATGCCCGCTGCGTTACGATCACTGAGCGACCGTTGGATATATAGGCCTCTATGGCAAACGCTCTTTGCACTTTGCTCCACCGCATGATCACGACTGACTGGGAGGTAACACAACTTTAAGACCCCACCTTTCGAATAAGACCACGAGCAGCCCTCCAGGTTTCAGATACGGGAGTTATGTTGCCCCACCCTGTACCTCTAGTATCATTGTGAAGTAAGGAAAACTAGTTCTCGGGCTGAGTATTATTCGGTTTCCCACTGTTAGAAAATGGATGATGTTAGGTTGATAAACAGTTTGGTAGACTTCAGCTTTAGAATTTCAATTTCTGAGCATACCGAGTATTTTGGTTCACCCTGAACTTCTACTTAGTCGTCTAGTGTGGGATTGATGCTCAAACTCGAAAAGCATACCATCTGCTGAATAATATGAGCTTGTCCATCGCCCTTATTTTTGCTCCTTTTTTGCCTGATAATATTAAAGACTGCTAATGCGACTAATTCAGCTCTGGGTTTCATTTTAGTTTCCTATACTGCTGTGTCAAACTTTTTTTCGGCTTACCTGATCATATTAATAGGTACAGTGTTCTCATTGGTTCTTAAACTATTTGTTTTTAATAAAATAAACTTAATTGTACCATAGGATAATAGTATAACATAAAAGAGATCATTTTGTGCTTCAGATACGTTTTCAGTGTGATCAGTTTTTGGACACCTTCCCATAATTTTTGTTTATTTGAAAATGAATGCTTTGCCAATTTCTTTTTTAAGTCTCCCCACAAGTTTTCAATGGGGTTAAGGTCGGGGGATTGGTTTGGCCACTTCAGAACGTCAAATAACAGCCTTGATGTGTGTTTAGGATCATTATCTTGCTGAAATACCCAACGTAATGGCATATTTTCCTCAGCATACGGTACCATAACTGTTTCCAATATGGATTTGTACTCTTCAGCATTCATTTTGTTCGTAGTCTGATAAATTGGACCTACGCCGTACCAGGAGAAGCAACCCCATACCAACCCTGCCAAGAAGTACACGGACAACTTTGGCTCAGCTCAGATCAGGATACTCGGCGTCACTAAATAGCTACCTAGCGAGAATAAACCCGGCTGTGACAGACACATGTCCCAAATGTGGACAATCCCCGCACGACACGTAGCACCTTTTCGATTGTCCAGCTGACCCGACACTCCTGACGCCTCTTCATCTCTGGACCGAACCTATCCAAGCAGCCATATTCCTTGGACTAGATCTGGAAGACTCAGATGACAACTCTTTCTAACCTCCCACTCTACTCACCCCCCATTTTTTTTTTTGCTTTTTCCAAAACTTTCCTTTTTTCTAACCTTCTAACTATTATCCCAACAACGTATGCGTACTATTACTCTCATCCACAGGAGCCGCTACAACAACAACAACCCCATACCATTATATTGCCACCTCCATGTTTGACTGTTTTTTTTGTAAACCGTGGATGGAATTCCTTTCCATTAGGGCGTCGAACATTCCTTTTACAGTCATTCTCAAACAAATTAATCTTGGTTTTTCATCGCTCCATAATATGATTCTCCCTTTTTTTCTCCCCGGTGCATCCTACCCAGTCTTTGTGGTCCCTTGCAAAAATTTGCCTCATGGTGATATTTTTTTTGCGCATAAGTGGGACTTTTCTGGCAATTCTTCCTGGAAGGTTGGCATCTTGTAGTCGTCTTCGGATAGTTGAGCTAACTGTTCCCTCGGGCAATAGTCTTCGATGACTTAAATGGGTCCTTATTGCTCAAAGATACTATGTAGTGGTCAAGGGCTTCTGTTGTTTTTTGTGGCCTTCCACGGGTTTCCTGTCTTGGTTTTCTTTCTAATGAATTTTTAACAAAATTATGAGACCTGTTCATTAATTTGGCGATGGCTTGTAAAGATTTGCCTTCCTTTTTCAGACTAAGAACCAATCTAGCTTCTTCTTTTAGTACAATGAGAATTTCGACCCATTTTTTTCTAAAAAAAAATAATTATTTAATTCTCTGTATTGACAGGAGCTATACATAATTTACCTTTAGTTACCAAAAAGTTACAAATAAATAAAGGAGACCTACCTATTATTATGATCAGGCGAAATGTGTGGTGGACTCGCAATTTATAGAAAAGTTTTGATATACGGGTAGCCCCTCTTTCAACTCTTTGTCACAGTGTGGCCAGACATTGACAACAAGAAAAAACCAAAAAATTAAAAAGTTGTCAACACTAAAAGTACGAAAAAACCATCTATAATTAAAAAATTCCGGTGTGTACCTATTAATATGATTAGGTGTGTAGTTGTTTGAGTTCAGCAGCTCCATTGGAATTTCTTTAACCCCTTTTCCGATGTCATGCTTATGATCACTTAGTAAATTGGCGTGTTTTGGCTGTGCAAGTCTAGCCTTAGCGCAGATGTGGCTGAGGGACAGCCGTGGTCCCGAAATATAAATAGTACAATGGTCGGATACTTCAAATGAGTACCCTCTGTTGGAGAGATCCAAGTGTTGGGCCTTCGCTAGAGCTTAAGAATAGTACTCTCAGTAAAGAAAGCTTAATGTAAGATAAGATGTTTGGGATTTCCCTCTCCAACTTGTCTGAGTCTCAAAACCTCTGCTGAACAGTTTTCCATGGATGAGCTGGGACGTTATGAAGCGAACATTTTGCATTATACCGAAAATTGCGTTTTCCTAATGAACCAGCACATAAACATTTAAATTGTTTTTGTTAAACATTTTTTTAAAATACTTTATTACCCACTTTATTTGCTATGAAAATGACTTGGTTAATCACATGCTCCATTTTTTGCTTTATTCAGCTGAAGGTCTACCATGCCGTAATTGAGGATGTCATTTCAAATGTGCGCGATGCCTTTCTGGACGAGGGTGTGGACGAACAGGTGCTGCAGGAGATGAAACAGATTTGGCGCAACAAACTGCTGGCAAGTAAAGCGGTTGAGTTGAACCCAGAGCCGGGCGAAGGTGGACCGCATCCACCGCCAATTGTAGCCAACAATCCAAAGGTAAGTAAGGTGTGTGATCGTTGCCAAGTGTCTCCATCCTTATGTGTGCGTGCGTGTGTGTTTGTAACCTGTATGAAATCGCGCACTAAGATATTTGTTGCTTTTCTTTTTTGAATGCCAACGTCAACCAACAACAATGCTGCTCATCATGTTCCCAACAACCAACTTGCTGCTTTTCATCTTACACACTCATTACCATCCAAACACACACAAACAAACACACACACACACATACTCACTCACTCAAATGCTCCATCAACCATGCCTCAACTCCAGAGCACCAAGGTAATGGGCTTTATCCGAGGTTCACACTAAAGCCAGATCTGACTAATCCCTTTTCCCGTCATCCCGTTTTAGGCTGCCAATGCCAAAGCCAAAAAAGCTGCCGCCGCCGCAGCCTCTTCACAACAACAGAATAACAACAGCAGCAGCAGCTCCACAGCAGCCAACCTAGACAACAAGCTGTTAGGCAAGTCACCCGGCATATTAGGCGCCGGCGGCGGCTTAAAGAACGGTTTGACTGCCATCAAACAGGAGGTCACATCGCAGAATCCCCCACCATTGCATCCGACCACGGCGGGTGCTGCCTTGCTGCAAAAACAGCAACAACAGCAGGCAGCGGCAAGTGGGCAAGGTCAAACTCCCATACCGATTGTAGCCTCACTCGATCCCAATCGCATTATGCCCGTGAATGTAAGTTGTAGTTCAGCCCTCCTTCAATTTAATCATTCAATCCCATGAACAGATTACATTGCCTTCGCCCCCGGGCTCGGCCACTACGGAATCTCGTGTGCTCACCATACAAGTGCCGGCATCGGCGCTGCAAGAGAATCAGCTGACCCAAATCCTGACGGCCCATTTAATATCATCCATAATGTCATTGCCCACGACACTGGCCTCGTCTGTGCTGCAGCAGCACGTTAATGCAGCCCTCAGCAATGCCAACCATCAGAGTAAGCTAGGACTAAATCCTGTTCCAGCAGCTGATTAAATTGGTTTTCTCCCGTTTCATTAGAAAGCCTGGCAGCGGCCAAGCAACTGGATGGCGCCCTGGACTCATCCGATGAGGATGAAAGCGAGGAGAGCGATGATAACATTGACAACGATGATGATGATGATTTGGACAAAGATGATGACGAAGATGTGGAGCACGAGGATGCCGCCGAAGAAGAGCCACTCAATAGTGAGGACGATGTAACCGATGAGGATTCAGCCGAAATGTTTGACACAGATAATGTGATTGTTTGTCAATATGATAAGGTGAGGCGATTAATCAAAGATTTCACCGAAATTATGATCTTTTTGAGAAGTGGTATCCGAAGAGACCCTATTAGAAACAAAAATTTTTATCTGGTACGAGAAGACGTGATAAAGATTATGACATTTGGATAATGGTTTAGTCTAAAAGTTCCGACTCATCATTAAGGGGGTATTCTCCATGTCGAGGCTGTTTTTTGGACCCTTTTTAAAAAAAACTTATTTGAAAACGCAAAGAGTTTTCCAATTCTGTTTTTTCTATTGTGTTACAAATAGATTAAAGTAAATACGAATAGTGCTGGCGGCCACGATTCCACGTCTCCAGGTTGTGTGAAATGAAAACTAAAAACGGGTCTATGATCAGAATAGATGTCATTCTGGTCTGACATTCGAAAAAAGTTGTAATATTTTTTTTGCCTAAATTGAAAAACTATAACTCGATTTTGGGCCCTTTTTTGTAGTTAAGGCCTATACTCAGATGAGATAAATTTGTAGTTTGGTACGATACTTCACATCAGTAGAAACAATTTCATACAAATAAGATGCCTTTTCAAACGTATTCAGATTTCAAAGCTGTACAAAATTGTTTCTATTCATGTGAAATATCGTACCAAACTAAAAATTTATCTTATCTGAGTATAGGCCTTAAAGGGGGAAAAAAATAGTAAACATTTTTTTAAAATTATGATTTGGGCAGCAGCCCAGAATGACCAGAATGATGACAATTCTGCGTCGATTTCACTTTGAATCATCAAAATCGTTTCAGTGTAACTGGAGATATCATGGCCGCCAGTTCGAAAATCCTGGTTTCGACTTAAGGCCCTCCTCTGGTCTTGAGGGCTAAATTTTAAATGTTTGTTAAAAATTCGTGGAAAGAAATCGGGAAGAGACTTTGTATTTGGTTGAACAATTCATTATAAAAAAATACAAAATTAATAATTTGTGAATACGAGTGCTGTTCAAAAAGTACTCTGGATCCAAAGTAGGCTCTTCCAAAAAAAGATGTGTCGATGGTGCCCACGTTTCCGGAAGAAGAAGGGGGTCTTAAATGCGTGTAAAGTTTGAAGTAATTTGAAATTTGCTTGTTTTATCGAAGAGATTGGTCGACAAGAAAGCCTATATCTTCTAAAATATTTCGAATTAAAAAAATCCTTTCTGGGCGATATTCTCAAATATCCAAGCTATAAAAAAATGCAAAAAAATCAAATAAAAAATTTTGCACTGGAGAATGAACCTAACTGTGAGGTTCGGATAACGTGCCGGTTTTAAGAAGCAAAGAATTACCAAAAAGATCCCATAAGGCAAAACCTCACAAAATCTGTAAAGTTTGCTGCGAGGGCTCTTCTTCTTCTAGTTCCAAACTGACGTTAAGTCCAAGGTTCGGCCCGCTAACTGGTTCCTAAGCTTATAAGTCTTTGTCGATTGAGCTTGGTCCGTCCGTTTGTCTGTCTGTCTGTTTCTATGCAAACTAGTCTCTCAGTTTTAAAGCTATCGAGCTGAAACTTTGCACAGAGTCTTCTTTCAAAAGTATTCAAGGGTATCGGCGCAGACGAAGTTAGCTTGGCCTTCTCGTTTTGACTAATTTTTAATTTTTGAAGAACCTAACGCGTAGGAGGAAAATATAAAATATAGTTTTATTTTGGATGAGGAATGACGGCCAAAACCACAGTAGCAACCATCAGAACCTATTTATACAAAATGAAACATTTTTGATGTGAAACATCTTTAATTTCGGTACGAACGATTTTAGTGGGAGTAAAATTTGATTTCAGCGTCACGTGACGCTGACGTCATTCATGGTATCTGGGTGAGATCTGGGCTGGATCTTGGTGGGATCTGGGTAGGATTTGGAAGGGATCTGGGCGGGATCTGGGTGCGATCTAGGTGGGATCTGGATGGGATCTGGGAAATATCTGGAAGCGATATGGTTGGGATCTGGAAAGGATCTGGAAAGGATCTTGGCGGGATCTGGGTGGAATCTGGATGGGATCTGGGTGGGATCTGGATGGTACTCCCAGTTAATTTTCTTCTATCGAAATAGTGCCCTTTCTGATATATGTATATACCATTGAAAGAGCTTGTGATTTGAACTCTTAAACTAAGCGTCATGTTTCACATCAAAGTCTCGTGAGTGCTAGCGAACCTCACACCTTTTTTATACCCTTGCAAAGGGTATTATAATTTGGCCCAGAAGTTTGCAACGCATAGAAATATTCATTTCTGACCCTATAAACTATATATATTCTTGATCAGGGTGACGAGCTGAGTCTGTCTGTTTCTACGCAAACTAGTCTCTCAGTTTTAAAGCTATCGAGCTGAAACTTTGCACAGAGTCTTTTTTTTTACTGCACACTGCAAATATGTCGGAACCGACCGGATCGGATGACTATATCTTATAGCTGTCATAGGAACTATCGGTCGAAAAGTGGGTTTTAATAAGAAAAACTTTTTTGTTTTTAATGTTAACGCGTCTCACTTCAGCGATTATTAATATTATACGCTTTTATACAGATTTGGAAGTTTTGGTCAAAATCGGACTACTATATCTTTTAATGCTGGCGTTCCTAAACTCTGATGTATTAAAACATTTGCAAGGATATAAAAACTTCGGCAAAGACGAAGTTAGCTTGGCCTTCTCGTTTTTATGAAAACCCTGCCACATTCTCTCTCTATCGTTTAAAAAATGCAATTTTGTGCACGCGTTGCGGAGATTACACCCACATTATTTTCTACAAATTTATAGTATAGATTTCGAAGGGCATTTCAGCAGTCTTTCTTCCTAGCTTCAGCTAAATGACATAAGTGAACTAACTTGAAATGCTGACACTTGTATGAAAACCTGTAGAGTTTGCTGGAACACAACCGATTATAACGAATTTTTATATGGTTTTCAAAACGAATTTTCGTCAAGAAACAATGCATTGAATTGGTTGCAGTATCAAATACTGAGAAAGCTATAAGCATGTTCTAAGTAAAGTTTTGAACCAACCCTTTTTTAAACAGATTGGGTCCGGTTCGGAAGATCATATCGAACCCGGTAAGATTCATCATAGTTCAGCTCACAGGCTTCTCAGGCCTCGAATTTGGCAGACTTACGCTGACCCACCAGTTTATGGTCTATAACTTTTAAATGCATCTTATTTTGTATCAATTCACTTTATGCAACGCTCGCAAAACTTTACAATGGTGAAGTTCCTCAAAATATGCATTTGTTTACTTATAAAGCTCTTCCGCCAAGTCATTTCTAAAGGTTTTGGAAATTTAGAGACATTCTTACAACATATTTTACTGACACAACCATCTTGGCCTAATTAGTCTGTTTCGAATATGCTGGATCCAAGTTTTATCTAAAAGTTAACGATTTAACATTGTCGAATACTCATTCGAACTGCGAAATTATTTCAATAATTGTACCTAAAAATTTAATTAATTGTATTTAAAAATTATTGAAGTAAATTGAAGTGCAATTCTTGCTTACATGAAAGTAGTTATCATGGTAATTCCAATGTACAGCCCTTCCAAATTCTTGATCATCAAATTACGCCAAACCAATAATATTTTGATGCATTAGGTAACGATTTCTTAGTAGGGAAATATTATGGGAAAGTGGTGGAGCGGCTTAGAAACCGCTTGCCACTATCTAGCGAAACTATATGGTTACCTAATTTTTCCGAAAAATAGAAGTAAAGTAAAACTGTTATCAGTACTGTAATCCGTTCGATTTCCTGCTTGAATCTAATCATCTACTTCTTCCCTTTCATTGCACAGATCACTCGCTCGCGTAACAAATGGAAATTCTATCTAAAGGATGGCATAATGAATATGCGTGGCAAGGATTATGTATTCCAAAAATCAAATGGCGATGCCGAATGGTAGACAAACAAAACATAAATAATCGCGGCGGTGTGAATATACAACAACAACAAAACATAAAAGACATTTAAACAGAAAAAGCCTCATCAAATGCGCCTTCAACTCTAAATCTAATCCCTGACATGGAACATGACCAAATGGATATCAAGCAGTAGCCGTAGCAGGAGTAAGGAATTCTGGCAATGGATCTTATCTTCAGTTTATACTGAATTATGGAATAGATTAGCTCAACAAACACTTAACACACACACATGGAGTTGCGTTCCATTTGAATATCGCTATTATTTTAATATATTTAACTCTAGTGCCGCATATTTTTTGTCAATAAATTATACTGTTTGAGCGAGTTATAAATAATGAGGAATAGTTTAATGCAAATAGGTAGTCCTCTGTAACCATTTGTCTGCTTAAACCAGAAGACGATTGATTCCATGGAAGCTATTTCGATTCATTCATCTGGTTTTGAGTAAACTGGGCAGAAATATGTTAAGGGATACAAAGATAAGCCATTAGAAATACCGGTCGCAGTATAGATAAAGTGTTGTGGAGCTTTACCACACTAGTAAGTAGCTAATCACTGTGTTTAGTATTGCCTGCTTTTAGGGTCAAAAATTTAGATAGCAGCTTGAAAATGTCATGTAGCGAATCAACCAGGCAAACAGAATTCTGTTGGTAAAATTCAGGCGCCGGCAAAACACATTTTCTTAATTTGGCGTTGCCTGTGAGTGTTTTTATATACGCAGAGGTACGCGCCGGACTCTGGTTTAATTATAAATTGCAATGCCTGCTTTTGGGGGCACAAAAATTTAACTTGATACTTGCATTGATTCCATAGCCTAACTACCAATTTCATAGAAGTTTAAAGTCAACTTCATTGTTTGAAAATTTTGGAAAAGAAAAAAAATGTAAGGAAAAAATGGTGTGAAAGAATATGGAAAAAAAAGTGAGGACAATGTTACCGTTTAAAAGCTTCTAAGGCATTCTGTTCGCCTGGTAAGGCAGGGATAGTGGGACGTCTGGAAGTGTCTACAATCAGGGTTCCCCAAGAAGAGAGGACGAAAAATGTGACTGTATCTCTCTGACACTTGAATTGTCGAGTGTCCTCGGCCCTTATTGTAGCATGTGACTGGTCTGGATCAGGGCAGGCCAAATGGGAAAAGTCTGAAAAAGTTGCTTGTATTGGATAAGCATGAAAGTAAACAGACGTCTTAAGCTGCCTTCACACTTACTACGTTTATGCTAGCAGTATCATGATATTTTAAAATCACGCTTTTTAAAGTACGCTTGTTTATGCATCTTTATAAAAACCATATTTCTGCAGTGAGATGCCACTTATGAAAATTTTAAAATAAGGTGACAGCACAATCAGCTGATGAATTGTAATAAAAAATAATAATTGCAAGGAATTACAATGGAAAGAACAAATAAGATATGGTATCAAAGTTACTACAAAATCTTCTGGAGATGCGGACCTTAAAACGTGGAAGGCGGATAGCCCAGGCAAAATGGCTACAAATTTCTATGCAGCATTACTTTAGTGAACTTGCAGTTGAAAAGATGCCTGATGCCTGGACACTGATGCAAAATTCGGAATCGGAACTATCATTGTCATTTGACATGTCCTCTAGCCCTCGCAATACGTTATTTTTATCTAAAATTAAAGAATCTTTTTAATTTCTTGAGATAACCGACACGTCGTGACACCGTGTGGTATTCGTTTCAGCCTGAAGTAAAGTCGGACACATCATTCGACACAAAGCTCTCTTGATCAAAAATATATTCAATTGTGTCGTCCAATGGAAGGGTTTCAGCCACTGAACGCTCTTCACTCATCTCGTTCAGCTCATGAAAGGAGCACATCTTCCTTGTAGCACCACTTATTCCATTGCAGCTTTGTACCTTCCTCAGCGCTGCTGTGCAGTGGCCTCTATTGGATTCCCTGTTGCATTTGGTCCAAACAAACAATTGGTACTGACAGAACATGTTTTTGTTCTTGTTCTTCAGAAGAGGTGTGGCCAGACTGTTTCGTATAAAAAATCATGATTTTTCTCAAGAATAACCATAGTCAACGCATACGATTTTGTGTGTAGAAAAAATAACAAGCATGCTTTAACCACCGCGTTTTTTTACGATCAGGGCTTAAATGTGCACACGTATTCTCAAGCATTTCTGAAAAATCATTTGATTACGTCTCTGCAATCATGCTTTTGCCATGCATAAACGTAGTAACTGTTCGACACATGAGACATGATAATCTAGTAACCATGAATTTCCCCATGAAATTCTATGAATTTAACAAGCTCTTCAAATTAAAAATACACGATTTACTTCGGCTTCCGGAGGCTATGGTCTATGGAGCAGACCAAAAAAGCAACTCCTATCAGCTAGACTCGAATAGAGCAGAGATTCAGACACTGCCTATATTTTAAAATTGTAGCCGTCTGATTGTGCGCCATGCTGGTGCCGGTAGGATTGGATTTTATTGTTGCAGAGATGCAAACCGGTTTTGAACCGAACCGAACCGCTTTTTTCGCTCGTGAACCGAACCGGTGTGTTTTCAAAAATGCTGAACCGAACCAAAAACCGAAAAATTAAATGGTTCGGTTCGGTTCACTTCAGCTAGGTATTGAGTTACTGGCGAATAGTGAGCAAAATCAGCAATTAGCTTTAAAATATTACAAATACTTGGAAAAGCGGAGTTGTTGTCAAAAAGATAGGACCATCAACCTTATTAAATTTGCGGACCCAAAATTGCAAAAGGCCAAGTCTTGATTGTATTATTCGTTGGGGTCAACTTGCTTATTACTGAAACGTTAACTTTTTATCTTTAATTGAGATTGGCTTGAAATATAAAACGCGTATGAGTATATCTATGGCTGGCTGGCATACAAAATTAAGTTTGAAAAAAGGGAGTATGACATAGCTCAGTAATTGTCAACTCTTTGTAAAAAGAACGCTCCGCCTATTTTCGAACTCGATTTCTTAGATCAATCCTGCTATCAGAAGAAGGGAAAAGGTAGCTAAATCTCATTTAATGTTAATATACAACAAAATTCTAATCGTTAATGAAAACATAACGGATATTCATTCAATTCCATAAAAAAGTAAAATGTCGATTGTTAGCGTTTACCTAAAGATTATTAAATATTGGACTATTTATCAGGAAAGTCATCTTAAGCATAGCTCGAATAGTTTTTTTTTGATGGAACTAATCTAAGAGGTCTTTTTATGAGAAATGATAAAAATAAGGTCGGCTACTAGACCATAGTTCAGTAAAAACGGAAGTATTAAATCTACTTGGCCTTAAGCAGTTGGTTTCAAATCGCTGAACTTTTGTCATCTAATTTAGTAGCCGGGCATATTTGTAGAACTTCACATATAAAGAAAGGCAGTTTATTTTGATCCGCTTGGCTTTCATTAGTTGATTTATATTAAGTGACCAAAGATGATTTCGCCACTTGATATGTAAAGTTGTAGGATTTCAAAACGAAATGAGAACGTTTAACATTCACTGAAAACCTTTGTTAATGAATACTTATATCAAAAATAAAAGAAAAACTAATAAAACAATAACTAAAGAAATACTTTAGTTAATTAAATGAATAAAGAGCGAACTGAGCCGAACCGAACCATAACCTCGGTTCTGTAAGCCCCAAAAACCACGCAATGAACCGAACCGGCGGTTCAAAAACGGTCTGAACCGCTGAACCGAACCAGTCCTTATTTCCGAGTGGTTTGCATCCCTGATTGTTGTAACTCTCTTCAAAGCGAGGCAACTGCTTGTGCGTCAAAGTGACTCCAGTTATCCAAAAATAACGCTGGTCATCAGCTGTTGAGGAGCCATGCCAATGTTGTACGGTTACGCTTCTCGGTAAGTATTTTTCCACAGTTCAGCTTAGAGTTTTAGTCTATTGATAGTTTCGCATCTGAATTTCTGAGCTTCACCTCCCTCACCTATAGGGCTCAATCTGCTGCGATATAGCGATTGTGGTACCTTTATAGTGCAGCTTCAGCTGCGGTTAGTTAAACTAGCATATCCTACCTGATGGTGCCTAAGCTGGTCTTCCATTAGTCCGTTTACCACAAAATGCTTAGACAGCAGCTTAGAGTTTTCACGAATACGGATTTTCTTGTGTGTCAGCTGGTGATTGTTCGGAGCAACATTCTGCACCGTGCATTACATTGCGTAATGGATACTGAACGAACCGACTTGAATCAGCCACTTCCACCTTGGGTTCTCTGTTCATTTCTCGAATGTTTCGCAAAGAAGAAGAGTTTATCGAACATCAATTCTAATACTTTTTTGTACACGGATTCATCTAATCCAATTTTTAACGATTCTGCTGCATATTCTATTCTGAATTTAAACAATGGCAAGGACTTGGAGAAACGCCACAAGAAAAAGACCTGCAGAGTCCAATAGCATGAAGGACATGCATACCCCCAATTCGTTTACAAAGCATATTTTTTGTGGCATGCCATTTTCGTGGTTATAGTTCAAATTTTTATAATTATCATTCTGTACCGCGTGCCGTTGATTACGATGGCCTTTTTAGAGAAACATAGGGCATCAGTCACTCTTCTCTTCCAATCAACTCTCTAGTAAGCCGTAGCTTTGAGTTCTCGCCAGCTTTTCCGATGCATCCGCTTCTCTACCTACAGTCCGTCTCCAAGTGTCTTTGGCTCTGCCTGGTGTCCGACCAAACCGTACAGCGGGTTTCATTCCATAGTTTTCCTACTCACTTTTTCGCAGTCTAAGTCCTATCCAGGTCCATTATACTCTGCGTATTATGGCACTCTCTATACTTACATGTCTGAGTAGCCCGGAACTCTGTATTCTGCCAGGCCGTAATATATCAATAAATTTGCGTCGACACTATGAAAGTTGGTATTTTTCCAATATAGGTGCACTGGCAATACGATCGTTTTCAAAAGCCTGCTTTTAAGCCAGTATGGGTACGATGAGCATTCCCAAACTGCTGAAAGTATCACATTCCCCAATGACGGACTTACCAATGTCGATATATAAAAAGTACGGACTATTGACGCCACTTTCCTTAAATGCATGGAAAGCTTTGGTACCTAGTGATCCTTTTGTGGCTTGGCGTAATCAAATATTTGGCAGTTTTGCTTATTTACCTTTCATTCATTCATTCTTGGAGCTAAGGCTGATTTATTTTTATACACTGTTTTCCCAGCAAACATTTTTTATCGCAGAAGATAAGAATGCGATTCTTCCAGTAGGTGTCGCTTCACTCTGGCGATATCGCATATTTATCGCATTCTCATCTCCCTTCGGGAAGAAATGTGTCACTCTGCGACACTTCTTGAAGGAGAGAAAGCGTTTCTTCTGGGAGATACGAAAAGTCTCTTCTCAGGGATATGAAAGCGATTCACACAAAAAAAAAAATATTTGTGCGCGCTGCTACACAACTTGCTGCTGGTTGCTGCTTGCCTGTTCTGATAAACAACGAATTAAACAAACTTATACCTTAATTACATGAAAAACTTTTACTTACTCTGAGGCGATTCGAACTCGGTTCCCTTGGACTGAAATCACTATGGGACTGACGTTTTAGACGACTGCGCCACGCTGTGCGTCTAAGACGAGGCAACTAGAGGGTTACTTGGGCAACTAGAGGGTTACTAGGGTTACTTGTATTGAATCTATTTGAAAGCATTCACCCCTAAATGCATGCTTGTAATTCTCAAGTTCTTATTTATCACTCTGTCCATATATATAGGGCAATAGAAATTGATGCCACATATCGCCAATTTATCCCTTTTATGTTAAAAATGCGAAACCTTGTGTGTTTTGTTTTTGTAAATCGCCAAACTATCATCAGACTCTCATCTCAAACTATCGCCAAACTCACTTTTTGACGAGGGAGATAAGAAACCCGACAAAATGTTTGACTAAAGAGTTTGATGAGTTTTGAATACATTTCTTGTTCGCCCAAATATCGTGGTCATCACCTTTAATCAGGCTTTTACTGCAAATCAATTTCCAAGCCAGTGAAATTTATCAAAATCCATCCAAAGTGTTTACTTATACAACAACTGTGAACTACTAAACCTATTTTCAATTTCAAACTCTTTACCGTTGAGGCTGTGCGTTGATTGTTAGTCAGTCAGTCAGTCAGGAAAAGAATTAAATCGAATTGAATTCCATATTCAGGCTCTTTTTAATGTATGTATGCATTTATATTTAGATAGATGTACCGACTTTTGTGTTAAGGGAGTACAGTAGCAGCATTTTATGGTAGATAACTAAACACTTGCCACAATTCAGCACGGCTTATTGTTTGTGTTGCAGCAAGATGCACTGCACAGTTATTCAGTTAGTGTTAGGGATTACAATTTTGTCACTTCAATGTACATACATACATACACATATACTTAAAAACGAGGGGCTCTCGGCTGGGGCGAGTTAAGGAGGTGCTTCCACATCCACATCTTTTCTTATAATCTAATATCTAATGACTAAAAATGTACGTGTGTGTGTGTGTGTGTTATCCGGTGTAACTCTAAAACTAATGAAAATTTATATATTTGTCGGTGTGTCAGTAACGTAATTGATAAAACGTGCGAATTTGAGATGAAGGGCAACGCTAGTAGTTTACAATTTATACAAAACGCAGACGACTCCTTCCTCCGAGTAATCCAAAATCAAGTGCAAAAGTAAAACAATTTGTTAATTTATAGCACCCCGTTCCGCTTCTCCCCAGACAAGGTGCTTCTATTTGGTTTTGCCCGCAAACAAATTCGTGCTAAGCACCAAGTTGAAAGATATATACATATATACGGATACATATATGCATGTAGTTATAGATGTATGGATATCAAATATATTCAAAGATCGATTCTCATCTGGCCTAACTAAAAATTAAGTCGTTAATAGTGCTATGTTGATTTCTTTGACCATTTTGACGCGATGTAACATCCGCTGCAGGGCATCCTGGCCGAGTGCCTGTGTGGAGTACCAAACGGGCGAGTCGGGTACACAAGAACGTTCCGGTTGCAGATAGAAAACATCATTTCGCGTCTTGACGCTCTCGGGACTGTTTGGGAGAGTTGAGGAAAAGAAGTATGTTAGTTTAAATTGGCAACAGGCAACTCTTGTGGCAAATTCCCATTGCTTACCATTTGGAGAGATAGAACTCATAGAGACGCACAGGACACCGTAGGGGATTTTCCTCATTCTCCTGTTGTTCGTAGACCTTTTTTTTGCGTGGATTGGCATCTGTTTTTGGTACAATTCAAATCTTTGTAATATAACATCTCAGTTGAAGCCATCAAAAGACTTACCCAGACCCGCCTGCGGTGGATAAAATCGTAGCAGTACATTGCGTGTACCGGGAACTTTGGAATTCTGTGATGAGCGCTTCCAATGTTTCATTATGTGCGAGAAGCTCAATTGCATGTGCTCTTCAACCGTCTGAAAGGAAGTAAGATTTTCAGTTAACCACCAATCCAGTGATCAAGTAATCTCCACTTACCGTCAAATTGAAATGCTTGGTATTGAAGAACATAAGCGTACTGAGCAGTACATGTGGCGAATGGGCGCCCAATTGTTTACATTCCCACAGATGCTCCTCCTCCACGCGGGTAACAATATATTCTAAACATAAAGACATTGGTTAAATGAGTTTGAAAACAATTTAAAATTGTTTGTGCTTACGTGAATCATTGTAGAGTACGGAAAATTTACGGGCCACCTCGTCCAGGCATTCCGTGAAACGTTCATAGTACGGATCATAGAAAATGTTATCAATGCGTCCATTGACATACAAATATTGCTGAATTCCTGCAGAGGTATCAATTGATTTAAAAAAAGAGAGTCGTTGCATGGACCTTTCTCAGACTCACCCAACACCAGGTAGTATATCGTATCGGGGGCATATTCCGTGCCATTTGGCTTGCGCACCTCCTTGACAAAAAGACAGAGCGAATAGTTCAGCTCGTCTGCTGTCATTTGCAGCAGTTCCGTTTTGAAGGGTCTTCGGCGCATCGAGCTCTTCTCCATGTCCGCATTCTTGGTCATTACCCATTGCTTCCAGGCATTCACACCGAACGTGTACTTGAGGAACATCTGGGCATCGGGCTTCTCCTGAGGCACTTGGGCCTGCTGCGATTGCTGTTGCAGAGCGGAGTGATCCAAGTCGCCGCCACGTTGTCGCTTCACCGGCGAACGACTATTGCGCGCAGGCGAGTCCAATACGGCCCCACCTCCGGCTCCTCGCTTACGGCCACGCGGAGATCTGTGAATAGACAAAGTATTTAGCTTGTGTTTCCGTTTTGAGGATTGCAACTTACCTCTGCGTGGGCTCCAGCATGTGATGCTGCTGCTGATCCAAATGATGCACACTCATTTGTCCCATGGCATCGTGAGACATGGGCGAGTGACTACTAATCGTATTGGTTGCCATTGAGGACTCCAAATCCACTGTTGATGTCTGGTGGTGATTATCATAGTCCCCAGTGGCCATCTTGAGGGCAATTTGCAGCATATCATCGCCGTACGGATTATGAGACGTCGCACTGACATCGACCACCTGCTGATGCTGTTGTTGCTGCTGCTGCTGGCTAACTGACTCGAGGCTGTTCTGATACTGCAGCGTGACCAGTCCTGGGTCTGGCTTGATCTCATTATCGGAATCCGAGTCAGAGTCATGCTTCTCCTCGGCCACCATTTCGGCCATCATCAATAGCTCTGCCTCCAGTGGATCCTCGGGCATCTTGTCCTGAATCTTCTTAATTTCCTTCAAAATACCCTGCGAAGTGTTGCGTGTGGTGGGTATAAAGATAGGCACCGGGATGGGCAACGGAATGGGTACGGGCACCGGGAACGGCGCCGAGTACATGTACATTGGTTGTGGGATGAAGATCGGTACAGGCACTGGTATCAGCACTTTGTTGGAGTAATCCTTGTCGGTCTGTGTGGCACAATCGCGCACGGACGGCTGGCACTGTTGGCCTTGATTGATGGTCATTGGTTTGCAGCTGACGGTTACATTTCGCACAGACTTCGGATACGGAGGCACAGTGACGATCTTGGTCTCCGTTATGACGGTCGGTGGTGGTGGCGGATCGGTGGCTGTTGTTGTATTTCGTCTGCTAAGGGGTACCAGTGACGGCATTTGTACGGGCGGCGACGGAGAATGTGCTATGTTGTAGTCCACATGCTTGCGCGGTCGTCCGCGTCCCAAGGCGGGCGCTGCCGGTGGAGCCACCACAGACATGACCAGTGGCGGCGGTGAGTCTGGCTTGCGGCCACGCTTGCGACGGACAGTCACATTGCCAATGCGAGCTTCGGTCTCACCGCTGGCCAGAGATTGCACAGTGGAGATGACCGGCACCACAGTGCCGCCAACTGATTTCTTGTTGGGCCCAACGCCGGCATTGCTTTTGCTAATGGCCTGCAAAAATTGGAAATTGGAAAGGAATTTAATAAGGATAACGACTCTTATAAAGTCAAAGACTTACTTTTAGTCTAGTTCGCATTTTGTTAAACCAAAACTTCACGCCGGCAAAAATACAGTTTGAAGAATTGGCTGCGGTAACGACAACAAAACTAAAATGATCGCTTCATCCCTACCGATAACATCAGTTAGAGATGGACACTAGCGATGTTAAGTGAGTTCGCTAGCGACATTCACAACTCACGATTTATAAGATAGTTGGAAGATGTGTTTTAGGTGTTAAGCTTAGTACTGAGACAAACTAAATAGTCCGCTGGGTGGGCCAGAGTTCGGTGCAGTGGTACTGTTCAACGCCAAAACAGCACACTTCATCGAAATACCACCAAATGTGAAACGGTCACACTGCGCTGCTTGCATTTGTTTTTAATTGTTTTTTTTTTTAATATTTAAAGATTTTTGAAAAATAAATGGTGTAAAAGTCAGCAAAATCTCACCGTTGGTCTAAAATTATGCCAATCGATGATGCTGACACTCTGACGAGTCGGTGTCGCAAAAATTAAAATTTTTTTCTGCTACCACACCAGCTGTTTGTGCCTGTCAAGTAAGCGGCGCCAACAAGCTTTTCGACGCTAAGGAGCGGAAATTTTACATTGTATGAGTTCGCCCAAGCGAGCGAAAGATTACCGGCACCCTTTTTTTTAAATAGAGTTGACACACAGCGGAAGCGATTTAGTTTGTCTGAGTACAAAGCTTTAGCACAAATGAAAAATCTTTTAGTCCTATTACACAACTATTTGATAATATCGCTGATATTTGCTTAGAAACAGACAACTCGAGCAGAGAATTTTATCCAACTCTTTGACACTCAGCATTTGACTCGCAGAATAATTCGGAAAACATGAGTTTATACAGCTTTATAGTAGTGGAGACTCAACCAATAAGTGAGGATTATGAAGCGATCGGTGAACGGTCACACTGGAGCCAATGAATTGCGAAGAGCTGAAGCTGTGACACATGTGTACCGAGAGCCATTAATATAATTTAAATAAAAAAAGAGTTATTGTCTAAAATGTTCATAAACCTGCGTTCTTACAATAGTCTACAAACGTCTAATTGCCTGGCATTTGCATTGCTCGGCTTTCTATACCGAAAACTCAGCCATAAGCCATTTGATTCAACTTTTTTCAATTGAGTATGGGACATACGCCATATTACTTGTGTTTAATTGTAAAAAATTTCAATTCTAATATTTAAATTTACAAGCCGCCTTCTATACACTTTAAACCCATTTAATTTGATATCAAAAAGTAATTAAATATTTTTACATTAAATGGCAGCGCTCCTGTCGTCGTGAGCGTGATTCGTGAGCACGACCTAACTAGAGCTTTTACCATCAGCAGATTTTAAAGCAAAGGCAATAAAATGCAGAGATGGAACATCTTGTATTAAAGCAACAATTTGTGTGTTTTTTTGTATTATTTCATAAGGTAAACTCACCGGCTGCTTGGACAACTTCAACTTGACTCGCTTGGGCAATCCCGTGGGGAATGGTGCCGCTGCTTTGCTACTTCGCGTTATGGGCGTCGATGCGGTTTGCGACTGCTGCTGGGACTTGCTGCCTCCGCTGCTTGTACTGGGCAAATCGCTGTCCAGGGTGAGGGGTGCTCGTGCGAATTGATTCTGGAACTGCATTACACACTGATATGTACAAAAATTGCGCATAGATGAATCCGACATGGTCAGATGATATTGCGGGGTATTGAAATTGGCGCAATTGTCGCACTTGGTGACTGCCCGGGCAGATATATTGCAGCTAACGCCATGCATGGTTAAACAATTAATGGAACAGGTGAGTGTCTCCTGATCTGCCTGCTTTTGGTAGATCATATCAAAATTGTATTTCTTCACCTTGCACCACTGGCAGGACACAATATGCCGGTTAACAATGATGTAGACATTGATGCAGATCCGAGAGCAGAACATCTTGGGCGACTGCTGCTCATCGTTGTAGATGGTGTAGGCATCGGAGCTCTTGCGCTCAAAGTACTTGCAGCACATGGCACAGGCATCGGCATTCACGTTGCTCACAAACTTAAAGGCCGAGAAGCAGGGATTGGAACAGAAATAGTGCTCCTTGTCCTCCAGCAGCATTTCCACGCGCACGGGCTTCTCGTTGTTGCACACACCGCACATGTCGGTGCGCATTCTCTTCTTGGGATTGCACATGCCATCGTAACGTCGCAGGCAGGCCTGCGAACAGAAGTCCTTAAACTGATCCTTGTCGCCCACCGGGGCCAGGAAACCCTCCTGCCCGCTGCTGATATCCTTTTGGCAGCACGAGCACGTTTTCAGACCCTTCTTGAAGGTGTTCAGGCAGCCGGCACAACAGAACTGCCGCACATCAAAGCCAAAGCGTACACAGTACTTGCCTAGGGCTATGGAGCTCACCTCCTGCTTGCAGGTCTCACAATTGTTGCCAATCGTACGCTGATAGCTGCCCAGGCACACCTCATTACAGAAATCCATCGTCTCCCAAGTCAATTGCTTGTCATTCATGACCACCTCCGCATTGCAGTCGGCACACCTTCTGCGGAAACTCTCTATGCGATCCAGTCGAGCAGCCTCCGCCTCGACATTGGTCCTGGCCACCACACTGTTCTCTGGTCGCTTGCTCTGCGGTCGTATAGTGGTGGCGCCTATATTACGCACCCTTATGGAATGCCTCTTCAGCTTGTACTTGTCCGGCTCCTCGGCACTTAGCAAATTAAAGCAATCATCATTGCAGATATAGAAACAATCCAACTCCTGGCGTAGAAAGTATTTGCACTTCTTTTTATCCTTGCAATACAGACAGGCCTGACGTTTGCCCTCACCGTCTCCATCAGTCTCAGCCTGATTGCTGCTATCATCATCGTCCGAAGCCCTCGGCTCGTTGACCACCTCTTCGACCAGGAATTTCTTGCGCCGCACAAAGAATTTACCCGGCTGCTCACCCTGCAGAGCATCACAACAGGACTGGTCACAAATATATTGGCATATGCTTGTAGCCTGCTCCTCTGACTCCTCTGCTGCGTCATCAGTGGACGGCTGGATACGTTTATACCGGAATCCACAATTCTTCACAATGCCACATTGACTACATTTCTCCATTCGACCCACAATCCAGCTGATAATGGTCTTGCTGATGGTGGTTCCTGTTTCGGCAGTTCCTGTGGCACTTGTTGATTCCTCTGGGGTGGGATCATCCCCTCCGGTAGCATCGCCCACCACATCATCATCGTTAATCACTTGGGAATCTGAGAGAAGATCAAAAGTCAAATTAGTTTGTGGGTATGAAATGTTACAGAGGGATTACAGACAGGTACACATAAAACGACACTGTGCAACAAAAAAATTTGCTAGTGTTTCAGAGTGGGATCAGTTCTTTGGATCAGTTGGATACTATTTAAATCCAATTTCTTTTCCCCACTACAACCCATTTTTTATAACTTAAACATTGCTTTGGAATACGATAAATTAATCCAGAAACTAACAAAAAAAAATCGGGTCAATGTCTCATCGATACAGTCAAAAGACCAATAAATGGACATCAGGCTTTGATTTCGGGTACACATGGCTTGAATCTTAAAATTTTTGAGGACACTGTATGCTTGTTGACTGTTGACCGTTTATCCCTTTGCGGTCTGCGCACGAACATAACCGAAAAAACATGCACGCTTGCTTTCTCTCTGAGCAGAACACTTCGTTTCGATTTGTTTTGGTTTTCAGTTGACTGTTCTCAGTTGAGCTATTCTAGTTGTGCTCATTTAAGAACAACATACAGAGAGCGATCCGAGTGAGCGCTCGCACATTAACAGTCAGCAGATGAGCAAAAAATTTAAAGGCTCAACGTAAAAGTTTTTTTTTTTGTGTTTGGCTTGCGTGGCTCAGAAGCCCAAACGAACGCCTCATTCGCACACACGCATACAAATGCAACTAACTTTTATTTTTTCGCTCGCGTTCAAACGGTCTGCGAATGAGCAGAGTAAAAGCGCCATAATCAAATTGGTTGTTCTCTGAGCGCAGAACGATATATTCAAGAGACGAGGTGAACGGTTCCATTCTAAATCTTTGCTCGAAGGGCGCGTATATAACACTTATTTTTGGACAACAAAAAATGCTCAACATTTATATGCGAGCTCTGAGAGGAACACACCACACCGCAAAGAAGGCTGGTTGACCGTTCAGCTGTTTCAGGAACATCAAGGATCAATCTTCAGCGGTCTTAGCCTGACCTTTGCATATCATAAAGGTCGTAAGTAAAAGCATACCAATATGTACAAACATATGTAGGCACGGCCAAGGTATACTAAACAAGCTAGGCGCACTCGCTTTCTTGACCGCTGAAGCACAACATCTGTACGGTCGACAAGCCTACTTTGTGGTGTGTTCCTGTTTCAAATTGTGTGCAAGCATAACGTAACCTTGAGCCGCAAAAATTTGAAGGTTCGATTCGCATAAAATTCGTAAAAGGATACACATATGTTTCTGAATTGAGATTAAAAACGTTTCCATACAAATTTATTTGAATTCCATTTTCGCGATCAGCAATCTAAGCTACACTCAAAAAAAGATTCAGTAGAAATGTGTCTTTTTAGCTGTTAGCTAGTGTTATATGGGGAGGGACCCCAAACTGAGGAGTTAAATTTTGTTTTGCGTGATTGAGTAACAAACAAATAGACTCGAACTCTGAACCATTCTGATAGTTCACATCCAAAAAAAAAGTTAAAATCTCCAGCAGAGGAATATAAAAAGTTTCTAAAACTGTTTTTGTTCTCTATATTGTGGTTGGTACGTCCATAATGTTTGATTTCGTTTCCACTAATATAAGACAAGCAGAGAATGCTGGAGTTGAAGAAACTCGTTCACATAATTGACCAAATTGAAATTAACTGCGCCTCAACCCTCGCGACAATTGATCCATTTTTTCAAAAGTTAGGGCGAAAATCAGGGCTAGTATATATGTATATATATAACTTATGTACCTATTTACAGTGTCAAAAGAAGGTACTTGTAAAAGTATAGTTCATTCACCAACAAAAATATTCAGAACGCGAACTATCTAATTGAAATTTAAGCAAATTTTTTTTAGCTAGATGTAGGTAAAGTGATTAAAAGGTTCTAGGGAATCAGTAGAATAGCTCTGTATATGGGCATTTCCAAAAAAAGGTCCACCTGGGCCAAAAAAATTTAAAAATTGATTTAAAATTTCATTTAATTAAATTTAAACACTATATTTGATCGAATTTTCATAGGGAAACAATCAAATTAAACTAATAAGCAAATCTTTCATTTACTAATAACCCAATTGGATATATTCGGTTTCACGGCCGTGCTAGCGCGATTTTTCTCATTTTGACATTAAACTTGCTTATTTTTTTTTTGGAAAAAAGTGACTCTTCGCATTATACATAGCAGAAACCACATAAATATGATGATGGAAAAAATGTCACGTTCGACATGTCACGTATCGACAGAGATACAAATTTTTTTACAAAAAATGTACTCAAGATTTTTAAATCAAATAATATACATTTCAAAGAACTATTCATTCACAAGATACTAATAGCCTATTTCCATTGAACAAATGAAGCTTCATTTCATGAAATGAAGAAAATGATATCATTTCTTCCATACAAATTGTCACTTCATTTTGCCTTTCATTTCTATCATTTCTCGAAAATGATGACAATTGCCCCGACAAAAATGTAAAAAGTAGGCGTAATTTTGCTTAAAATATAAATAGGTAAAACCATGGTGGAATTATACCAGGTGAAGTCATTAAAGTAGGCTGCCTCTATTTGGGGTACCAGTTGAATGGTGAAAGGGGATGTCAACGTGATCTCACATGTTCCTATCAACTGGTACCTCTCTCGCATGGTGAATTCCTGACGACACTACCATGTTAATTATACCATGGGTAAAACTAAGTTGTGTATTTAGCTTCCTGCTGATAGTTTAGGGCTATGGCTATGCGTTCGCCACGAGGAATTGCTGTCCTGAGGGGTATGTCTTTTTTTTTTTTGCTAAATATTCCAAAAAGTCCACGTAAGTTTGAAAGAGCCGCCTGTTATTTTAAACAAACAAAGCAGCTGTTTTTGTCAAAGTGTCAAAATGATGACAATTTGTCAATGGAAACGGCTTCATTTTTAGAAATGAAAATGATAAGAAATGAAGCCAGTGGAAATAGGCTATAAGATTATTTGGGCTTAATTATTGTGTTAGGTTTCGCTAAAATTTGTCTTTATATAGCTGCTCGCGAAAATCACTTCTGTTTTTGTCACGTTCGAATAGCTTCCAATTTTGTCTTTATTTTGGAAACCGAATTTCACTTGATATACACTTTAACACTAATTAAAGTGCTTGCTAAGAGCTACATTATACAGTAAAAAACGAATTAAAAATTCGATTCAATTTGACTTTTTCATTTTCAATTTGTACGACGGTCACGGTTCAACAGAATGGAACTGCCCATATCGAGTTTTCTAAAATTTGTACAGGCATATGCTAAGTTTTATGTCAGATATTATATATAATTATACCTTTGGAGAGGGGGTATATTAAATTGTCCGCATGTTTGTAACGCATAGAAAGAATCATCTCCGACCACAAAAATAATAAATATTCTTGATCAGCGTGACGAGCTGAGTTGATATAGTCATATCCGTCTGTCCGTTTGCTTCTATGCTATCTAATCCATCAGTTTTAAAAAATTTATTCTTTTGTCGAAAATACGAGAAATTTCATTTTTGAACGCCTAGAAAAAATATAAAAAAATTTTAAAAAATTATCGCACTTCTACGAAAAAAAACCAATAACGGTTATCAAAATCTATGAATAAACAAAGGAGCTTCGAGCAATTTAGTGCCAAAAATGAGGTATTTTTGTGATTTATTTAAAATATATTTTCGTTTACTTCGTCTTTTGATCCGTTCTTGATTATTACTTTTGCTCTGGCTTTTGGCTCACTTCATAAATTGACCAAAAGACGAAGAAAAATACAAATTTATTTTTTGTGAACATACAAAATACTTAAATTTGACTTTTAGTTCCTCTACTCAATTTGATCCATCTACGGTACGTGTGGCACGATTTTCCTCGCCAACACCTTATTTTTTTTTCGTAAAAGTGTGATTCTTAAATAGAAAAAATAAAAAAAGTATTTATTTTGCATTTTTTTATATTTTTCCAATTGCACTTTCGAGCAAAAAATTTTTTTTTTTTTAAATATATTAATAATATATACTAACCCGATTTTAAAACTATGTTCTACGCAATTATTGGCAGCTGCATTACCTTTTGATTTATGTCTGCTTGACTCTATCTGGCAATTCTGAATTCATATATATATGTCTTAAATTGTAAGAGCACCTACCGAAAAAAAAATCATATTTCAAAAACGGAGCCATGAAAAATTTTTTGAAATTGATTTTTGAGATCCTCATTCCAAACTTTCTTGACAGAGATAATATTTATGACTGCCATTAAAAACAAAACAGTTTTTTTTTTTCACTAGAACTACTTTTTGACCGATCGTTTCTATGGCAGCTATATGCATATGCTAGTCATCCGATTTGGATCAAACTTGACAAAACTGTGTGGTAGCATATAATGTTAATCAGTAAAAAAAGTTTGGGAGCGATAGCATTAAAAACAATTTCTCAATGAGACTTTTCTTCAGACAAATCTTTTGTATGTCAGCTATACTATATAGTTGTCCGATTTGCATTTACTTTGGTTAAATTATGGAAAAACATGGGTACAAAGTATAAAAATGTTTGAATGAGATCTTTGTTAGCTAAGAGCACACTTTTCTGTTAAGTCCTTCAGTATAATATTGTTGCACAGTGAAAACCAAAAAAGTTATGAGCCCAATCCGCTCACCTTCAGCAGCAGTTTCAGTCGCCGCCGCTACAACCAGCGCCGCTTTAGCTAGAGCTTGTGTATCAGCTTGAGCATCTGCTGGCCAAATGGAAAGATTTTGTAGATTGGGCATAATAGATCAGAGAGAAACATAGTACATAATGGAATGTAGTTAGTGGACTGGCACTGGCACTGATCACCTACCGTTGGGTGTTTCTGAGTTGTCTACTGTTTCGCTTGCAGCCACATCGGCAGCATCGCCTTCCTTATCTGCAGTTGTTATCTCTGTTTCACCCGAAGCAGGCGCCTCATTCACTGGCGATTTGTTGGCGATTTGAGCTTGCTCCTCTGCTTCCTCCTCCTCGGCCGCTTTTTCGGCATTCTCGCGTGCCAACTCTTTTTCGGCTTCGGTAACTTCGGTCTCGGGATCATCGGGAATGAGGCAAACATCCGATTCTTCGGGTTCCAAAACATTTTCAACGGTATCTGTGGGTTAAGCGAAAAATATGATTTTGGTCGATGGTAATCTTTTAGGTAGACCTACCATCACCATGCTCAGCTTCTGCTGCTTCTTCCAGCTGCTCGGTTTCTGCATTTTCGCCAGCATCTTCTAGATGCTCGGCCTCTTCAGGTTCTTCCGCTTCTTCTGTCACCTCTTCTGCGTGAGCATTATCTTCGTTTTCTCTTTCCTCCAGGCTGACATCTACCTCATCTCTGCCCTCATCATCATAAGGTGCTTCATTATCAACTTCCTCGCCCACGGAATGCATTTCTACATCATCTGTTGACGCAGCCGCCGCCTCCTCAGATATTTCCTCAACAGCTTCCTCTTCCACTTCCATGGCCTCATTGGAGGCAGGAGCAGCATCAACTAAATCGTCGCCGGCGGGAATCTCCTCCACACAATCATCCTGAGCAAGAGCGTCCGTTTGTTGCAGGCCATCCGTCTCATCGCTGGCCTCCAAATTGCTAGTTTTTGAATAGTTGGCATTTTCTTCTTCATCTACCTCTTCTATCACATCCTCAGCTTCTTCGCTAATAAACGGAGCCACCTCCTCGGTACTCTCCTCGACTGCTGGTGTTTCCTCCAGGTCTTGCTCCTGTTCCTGCAACTCGTCTGCTTCCCGCGTCGCTGGTGCCAATTTCTCTGTCTTTGACTGTGACTGAGCTTCGTCAACGTCCAAGGAGCCCTCCGAGATTTGCTCAAATTCTTCATCCCCAGCTGCTGCTGTTGCAACTGTGTCTTCTTTTTGGACTTGTTCATCACTGGGCCCAGCGTCTTCGTCTGGCGGAGATGCCGGCGTATCCTGTGCGTCCACAGCTGCCACCTGCTCCTGCTCCTCGTCTAACTTTGGCGTATCTGTTTCTGGCCTGGCGGCATTGGAGTCAGCCCCAAAGGAGTCTAAGCTAGATATTTCCTCCATTGTTTGCTTTACTCAATTTTCAGTTAATTCTGCTCTTTTATCTGGTTTGTTTTGGTCATGAACTGCAGAAAGAGCGGAAAGAATAGGTGAAAATAAACAAAAGTCTAGAGGCTTTGTGTCGATATCGATAGTTTTTGTGCATTATAGTGTGAACGTCGCCCAGCCAGGGCCTCACACCATTACCGCCTAAAATGTGTACACACACACACGCATATGCACTGGCTACACTGTACCCTGGCACTGTGGTGTACAGTGAACGAAAAAATAAAACATGCGCTACAAATCGAACAACGAGGCAACTTCACGCAACATGCACGGCGTACACACTTGCCTGTAACACAAATTCATTTCAATTACTTTTTCAGCTGCTGCACAGTGGTTATTGCGCCTCTATTTAGTAGATATATATTTTATATGGGAATCTGGCTTCAGACTCGACGGTTTGCTAGCCACGAGAAACTAAAGCGCGCTTCGTTCAACCATTAACTTCCTTTCATTGCGCTAACATGCACGGGCTTCACTATAAATGGGCTACGCGTTTAACACTGAACTTTTACAGAATTGTACACATTAATTGTACTGTACACCACTGTAATTTTCAGCTAGCTGCTCTTTTGCTTCGATAACCAGAAAATGGCGCATCCAGACGCGACACTAAAAAATGACAACAAAAAATACTAAACGTCCATTCGATTACTTTTGAGATTAGTGAGACCACGCTCGATTGTTTTTAAGACTAGTGCGACCACGTTCGACTATCTTTGAGATTTTCTTTTATTCAATCAGTTGTAAAACTTTAAGGCCTATACTCAGATGAGATAAATTTTTAGTTTGGTACGATATTTCATATGAATAGAAACAATTTCATACAAATAAGATGCTTTTTCAAACGTATTCAGATTTCAAAGCTGTACAAAATTGTTTCTATTCATGTGAAATATCATACCAAACTAAAAATTTATCTTATCTGAGTTACTGCAAAAGAAAACACCTTTGGAAACACTGGTTAAAACAGCTCACGCACGTTTCGTGATTTGTTTCACTGTCAAGCATCTTCAGTTTGGTCTATAATTTAACCATGAATCGTCTTACAAACGATCAACGCTTGCAAATCTTTGAACTTTGTTATTAAAGTTCAGAAAGTTCGTCGCGCGCTTCTTCCATTTTATAATCAGTTTAATCGACCCACTGAAGCGGCTTTTCTCTTGTGACCAAATTTCGCACCAAATTTACATTGTTGGACATTAAACCACCAACACGCTTACGTAGAGTGCGAACTGAATAAAATATCGCAGCTGTATCGGCTTGGGCCTCTGTTACTCAACAACGTGGAAAATTTTGCGGAAGGATTTAGGTGTGAAGCCTTTCAAAATACAGCTGGTGCAAGAATTGAAGCCGAACGACCTACCGCAACGTAGAATTTTTGGTGAATGGGCTCTTGGAAAGTTGGCCGAAGATCCACTATTTTAACGAAAAATTGTGTTCAGCGACGGAGCTCATTTTTGGCTCAATGGGTACATACATAAGCAGAATTGTCGATTTTGGAGTGAATATCAGCCAGAAGCATTGCAAGAGCTACCAATGCATCCAGAAAGTCACAGTTTGGTGCGGTTTATGGGCTGGTGGCATCATTGGACCGTACTTCTTCAAAGATGATGCGAACAGTAACGAAACTATTTTTTTGTGGGGCTATGTTAAAGCTCATGTCTATACAGACATGCCCGCTTCAATTGACGCATTGGAAGACAACATTGAAGCATTTATTCGTGAGATACCGGCCGAAATGTTGGAAAGAGTATGCCAAAATTGGACTAAGCTGATGGATCATTTGAGGCGCATTCACGGTCTTCAAACATTAAATCATATGGACCGTAATATCGATTCAAATAAAGATTTGATGCATTTTTCTGAATTTTATGTTTTTTTTTTGAAAAGCGTTCCTGTAGCTCTTACAAAATCACCCTTTAGTAGTAGAAATCTCATCATGTGGAACCGTGTGGAACAAAGTAAAGAATTTAAAAAAGTATAGAAAAGAAAAAAACATAGGGAATTCTTGGTCAGATGTGGAGGACATTCAATTTTTGCAAAATGTCAAAAATGCGCTTAGGGCATACGTAGGTTGTGACAACAACACAACTCCTGATCCGCTCCTTAAGATGCACATTCCCACAACTTTTGACATTAACGATTTCCAGTCAGCTAGAGGACTGGATGGGATAGCCTACAAAATGATCAAAGCATTACCCCCTGATAAAAAGTAAGAGTTATTCAGAATATTGATAGGTATATGGGAGACAGGAATCATCCCGGAAAGCTGGAGGCAGATCCAGATGGTTCCCATCCCTAAAAAGAATACGGACGCCTCTCTAGTCAGCAATTACAGTCCAATCTGCTTACTCAGCACACTCTTTAAAGCCATTTAGGCTTTAATTAAAAGAAAGATGGACGAATATATAACAGAACATGATCTCCTCCCAAAATGTCTTATGCGTTCAGAAGGCACAGGTCCACAGCTCAGTGCATTAATGATCTGGTCAACGAAAATCAAGCTCTAAAAGCTAAAGGATGTCAGGTGGTTGCGGCTTGCCTGGACCTTCTAAAAGCTTTTGATTGTGTTGAGTTAGACACCCTAGAGTTAAAAATGCACAATATGGAATTTTACTCCTGGCAGGTAGCCTGGATCATTTCCTTCTTGAGAAGGCGCATTTTAGTTAAAGGTAGCAGTAAACTAGACTTGTACATTTCAAAGGCGAAAACAAAAGCTCTACTTTCATTATTTTTTTTTGGATAGTATTACAATTTTGGAGTTACCTATAGAATTCAACTGCACTTCATTTCCTGCATAATTTTCAAACAATTTTTTGTTCAACATGATTTCCAAAATATATATACTAACTGGGTGTTCATTTTTATCATCAAGCTAAACGAAATTCTGAAATTTTAGGTTGAGCACAAATGCCTTTGACAGTCTAAAAAATTTTCAAAACGCGGGGCAGACACAGTGATAGAGCAAATAGGTTCAATCTTTACAAAAATCTCGCGATTTTTTTGTCTCAAATTTCGACTTTTCACTTGAATGGTAAAACTGAAATTGCTCATTATTTACATAAATGCTAATAACTTCTACAATTTCGAACAGATTTCGATGTATAAACACTTTTTGAGTTTGTTATACAATAGGTTCCATCATCCAAAAGAGAAAGAAATTTTAAAAAATTTGTTTCTTGTTGAAAATAACGGTGTAAGTTACGGTTTTTTTCTTTCAAATTTTTGATAAAAAAAAAACAAAATTCTCGATATCTTTGTAATTAGCAACAACACCTCAAATTTGAGAATTAAATGATGTATCAACGATTGAAAGATAATTTTATTAGCTTTAGTTTGGCATACAAAACTTGTTCATAAGTTATTTCATAATTGAGATATTTGAATTTAAGTGAGAGGTCCTTTTTCAAAAATGCGAAAAACGGTAATTTGGGATTATCTCGAAATCTGTTCTACTGAGAAATTTATAAGCTCCATATCCGGATTCAGCGCGTGATTTTACATAAGGAGTGACAACAAATTGTAGAGGATTAGAAAAATTTTAGTAATTTGTAAACTTGTGTAATGGAAGTAAACAAAAATAGTTGTTGGTTTGTATAGTGAGTGACATTTTACACAAAAGGCATGCAAAGATCAGGGACTCGTAAGCTGACGGCTCAGGTCTTCCTCCCTACGATATACAAAGTCAGTGCATCTGAAGTACTGAGATCGTAAGGAGAAACGCGGAACCCGAAGGCTGCCGCGTGACGTCACCGCGTTTACCACAACAACCCCTGAGTTTCTCGGCGTTTCTTAAGACAAACGAAACGGAACCTTCAGGTCTTGGCATGACTTATGACGTGCCAAGTTGGCATGATATATGGACTTCTGTCGTGCATCCAAGTCCGACTGGGTTGTTGTCATGTTTGACGTCACGACGTTTAATTTGTGTTTCGATGCTATGCTACCAGCGCGAAGCTTATTTGTGTGATTCTGGGCACCACTGATATAAACCATCCAGGACTTGGTTGATTCCATGCCAAGACGCTGCGCAGCTGTTATTGCCAATAAAGGACTTCCAACTAAATATTAAATTATACATACATATAGATTTAGTATTAATAGTTCAAAATTGTTAACTAATAAATTCGTTACTTGTTGGTAATTTTATATATTTTTAATCCATATTTGACCATTAAAATTAAGGGAAAATTTTAAACGTTAGTGCAAACAAAGTGGGTAAGAGAGCTATACACATGTGATCAATTTTATTAGCGTGTGCTTGTTAAAAGATAATAAATAAGAAATTTGTCACACAGAAGGTAAGTAATTGATTACTTCTTAGGAGCATAATAGCGGTCAATGTATTTCCGTCCATCTGATTTCTTAACGGAGGCATTGTAAATTTTACACCGGAAAATAAACGTTCTACGCTTAATTGGGTAGCTGGAATAGCAAGAATAATTTTTGAAAGTTCTTACAATTCCGGAAACTTTTCGGACCATCACTAAATCTTTATTTTGTAAACGTTTAATGTCATTAAACTGTTTTTTTTTTTTTAAATACTAAACTATCTATATTGTTATCTTTCTTTTCATACATATTCATATGTAAATCGACTTCATTTCCACTTTCAGACTTAGTCCTCATTTGCTTGGAATTGGACAGAAGTGGTTAAAATTTTTGAATATATATGGGCTTTTCCACAGAAAGGTTCATCACCAGAAAAGTCACAAAGGTGAAAAAATTGTTTTTTGTTTTAAATTATTTTTCTTAACATAAATAAATAAATCTTAAAATGTAGGTAACACTTTTCTGATTCTTTTCAATAAGAAAATTGGCCTGAATACCGAAGATATGTCCATTTCACTCTTAAGCTTTTTTTATTTATTTAAAAGTTAACTGCTTCAAAAAATTTATTTTACTTTGGCAGATTTATGAATTTTTTTAGATGCAGTGGAAAACGACATCCATTTTTGTCGCGTGATAAATCCCATGATTTTTATACCCTTAGAGTAAAAAGGGTACACTAAAGTCGTGCAAATGTATGTAACAGGCAGAAGGAATCATTTCCGACCTTATAAAGGATATATATTTTTGATCAGCATCAACAGCCGAGTCGATATAGACTTGTCCGTCTGTCCGTCCGTCCATCCGTCCGTCCGTCCGTCTGTCTGTATGAACACCTAGATCTCTGAGATGGTAAGAGATAGAGGTTTGACATGTATGGGACAAATGCTTCTTTTATCTGCACGCAGATCAAGTTTGTTTCAAATTTTGGCCACGCTCCCTTCCGTCATCGCAATTTGGAAAAAACGTTATCTCTCCGACAGTTTTAAAGATAGACGATTCGTACTTTCTAGAGATAGTAGTAATTTTCAAATGAATCGATCTGGTCAGATAAAAAAGTCCCAACTGTACCTCTCGACGACCGGACAAGGCTAAATCGACTCGGCTGTTGATGCTGATCAAGAATATATATACTTTATATGGTCGGAACTGATTCCTTCTGCCTGTTACATACATTTGCACGACTTTACCCTTTTTACTCTACGAGTAACGGGTATAAAAATGTTGCTTACTTTTCAGATGGTCACACTAAGGAACGTAGGAACACTGTTAAACATGTTTTTTTCATGAGTAACGGGTATATCGAAGTCGGTTAGAGGCGACTTTAACTTACGCTCTCGTTTTAAGTATATTTTATTCATCAAATCGACTGAACCTACCCTTTGCACTAAATATACTGCTACCAAAATTCTACCAAAAAATAGAAACAAAATCAAAAATTCGTTTTGTCTTCTATATTTTTCTGCACTTTAAAGGCGTACGATTGTCGCGTTCGCGACTGCGGAAATGCCCATATTTGTCAAAGCAGTCATACACTTACTTTCCTGTTCAGAGGGTAGCTTGACATTTTAGCGATGGTCTAAGAAAAAGCAACATAGGAATGCATTATTTTCAGAGACTGGTCTCGCGGGCAAGCAGCATCTTTTTATTTATTTGAAGCTCACAATTGAGCATAAAAGTCCCCCAAAACTAACTGCTCGCTTTGCAGTCTAGTTGTTACACTCAAAATAGAGCTGGAGAAACATCGATGCATCGATGTTTTTATCTAAGCGGCAGACATCGATGATTTGTTTTCACCATAGATGTTTTTGCAACCCTACATAAACAAGAAACGACCATGCTATTTTCTAATAAAATTCACTTGGCGTCCATGGGAAAGGCATGGTGACCAATTTGCGGTTCTGTCCATATGCAATATGCAACTATCCAATAAAATGTGATTGGACCAAACCCTATTATGTATGAATATCCATTTACATGCTATAATCAAAAAAAGTGAGAATTATCAAAACTCACAAATTTTTTAGTGATTTGAACACACACTCCTTTTTTTAGTTCAAGAAATTTTTCGACTTCCATGACTTGTGAATAACTAAAGCAGTCCAAACCACCAATAATTTATATAGCTTTATTCGAGAAGTCGCCTCCCGGTGGAATAGTTTATATTTAATAATAAAGCGAATTTTTCTTCTGTCTGACCACAATTTTACTCCAAACTCTAAGTAACTCCAAAAGCCCAGAAAATAGAAACTTTACAAGAAATGTCATAAATCCTTACCTCTTAGAAAAGGTGCCACTTTGAAAATTTCTGGGAGAAAATATGCCACTATTTCACTTATTATCCCACTAATATGCGAGATGCAGCGAAACACAATATATGGGAAGTGAACTTAAGCCTCTGAGCCCACTAAAAGAAGTGGTTAAAAATATTTATGTATTCCGGCAATATCCACAGCTTCTGAAAGGACATTCAGTAAAGCTGGACAGACCTGTCGGACCTTAAAGCCAAAGAATTGGGAGAGTTTAATGTTCCTTTATATAAATTTAAATAATTTTAAAAATATTTATATGGGTATTTGCGACCTATTACTTAAAAAGAAACCCTAGAATGTCCCATCTCCTATAATTTATATATATTATATATATTCTCTATTTATTTTCAATTTAATCTCAATCATAAAAAATGCTTTAGTAAGCTACATCACCAGACTTTTAAAATTTTTAATAAACATCGATGTTTCATCGATGTTCTCAAATCTCGCTTCTCCGATATTCGTATACATAAAATTAAAAATATCGGTTGCTGTACCGGTTCCGTTTCTAAGTTTTAGTTGTTTCTTTTCGGTATTAGGTTCCGGTTTGATTCCCGAGTACAAAATTTTTTTTTTCCACCAAAATTAGATTATTTCCACCCATTTCGGTTTTTTTTTTTATAATAGGAAAGAAAAAAAAAATAATTTTTTTTTTTTTTTTTTTTTTTTTAAAAATTTTATTCAGAGGTCCGGAATATCTCACTCAAAATGAAAGTGTTGTAAAATAACCCTGTTATTTTTAGACACTTTGAAATATGTCTCAAACAGATAGAGTGATTTATTTTTTGAGTATAAGTGTTTTGGTCAGTGATAGTGACATATTTTCCGAGTGTAAGTGTTTATCTCAGTGAGAAACACATATTTTCATTTTTTTTCTGTTATGTGCTTTTCAATAACACTTATTATTGTGAGAAAAATATAAGTGTCTTTTTAGTCAAAGTCTTTGGAACGGACATTTTCAACACTAAATTTCATTAACAGCAATAAGTGCATACAATTATAAACCGAAAACTTTAATTCTGAAAGGTATTTTCTTGCCGCGGTTACGGCTTAGTGCTCGCCAGAGGTCGTTACAAGAAATTTGTAAAGGAAGTTTGACTTTGTGGGTGTAAAGGGCTGGAAAATCATATAAGGATCAATGTGAAATCGCAGTTCACAGCTACAGGATCTCCATGGTAATACAAGTGCCTAGGAAACTGCTTTTTAAAACCTCAAATGACCACACTCAATCAACAATGCAAATGCATTTAACAGTAATTAAGAAATGGCACTCCCACCCAAAGAAAACAGAAATACGAGTTTTATATATCAAACCTTAACATAGCCGTGATAATGACAATACTCAACCGCGATAAATACCATGGATGACCTGTGGTAAAGAATATAGTCAAAATCATAAAGATTGTGTCAAACCACTTTCTGCGATAAATTTTTTCAAAACCAAAGAGGACCAAAAATTGTAATAATGCTAAATAAACTTTACTCTCAACCAAGGGGAAATCATGCAAGGATCAATGCATAAGCTCAATTCAATGATAAGAGACATCCATGGACCATGGGAATAGAACCACATTACACTTAAAAAATGCTTTTCAAGACCACAAATGACATCACATAACTACAAAAATATGATTACGACAATACTAAACCGCGATATATACCATGGATGACCATGTTTCCACTAATCTAAGAGCTATTTTTTTGGAAACAGGCGTCATTCTGAAGCTTAAGAAAATTGTCTCGCTTTGAGGAGCCGACACGCGCAAGCATACGTCGCAACAAGTGTAATTGCCTTACATAATAGTAAGTTGAAAGAACAAAATTCATGCTTATTGACGCACGGCTGGGCGCAGCAGGTAAAGTGTGCGGGATCGAGACCCGCTTGGCACTGAAGCAGATGTTTGCAAATTAAAACAAATGCAGTGTGTGTCTCGTTTGCCGACTCGATTTTATCTGATAAGGTTGGTTTTTTACTGTTTTTGTTGTTGGACTGCTCCCAAACTTAAATTTCGTGACCACCGCAGGTATAAAACATTGTTCCTAATCACATCTACAAAGTAAATTATCTTTACATAGCTAATAGAGAAATAACACTTATCTTTATTTACTTTCGTTTTTCTGTTATACTATAACTGTTATCAAAAAACACTTTGAACATATATTATTTTTTAAGTGTTATTGAACAACAGTTAAATTTTTCTCTCAACATTTTTCGGTTAACAGAAAACACAAATAAAATAAATATAAAAATTAAACTCAGTGAGAAACCGAAATTGCTCATGATTTTTGTGTTTCTCTCAGTGAGAAACACTTTGAAAATATGTGTTGAGAGTTATTCGGAACTTTTGTGGAAAGGGTAGTTAAAGAGAAAGTTTCTTAAAAAAAAAAAAAAAAAAAAAAAAAATAAAAAATAAAAAATAAAAACTTCGATAGAAACAGACAGACGGACGGACAAAGCTTAATCGACTCAGCTCGTCATGCTGATCAAGAATATATATACTTTATGTGGTCGGAGATGATTCCTTCTATGCGTTGCAAACTTCTGGGCAAAATTATAATACACTTTTCAAGTGTATAAAAAGGATCTTAAAGTGGATATTTCGAATATCCTTTCTACGGGGATATTTTCTTTTTTCTATGTATCAACAATGCCTAAAAAGCGTGGACAAACTCCACAAGTCAATCCTTATCTTTTTAATTGCCCTGCCGATTTCACACATCTCTCACCACCACACCTCTGCCTTCCTAGGCCTGGACCTGAGAAACTCGAAATCGACACCCATATTTTCTTATCTAATTTCTTTACTTAACTTTCTCTCCTTACATTCACATCCACATCCACTCCCAGTTAAAAATGGTTGTTAAAATTTTGTTATGAGTCCATCAGCATCCAGCAAGACATTTGGGAAGTACTTTATGATCTTGGTGAAGTGTAGAAACTTCTGACCATTGCTAAAGGTGATATCATTTACGGTCTGGTACGCCTGCAGCATCTGAAGCAGCTCGTTAGGTGCCAGCGCCTCCGTCACCAGCCAATGCTGGACCACATAGTTGAGCGCGTACATTTGAAGCTTCATAAGGCTCGGCTCCTGGGCCAACTCCTGAGCCCGAGCCAGAATTTTCTGTAATAAATATTAAGGGGCAAAGTGTAGTTATTAGTTGATTCATGATCTTGTTGTACTCACTTCCAGGCAGGCTTGCTCCAGCTCGCATATGTTGTGACGAAAAGCCAAATCGAAGGTCGGAAAAATGCCTTCCAGTGGCCATTCCTTGTCCTTGAGCTGCTCAGTGAACTGGCACATTAATTCGGGCATATTGTAGGCACTGGAGAGTATAAAAATGTCGCCAATCAGCTGCAACTGTACATGGGGCGAGTTCACTTCAAATGTGTAGATGAACTCAAGAAAGATTTCCACGCTCTCCGGTGAGACACCACTGATCTGCAATACGCCATTCCAATGTTTGTTCTGATACACATCCTGCTCTAGCTTTTCGGAGGCGGTGGCCAAGAATATGCGATGACAGGGAAACTTTTTGTAGCACACATTCCCACTCTGGGTGTCAGCATCGACGCAGCTACTCTGGACATGCACCTCACAATCGGCATCGACGCCACTGCGGAAATATGCTAGACGGCGTAATTTGCTGGAGTTTCTGAACGGCTCTTCAACCATTCCATCCGGATCCTGCTCTGACGCTTGCTCTACCACTTGTTCGGTCTCCAGCTCCGGTTCAGGTGCCGGTGAAGCCCTCAATATTGGTTGTTCATTATCGCTCAATTCTGACATTTCTGTATTCCAAAATTTTTACATTTCAAAATCAAACAAACAAAATTTCGTAGAAACTCAAATGAACTGTAAACTACGTCGTCTCGAGCTGCTGCGGAATGGCAGCAAAAGCAAACCGCCCACTTCAGATTGTGAGCTCCATGTCTGGTATACAGACAAGACGACGCGTTGTCGCCGGCAATTTCGCTGCCATAGGATCATGCTCGTCTCCGCCTCCCAGGAGTTTGAACGTTTGATCAAGGAGCCAGACTTTGAGAAGAATAATTGTGTGATCAATGTGGACGATGCCTCGCCAAATGCCTACGAAGCTTTACTTCTTTATATCTACACCTATGAGGTTTGCAATGCCATCACCTTGGACATGTGCGGCGAACTGCTCCATTTGGCCACCAGGTATAAGATGGACGACTTTGTCGATTGCTACATCAGCACATTGGCCAGTCAGCATTGGCCCATGGAGGTGGTGTTGCAGATCTTTCATCTATCCAATCGGCACCATAATGCGGCCATGATGGATCTGGTGGCGCAGGTAATGAACAGGGGGAGAGGGGTACTTTTAGGTTATGTTAAGGACTCTGCTGCTACAACAACATGTTTTTATACTCGTTATTCGTAGAGTAAAAGTACTATACTAAAGTCGTGCAAATGTATGTAACAGACAGAAGGAATCATTCCGAATATATAAAGTATATATATTCTTGATCAGTCCGTCCGCCTGTATAAGCATTTACATCTCAGAGACTAAGAGAGCTAGAGCAAGCAAATTTGAAATGTAGACTCTCTATTGTCTGCACGCAGATCAAGACTGTGTTAAATTCTGTCACTCCCACTCCCGTCCTCACAATAACAAATATTGAATGACTTTCACCATATTTAATATATCGATCTAAAAACTTACATTTACATTCGCAATATCTATAATCCCTGAAATTTTCATAAGGATCGGATAATAAATGGCCCCCTCTGGAACGCAGAAAGGCGATTAAACATTTCTTCCCGTAAGTAACGGGTACATCGAAGCCGGTTAGGGCCGACTTTAATTTACGCTAGTTTATACAATTTAAAAGTGTAGAATAATTTCGCTCAGAAGTTTCTAACGCAAGGAAAGAATCATCCCGCTAACCGCTTGAAAGACCTTTTTCACGAAGACAAAGTTAGCTCTGCTTTTCCGTTTTTTCGTCGTTTGTTTTCGATCAGCGCGTGGTTATTGTAATATTTATTGCGTTGTGGGTTTAGATAGGGTTCTTGTAGGGTCTTTGTACATTAGAACGTCCCTGCCTTATATGAAAAGAAATATTTGCTCTAGTTTTTACACAATATTTTATAGAGAATTTTTCAAAAAGCCAAAATCAGATATTTTGAGGTTTAATGTCCTCGACAAGGCTTTAAAACTTTCGTTGCCCCTTCATTTATCTTTGAACTATCAATGTAGTCAGATACCTTTTAAAAAATGCCACAAAAATATAATGTAGAAATTTCATACATATTATTATAAGCTAAAAGTATAATTTTCATTTGACTTGAACCCTCCGCAGCATAGATTAGAATATCTGGACTTAAAAATTGCTCAGTAAAGCCAAGTTTCCAGAACGCACGAAAGTCAATTTTTATGTCGAAGTTCACATGAATAGAAACACTTTTGAACTGATTTAAATCTGAATGCTATAGCAAAGCAGTTTTATTTGAATGAAGTATTGTGCCGAAATAAATTTTTGTGTCATCTGAAATCAGGCCTTAAATACTGGATACACTTGGGTCAGCTGTTCACTCTCACTTACGCTATCTGGTTACATTTGGGAATATGTCCGACTCGCTCTAACCATTGTGATTAAAGTATCTTTTAGGGCACTATCGCCAGCCATAGCGCATTGGAGGCCGAACTTATTTGCCAATTCACACTAGAGCTGGAGAAACATCGCTGTCTACGATATTTTCCAAGTTTTAGCAGTGCACAGAAAGGTGATGTTTCATCGATGTTTATTTTCAATTTTGAGAGCCTGGTAATGTAAACCACCTTCTTAACCGCTTTCTTGCTTGAGATTAAATTGAAAATACATAAAGAATATAAAAGTTATTGTTTTCGTGACCTTTTGATTGTAAATCGTAGAATTTTTACACATTACATTAAGTTATGATTTTGCCTGCATTTGGGATTCCCAAGCGGTCATAGCAGTTCTGTCATGAGGTACCTTTTGCCAGCGGGCGTAGACTGCTTAACATTGAATTGGTATCATAATATAGCGTTATACAGTCAACCAACCTGCTTTGTGGTGTTGTGCGTGTCTTGTTTTAGACAAGTTAATGACAAAATCATAACTTAATGACCTAGAGCCCGCTAAAAAGTTCTACGATTCATAAAGAATATATGTTATAATATATTTTGATAAATTATACAACCAATGTTCCTTCCGTTTTAAAATTATTAAAATGTTTACATAGGAACATTCAACGCTCCAAATTCTTTGGCTTTAAGGACCAGCGTCCGATAGGCTCTGTCCAGCTTTACCGAATGTCCTTTCGAAGCTGTGGATATTGGCAGAGTACATAAAAATTTTTTAGCCGCTTCTTTTAGTGGGCTCAATCAGCTTGGACAGACTTAAGTTAACTTCCCATTTTTTGTGTGTTTCGCTGCATCTCCCATATTAGTGTGATAATAGTGGCATATTTTCTTCCAGAAATTTTCATTTGGGGGCCTTTGGAGTTGCTTAGAGTTTAGAGTGTATCATTAAATGTAAACTATATCACCGAGTAGCGACTTTTCGTATAATGCCATAGAATTTCTCTTTAGTTTGGACTGTTTTACTTTTCATTGGTCACAATTTAAACACTCACAATTCTCATATATTTGGAAATCCCGTCGTTAAGGCAGGGAAGTCGAAAGATTTCTTGAATTTCTTGATTTCTTGGGATTGTGGGTGTTAAAATCATGGAAAAGGGCAAACTTCTATTACCTACCCTGAATTTTCAACAGCGACTTTTATCATTTAAACCACAAGTCTTTATCGGGCAATTTATCCATTTAAAAATTCCACTCCCACTTCCGCGAAATATTTATTAACACCATTTATTTAAGACCTTTTGTTTCACCAAAAGCATCGCCTACTAGATCAGATGGTGAATTTGAGCGATTTGGAATCAACTACTCAAGTCTACTTGGCTTTGTATAGTCGGTTTCAATTCGCTTTACTTTCGCCATCTGATCTAGTAGACGTGCTTTTTGTTGCCACTTCACATATAAATTCGAGCAGTTTTAATCTATATATCGCTCATTTACTTCAAGACTGGGATAACTCAAAAAATACGATTTTTGACTTGATGATGCAAAAATATATGCTGTATTGTGTACTATTTTTTGTAAACATCTTCATATTGATATCTCTTATACATACTATTCTCGTGAGATCAGAATATGTCGCAATATCATTTTACACGTTCATTTTTTTCATTTCATTTCATTTATCTCAGTTGTCCTGCAGTCGATATTGCGCAACCATACTTCGACTTTTAGTTAAAACATCATATTTTGAAGTTTTATTAATGACCATTTAAAATTTATAATTTTCTAGATTAACTCGAAACTAAAAGAATAAATTTTTTTGAATAAACTCATTGAGAACTTTAAACGCAGTTTTATCATAATGGATTATTTTGAGTTATGCCAGTGCTGAAGTAAGAGCGATATATAAATCTGTACGCCCGACTGACATAGTGAAAGACATATTATCAACCCACAGCCTAAATGGCTTATCCTACAGGTTTGAGATTTGGCATAGACCTTCGTTTAGTTATGCAGGCGCGCACTAAGAAAGAAAATTTGGAAAATTTCACCCGGAAAAGTCGGAAGAGCGTCGGAAAAGTTTGTATGGGAAAAATTTTATTTTTTATCCGATTGACCTGAAACTTGGTTTGTAAGCATAGTACGCGAAATGATTCGACCTGTGTTTTCCTGATTTCGCAAAATCCACCCACGAGGAAAATGACCGGAAAATTCCGATCCGATTGGCTTGAAACTCGGTTTGTAAGGACAGAATATGAAATAATTTGAAATGTGATTTTCCGATGTTGGAAAATTTGACCCAACGGTCTGAAAATTACCGGAAAAGTCAGCATGAAATAAAATATTTTTCATCCGATTGGCCTGAAACTCTGTTTGTAAGGGTAGAATACGAAATAATTTGAAATGTGATTTTTCAATGTCGGAAAATCCGCCCCCATACGGAAAAATTCCCGGAAAATTCTGTATGGAAAATACTATTTTTCACCCGCTTGACTTAAAACTCGGTTTGTAAGGTCAAAACGAGAATTCATTTGTGTTTTCATTTTCCGATGTTGAATATACCGCCGGTATGCCCACTGGGAAGTGGTTGGGAAGTGGATGGGATGTGAGTGGGATGTGGGTGGTAAGTTGTTTTGGAAGTGGGTGGGATATGGGCGGGAAGTGGGTGGGATCTGGGTGGTATGAGTGTGGGAAGTGGGTGGGATGTGGGCGGGAAGTGGGTGGGATGTGGGCGGTAAGTGGGTGGTATGTGGGTGGGTCTTTTGGAGGGATGTGGGTGGGATGTGGGTGGCAAGTGGGTGGAGTGTGGGTGGTAAGTAGATGGGAAGTGGGTGGGATGTGGGCGGGAAGTATGTGGTGTGTGGGTGGGATCTGGGTGGTATGAGTGTGGGAGGGATGTGGGCGGTAAGTGGGTGGTATGTGGGGGCGGTGTGGGTGGGATTTTTGAGGGATGTGGGTGGGATATAGATGGGATGTAGGTGGAGTGTGGATGGTAAGTAGATGGGGAGTGGGTGGGATGTGGGCGGGAAGTGGGTGGTATGTGGGTGGAAACTGCTTGCAAAGTTGGTGGGAATTGGGTGGAGAATGGGTGGGTTCTATACTGTTGAAGGCGCAGCGAAGCGCGACGGGTTATTGCGGGTTATTACAAGCGTTTATACGAAAATCGCTAGTGATTTCTGTGGCACCCCCGATAGTCGGGCTTGACGGACTTTGTTACTTGTAACTGTTGACGTTGTTTAACTGCTCCCAAACATATAGTGCTTACAGAATTTTTAAAAAGACGTGTGTAATTTATTTTTTTACAGAAAATCCTACCGATAGCCACCCAAGTGCTGAATGATAACTCATTTCTGAAGCTCAGCGTGGAGGAGTTAAAGGCGCTGATGACAATATTAAAGAGCAAGGAGATAATACCCGATACAGAGCTATTGAGGGCTTTAAAGAAATATCAAATTTTGAATAATTTACGCTATGATAATATGGAAAAATTTCAAAAATTTGTGGAGGTAACGCAACTTTTTGGCGAGGTTCTCTTCGCGGTGGATGGCACAATGGCAGTGGGCGGCGAAGGCAAAGAAAACGCAGACATGTAAACAGTTTATGCAATTCTTTCTTTATTATTAAGTTCTGCGTGCTGAGAACCAAAACACAATTAGGGGTAGGATTTAGATCAGCTTACAGAATAAATATTAAAAGTTAAAGTTAAGATAATACCCAAAAAATCTGTGGAAAAGCATGATCGCCAACTCAATGTACAAAAAAAAACTGACAAATTAATTAACGGGGGTGGGGGACCTAGGATGCCTTAGCCGTGGGTCTGCGTACTTCCAGCGGTGTCATCAGCACATCCGAGTCAACATTATTATTATTAACATTATCGTTTACCAGGCTGGTGCTGGGCATGACGCTGAGAAAGTCCTCGGTGTCTAGAACCACTTCGTCCTCATCGATATCGTCACTTACATCATCCTCCTCATCGTCGTCATCACAACCATTGTCGAAGCCCTTTGCTTGGGGTTCGGACTTAATGCCATTTTCTAGGGGCTCCTCCTGTTCCTTTTTAGTCTCCTGGGATTTGCTTAGACTTAGACCCGTCAAGATGGTTTCAAACTTGCATATGACGGCAATACGCAGATTGATAATCAACGAGAAGATCCTCACAGCTGGTCCTACCTTGAGCTTCAGATACTTGGAGAGATCATTGCGTCCCAACATGAGCAGAGCACGACCATCGATGTCTTGCTCAAACAGAACTTTGGCTATGTCCTTGGAGTTCAAAGCACGCTCCACATACTCATACACATCCCAGTTGGTCCAGTGCACAGGGTTGCTCTTGATCAGGTCCATATCAAAGTCGCAGTTCTTCTTCCACAGATGATAATTGCGCACAAACTGTGGACCATAGTCATCCACAATGTTCTTGGCTAGCAGGAGAGCACGAGCATCCAAAGAGGTATCGGGCGGACTGGAAGCTGAGACCTTTTCCTCTACCTCCACCTCTGGCTCGGCTTTGGCATAAACCTTGTGTTTCTTGGTTATCCTACGCCTGATATGCTCGGCCGCCACTCGCGGTGGTTTGACCGTCTTGGAGCGCCACTGACGCCAGTTCTCCGGTGCATAGGGACAGCAATCCCGCAGAGCGTGTACATTCAGATTGAATCGTTTGGCATTGCCAAAACCCCGACAGCCCTCCACATCACAGGGCATCTGTGGCTTGCGCTGCAGGTAGCCTGGCGGTGCCTCCAATGCGTGCGAAGTGGCCTCACACCAACCAATCGGATGCAAGTCCGAGCTATCATCCTCCAGCCAGAAATAATACTCCGAGGGCCAGCAATCGAGATGTATTTGAATGCGATAACCCTTGCGGGTTACGACTGTGGCCGGACGTATCAGACAGGGATTCCGTTGGTCCACCACCTCCAGTTTCATGTTGGACTGAAATTCCATGGGTTGGCGTGCGGTGAATAGACTGTCGGGTGCCGCACTACCGCCCACCTCCTGGATATAGTCGGGCCAACTGAAAACGGATTTCCTAAAATCGGGCGGCACTATCAACTGTTGTCGTCCGTCATGCCAGCCGCAGGGATGTATATAAGGTGAGCTGACATGCACCCAAAAGTCATAGCAATCGTCCCAGCCATCGAAATGCACGCGAATCCGCTCATCCAGTATATCCGCCACGGTGGCCACACATATCTTGCCCGTATCATTCAGATCCTCCGCCTCCAAGTGCATGCCCACAGTGAATCCATTGATACCCGGCTGAGTCATCATGTTCAGGTGATGAAACAAGCCACGTGGCGCGGCCTTGCCATTCGTCTTCACCAGATACCGCGTCCAGCTGAAACGATCCGGACTGTAGCCCTTGGGCGCTTGCAGCACTCGCTCGGTGGACTCGCACCAACCCGGCGGAAAGATGTCTGTTGAATCCGCATTCACATAGAAATCATACATGCTGGAATAGCCATCGAAGCTGAGCTTCAGGCGATAGCCACGCACCTCCACAATGGAGCAGACGCAGAATAGAGAGCAATTCTCAGGATCAATGGCCTCCAGTTTCATGCCGCGCTCAAAGCAATTCGCATTAATGGGAAACGGATTGAAGAAGAGATGTATGGGAGCAGCTATGTCATTGCCCAGAGTTTTCAGATACTCGCTCCAGCGGAAGGGTTTCTTTATAATTTTCTCCCTGGGACGCTGCTGCACTGGCTGAGGTGCAGGAATAGGCGGAGGCCGAGACAGTGGTTTGGGGGCACTGTCCACAGACTGAGTGCGACTTATTTTGCTTTCCACTTGATGAGTATATGAGGTGGAGGGCAAGCGACGCTTCTGGGCACGTCTAACACAGCCAACGGAACAGTAACCTGAAGAGAGAAAAGGGAGAGAGGATTAGTCAAAAAATTAAAAAAGCTTTAATATGGATTAAATAGAGTATTGAAAGCTCACTAAAGATAATGATCCACTTTTGCTACTGAAATTTTCTACGTTTGGTATACACTAGAGATGATTTATTCAGTTATTGTTAAGCTATCAGAGTATTGTTTTGATTGCTTGCTAATTAATTAATTAAGCTAAATTCTGTAATTATACAAAGTATAGAAATCAGATATTAAAACTAGCCTCGCAAATAAAATTGTTTTCATATAGGCAAATCACGATCCTTCAATGCATACTGATATTCCTCCCTTATCTATACACAATCTTCTAATATATGTTCGAGATTTGATCTCGAATCCATTGGTTTCTAATTCCGTGTTTTCTGAAATAATTTTATTTTGCTTTCTTATGTCCTTTAAACTTTCCTTCAACAGTCTTCCCCACCCAATTTTCTTACCAGCGTAGTTTCTTCAAAGGATTTTTAATTTTTAACATGATAATATTTGGGATCGATAATTTCGAAATTGACAATTTTAGAGGCAGAAGAAGAAGAAATTTCTTAGTAGTTTCTTCGAGTAGGGCAGCTTTCTGTTGCGTTTCAGTCAGTTGTTTTGACTGTCCTTAACCCCTTATGACATCAGCCTATAATTTTAGTTTTTCTGCTCATCGATTCACTCATTCATAAGTTCGGCAAGCATCTGTGTGAAAAGCACTTCGACCGCCGATGGTAGAAATCCAATCAGTACTCAAAAGGATCGTCAACTGATTTAAAATTGCTTTCACGAAACCTACATCAAATTTAAATCGCTTTCAGGAATACCACGAATATCCGAAAGAATGCCCTCAGAAGACCTTACTTTTTGTGACCAAAGTCAAATAAAATATTGACGAGAAATATCATCTAAAATTATTAGATATCTGATATATTGAATCAGAAAAATATTCGATAATGATATAACAAGATGTCCATATTTGGATATTATTTTCGGCATCCCTACTATGGACTATTGCCTACTAGAGCTGGAAATTTTAGTTCATTTTAATGACCTAGTTAAGTAGTTAAATTTTTCATGAACTATAGTTCATTTTTTGAACTATAGCTCATATGGTCTCTAAGTAAATTCAGGTTAACATGTCAGCCAGTTAGTCAGCCAATGTAGGCGTTGGCTGGAGAAGAGACGATGTTACCGTCTGGTTGGACCACTTTAAGCTCAACTGTTAATGGCACCATCGATCACTGGATAGATGAAAGAGCCACAAATGATGAGCACATATGCAGGCCAGTCATCTCCTGAGTTTGGTTAAGCGGTTTAAATGCGATTCCCTCTGTCGCCAAATTCTCGTCCCTGTCGTGAGTGCCAATGGCCCCCAGGGTACGCTTACGACAAATGTTCTTGAGCGGCTTATCCTGCGGATCAATGAAACTTTTTTTGGGCTCTTGGGTAATTGTGAAGCACAGTGGCCATAGTATGTGGACGAATCTCTGCCCTGGACGTGGCAACGCTTCGCACCTGTTGCTGGGTTGGTTCGACAAACCCAAACTTTGGCATTGAGATATAATATGTAGTCTAGTAGTTTTTAAATGTGAATAGCTTGTTAAATTCATTGAAAATCGTTATAAAATGCAGGCCTACTAGATTATCATATCTCATGTATCAGACAATGAGTAAACGCCTTAAAATTTGATTTAGTTCATTAGTTCAAAAAATGAACTATAGTCAAAAAATGAAATATAGTTAAAAAACCAAGACCTAGTTCATTAGTTCATTTCAAAGACTAGTTCATTTGAACTAGTTAAAAAAAAATCGGCACAACTCTATTGCCTACATGCTATCCAATTATTTCATTGTAACAATTCGAACAATATAACAATTAATGATTTTATGTCAAACCATTGAAAATGGCTTAAGAGTCGAACAAAAACTGAAACAGTAACTAAATGGATGTTAAAATTTAATAAAACTCAAAAAATGAACTATAGTTTAAAAAAATGATGCGGTAGTCACGAAATTGTAGTCTGTGAGCAGACGAGAGACCTGAGACCGCGAAAAAATACTAAAGAGGAGAAAAAATATGAACAATATAAAAAGTTATTACAAATCAAGTGATAAATCATGCCAGGATCAATGCATAAGCGGGAAGTGCCTAAGCAACCGCTTTTCGAGGCTAAAAATTACCCATACTACATTACTAAACCGCGATAAATAGCATGGATGACCGTGGATGGTATATAGTCAAGATCTTAAGAGGGGGTGGTATGGGTATGGTTTCAAAATTATTTTTTTTTTCATTTTTTTAAATTTTTTTTAAGAATGAACAATATGTCGAGATGTCCGTCTGTCTGTTTCTACGCGAACTAGTCCCTCAGTTTTGGAGCTATCGAGCTGAAACTTTGCACAGAGTCTTCTTTTTACTGCACACTGCTAATATGTCGGAACCGACCGGATCGGATAACTACTTCTTGTAGCTGCCATACAAATGTTCGGTCGGAAATGGATTTTAGTGAGAAAAACTGTTTTGCTCTCAATATAACTGCTCTCAAACACGGTCATGGGTAATATGTAATGTTTTTAAGCTGATCTGCGAAGTTTGGTCGAAGTCGCTAACCGTTGAGACATGCTATTTCAAGTGTATCAAAACTTCGGTACAGACGAAGTTAGCTTTGCCTTTCTCGTTTTTAGCTAAAATCGCGTTATTCACTTCAAAGGCCTGTAAAAATAAAAAATAGAGGAAAGCTAACTTCGGCTCGACCGAAGTTTATATACCCTTGGAGCATGATATTTTCCTGCCAGTTTTTTATATGGCAGCTATACGATATATTCATCCGATTTTGATAAAATTCTCTAAAATTGTGTTGAGAACGATAATGTTTATAATTGGAACGTAAAAATACGCTACCATTGAAAACAAAAAAGTTTTTCTCACTAAAACTATTTTTTCGACCGATCATTCCTATGGCAGCTATATGCTATAGTCGTCCGACTTGGATCAGACTTAAGAGAATTATGTGTTAGCATATCATATTGATCCGTAACGAGTTTGGGAGCGATAGCATTGAAAACAAAAAAGTTTTTCATACTAAAACTTTTTTTCAGACCTATCTTTTGTATGGCAGCTATACTATATAGTTGCCCGATTCGAATAAAACTTGCTGAAATTATGTGAAAGCATAAAGAACTCATAATCACGAGGGTTGGGAGCGATAGCATTGAAAACAAAAAAGTTTTTCTCACTAAAACTACCTTTTCAACCGATCGTTCCTATGGCAGCTATATGCTATAGTCATCCGATCCGGCCGGTTCCGACAAATGTGCAGCGTATTTGTACCAAATGACTTTGTGCAAAGTTTGGTTACGATAGCTTTAAAACTGACGGAGGAGATAGCATAGAAACATACGGACAGACGGACGGACAGACGGACGGACGGACAGACGGACATGGCTATATCAACTCAGCTCGTCACGCTGATCAAGAATATATATACTTTATGTGGTCGGAGATGCTTCCTTCTGTGCGTTACAAACATCCGGACAATTTTAATATACCCTCTCCAAGGGTATAAAAAAAAACTCTTCCTGATTACCTTGAGAAATACATCACCTTTAAAATGCGTATCAATTTTTTTGGATCGGTTCAGTAGATTTCGAATTCTGATGTACACCGCAAAACCACTTTTTTTCAAGGAACCTTCTGAAGATTCACCGTCACCACCGGCTTATTTATAAATATTTTTCTTTGAAAATTTTTTTTGACATACTTCAAAAGTTGTACAATAATATGTAATAAAGTTTAATAAAATTATATTATTGATTTCGCCGCAAAAAAATCATAAAAATATGCGTTTTTCTCGTCTTTAAAACCTTTTTTATGATATCTGACCAAGTTTTCCCATAAAAATTACATATAGGTTTGTGCAGACCTGGTTGTGCTATTCAGCGACAAAAACTCTTTTAACCTTCTAGGGTTAAGTTGATGTAAAAAAATTTCACATTTTAGAAATCCACCCCAGAAAGGAAAAGTCAAATAATAGGGGTATTCCTTTATGGATTCTGTCTCCAATTAAGATGTCTGTATGACCAGAACGATAGCCAAGTTAATAAAAAGAGACTGTGAATCAAATCTTGAGAAGTTACGATGGAAGGTCGTTGATGAATAATCAAAAGTGACGGAAGACTTTCTGTGTGCGGTTTGTCAAGTACATTGAAATACACTTTTTCACAAGAAAAGGTGATTAACTGAATCAAATGCCTTTCTTAAGTCCATAAAATTATTTCTGATGAACTTTTCAGCTTAAATCCGTTTATAATTATGAAAGAAAATTCGAGAAGATTTGTTGATGTGGACTGTCGCTTCATAAATCCAGGCTGTGATAGAAACATTGGAGAGCAACATTGTTGCTTACGATTATTCTGAATATCAGATGCAAAATAAAGGATTCTTTTAAGGGTTAATTGAAAAATTGTAGTATGAGTTTTGTATAAGGTGTTATGATTGAGAACACAGCCGCTATTTGTTCAGTCCTCTATAAAAACCTATAGAACCTTAACCAAATAAAAATGGAACTGAAAGTGTAGCACGACTTGCTTTCTCGCACTATCATCCAAGTACGATTTTTAATATCCTAATGACCAATCTTATAACTTTTAACAGGCTCCAGGGTCAATAAGTTCTGTTATTGTTCTTCTTTGTGTAACTTGTAGACCTGCAGCCTGCTAAAAGTTGTATGATTCATTCTTTATATCTCTCTACACCTTTCTAATCTACAAACAATACATATTACTCACGTGGCGCCAGAAAATCAGCAGCAGGTCCATGACAATTACAACGTTGACATAGATAGAGCAAAGGATGTGCACTAGTAGCTGGACGACGACCAGGACGATCGAAAATAGCACGCTCAAAATAGCCAGCCGGTCCCACACGTGGCTCGCAACGCTCGGATAGCTGCAACAGATTGAAGCGATTCAGCTCAAAGCGCAGATCAGAGTTCTGCAATTGTCCAGGCTGCTGTCCACGCCAGCGTAGCATGGACAGATTTTGGATCATGCTTCTTTTCAGATTATTCAAGTTGAGACTGGAACGCGGCTGGCTTTTGGCTTCACCATTGGTGGGAATTGCAGAAATGTTCGCGGAGCCATTGGATGAAGATGGTGAAGTGGTGGTGGACACCTGCTCATCGCAACGTAGTGAACGTTCAAAATCTTCATTGGATAATGGCAAAGACTCGGCCTTAATAATGCTGATGCCGACAGATGATGTTGAGGGCATTTCATTTGTTGATTTTTTGGCTGCCTCAAAGATCTCCTCCACATCACTGCTGCTGGCGGCACTGCTACTGGTTAAGGTACTGGCACTAGCGTTGGAGTTTTTGCGCGAAGACAAGGGAGTGGGTGTGGGTGTTGATTGGGGTGTGGGTGCAGGAGTGGGCAATTTTGGAGCTTTTTCTTCCTCACTCTCATCATCGTCGTCAATGGTAATGGTTTCGATTTGTATGGGCTGCTCAATGACATCCTCCTCTTTGGCCATTATGGCCACCGAATGACGTCTTTCGGCCGACGCTTCTGTGGGTGTGGGTGTCTCTGGCTGACCCACAAAAGATTTTGAACGCTGTATGGAGACGGGTTTGGGAGCTGTTTCTGCTGAAGTAATGATAGGGGCTGCTGGTGCAGCTGGAGTAGGAGTTGGTGCTTCTTTTGGTGGCGTGCTAATCTGGGCTGTGGCCACCTTCATCACCGTCAAAGTGGGCATCGAGCTTACTTTGTTTGCGGCTGCTTGAGCGGATGATCCAGGTTCAGCCTCAGGTCTTGATGCCAAGGTGGGCATGACCTTAGCCGGATTGTTGTTGTTGTTGTTGATGCTGCTGCTGCTGCTGCCACTCAAAATGATGGCTTTGGGATGGGCCTTGGCCTGATTAAACTTAAGTCTCAGCTTGTCCACAGCCGCCTTGCTTAATATAACTGGAGCACGAGCCTTCATGGGATTAGCCAGCAAAGAAATTTGTTTGCTAGGCACTGATGAATTATTGGAAGAGGAGGCAGAAATGGCAACTGGCACTGGACGAACTGGAAATATAATAAAAACAGATTTGAGTCACTTTTGACTTAAGAAACTAAGGATAAATGATAATCATTTAAGTTTAAAGAATTTAAAAAACACAAAAATTTATTTGTTTATTGAAGTGCGAACCCCTCTGAAATCCTGTTTTCATTTTTGATAGATTGAAAATGTTCTAGTGACTTACAAGAAACGATGGGCACGTAGTGGCCCATTTCACCCTTTCGCTCAAAGTGCAATTCAATGAATTTTATTGTTCTGGCGCCTTTCAGTTACATTTTCCGCGCTATCAAAGAATTTGATTGTTTCATTTTTTTATGACCCTTAGCCTGAACGTGGTTGATAAGATATTTCCGAATTGTATTCCTCAAACTGAAGATTTACAAAATCTGTTCTTAGTAAACTCCAGAAGCACTTTTCCCCACAAAAAATGGATTACAAACCTATCAACAGCTTCGTATGGCGTAGAAAATCGTTCACCACACTGCTTATTTTTTATGTTTGGGAATAAAAAGAAATGTCGCTTGTGTGATGTGCTGTGTGAAGCTCCCGTTGTCATGATGGAGAATCATTCGTCTTCGGCGGTTATTTTTGCAAATTTCTACAAAGACTTCCGTCGAACAAATGGTTGTATTTTAGTCAGAATTGACCGTCCTACTTTGCTCGAGCGGAACTGTGGCCACATGACCTATACGGCCGAAAAAACATGCGACTAGTTGCTTTGCAATGCTTCGTGAGCAGAACAAACTTTTTGAGATTTGGCTTTTCTAAGATCACCCACGCATATATCCATGATTCGCTACTTGTGACGTTCATGCAAACGTCTTTTGAGCATTTCTTTGCACCGATCCACTCGATTGGTTCCCAAATTATGCAGAATCAAGCCATTTTTATGGCAAGATGTTTTGTAAAATCTTTCATATGCTGGTGGAACTAATGTTTAGGGATGCCTCAATCTCACGGTAAGTCACCTGACGATTTTGCATTATCAGTTCATGCACATCATCGATGTTTAATGGCACAACAAACGGAATTCGTTGTTGAGCGAACTACGACAACGATGGAGTTCATTATACCAGCGATATACAGTGTTTTTAGAATGTTGCTTAATTGCCATACAAAGAACTTAATTCATCGACAAACTCTAGTTGACATAATCCGCGTCGAAGACCAACTAAAACCTTCTCTTGAAGTTTTCATTTTAAAGCCAAATGGTTTTTTCAACTCACTGTAAATAACACAAATAGCGGTAGTGCTATCAAAAATGTCAAAATTTATTTTAGTATTACCAGATTTTAACTCTTGACATTAGTGTTACCAGTTTCCGATATATAAATAGTATCCCAAGTAACACCTGGGGCCGGAACACATTCGGTAATTCACATTAATAAGAGCCAAATGCTAGCCAAAGTCATTTCTTTCTAGTGTTGGAAAAAGGTTGTTTATTTCGCTGAACATGTTCGCTTGTTCTTTTTTCTTGCTCACTGATCAGTTGTTCAGTTGTTTTTGTTCAATGAACAATTGAACAATTCAGTTGTTCACCATCATACGACCTTGCCAAACAACCTAACATACACACTAAACACCTCTCCTTCCCCCCTTACATCATTGGAGTGTTTTTTTATATACGAAATACTTTACTAAGGAAGAAGCAACTAAAGTGAAATTAGCAAATATTTAGTATACAAAATCAACCACAATTTTGATAAATGACACTATTATGATGGACTGCGAATTTTTAAGAATTATTATGTTGTCACGGTGGACATCCACAGTTTCTTTTTAGATGAATTTTAAAACGAGAAAGGCAAAGCTAACTTCGTCTGCACCGAAGTTTTGATACACTTGAAATAGCTTGTCACAACAGTTAGCGACTTCGACCAAACTTCGCAAATCAGCTTAAAAACATTACATATTACCCATGACCGTGTTTGAGAGCAGTAATATTGAGAACAAACCAGTTTTTCTTACTAAAACCCATTTTCCGAACGAACATTTGTATGGCAGCTACAAGAAGTAGTCATCCGATCCGGTCGGTTCCGACATATTAGCAGTGTGCAGTAAAAAGAAGACTCTGTGCAAAGTTTCAGCTCGATAGCTCCAAAACTGAGGGACTAGTTCGCGTAGAAACAGACAGACGGACAGACGGACAGACGGACGGACAGACGGACGGACAAAGCTTAATCGACTCAGCTCGTCATGCTGATCAAGAATATATATACTTTATGTGGTCGGAGATGATTCCTTCTATGCGTTGCAAACTTCTGGGCAAAATTATAATACACTTTTCAAGTGTATAAAAATGATTAAGGTTCCACTGAGAATTGAACTCGGTTCGCCGGATTTAAAATCAGAGTCTTATCAAAACAAATATTTTTGTTTTTTGAGATATACCTCAGTGCAATAAGTATATGTGCAAATATGTTTTCGTTTCTCTCTTCCTCAATAGTAACAGAACATATGTTCTAGGTATGCAAAAGTCTTTTGTTGTTATCTATTTTTAGAATGCTTTTGCATAATTCTTCTTTGGTCATCATTCTTAGTACCGTTATCACACATTTGAGTGGCGAGATTTGATTTTCTTAGGAAATAAGTTTATGTGCAAAAACCAATTAGTGTGCATTTAATGGTCGGCGTGCAACAAATTGGATGTGTTTTGATAAAAAATGAAAAGTTGAGAGTAAATTAAGTAGTTGTTGCAGAAACACAAAAAAAAATTTTTAAATTTTCCTAAGAATGCCGCGTGGAACACATTTATCAGCTGAGGAACGCGGACGAATCCAAGGATTGAACGAAGGTGGGGCTACCATCACTGAAATAGCTTCCAGAGTGTCTCGACACAGAAATACGATAGCTAATTTCTTAAAAAATCCAAGCTCCTATGGTCAGATTAAACGCAGTGGCAGACCGAGCCACATCGACGATAGGTGCAAGCGTGAGATTAAGCGCCTGGCTGTAAACAATCAAATGTCTTGTACAGGCATTAAACGTCATTTAGAGCTCAATGTCGGTAGAAGACGGATCCATCAAATTTTAACTGAAAATTGTAACCTTAAACATAGTTCCCGGGTGGCTGTACCGATGCTATTGCCACGCCATCTTAAGGCTCGTTTGGCGTTTGCTGACAGGTACAAATTTTGGACCGAAGAATTCCGAAACGTTATTTTTTCGGATGAAAAAAAAGTTTAATCTTGATGGTCCTGATGGCTGTCATAAGTATTGGCGTGACTTAAGAAAACCAAGAGAAACTCGCCATAAGAGGAATCACGGCGGTGGATCACTGATGATTTGGGCCTGTTTCGGATATGCAGGAAAGTCTCGGCTATGTTTTATTCCAATAAGAACAAACTCAGAAATCTATATTCAATTGCTGGAGAGTGAATTAATAGATTTTGCAGACGATCTTTACGAAGATAGATGGATTTTTCAACAGGACAACGCTCCAATCCACACATCAAAAGCCACAAAGGCTTATTTTTCTTCAAGAAAAATACCTGTACTGGAGTGGCCGGCTATCAGTCCTGACTTGAACCCAATTGAGGACCTCTGGGGTATCCTCTCAGCCAGGATTTATAAAGGTGGGAGGCAGTTCGACTCAATTAAGCATTTAAAGTACGCTTTGCTTGCAGAATGGGAGTTAATAAGCAATGAAACTCTCCAAAATCTGGCAGATTCCATGCCAAACCGCCTTGCAAAAGTCTTAGAGGCAAAAGGAAAGCACATTAACTATTAAAGTTGATCAAAAGTTTGAACTTAATACAAAATTTTAAGAACTATATAAAATGCACATATACTTATTTCCTAAGAATGAAATACATTTGTTAAATAATAATTTTTTTGTTAATAAATATTGAAGTACTGTAAGGCAGTTCTTAGTTACTGGCTCTAGAGCTATAAGTAAAAATATACTTGGCTTGAATCGTTTGGTTTAAAACAAGGTTTTTCCAAAATGTTAATGCACATATACTTATTGCACTGAGGTATAATAAGTTTATAGAGATCAATTTTGATATCTACTTGGTTAAAAATGCTATATATACATGCAAATGCCTCAATCTCTCGCTCTGTATTGTTATGTAAGCCAGGATGTTATCAACATTGCGTCAGTTGGCTAATATTTACTAACTAATGACTTCACCCTTCTTCATTTTATTATAATTAAACTTAGTGAATAAAAAATATTGATAACTGTATTGAAAATCTGAACAATCTACTCACAAAATTATGGTTTTTCTCAAATTGAGATCAAGTCAAGGGGCGTGGTGAAAAAAATAAATTGCCTGCATTTATAAGGAGCCTACTATGACAAACTCCCAACTTTTGTAACTTTGGTACAGCGAAATTTGAAAGAAAGTCCTAAATTTTTGGTTAGCTACGACGACTTCTCCACAGGCTTCTTTTTAACCGCATTAGCCAGGGCTTTGCTCATCATCTTTTCAGCCATGCAAGTGCAAAAACCTGATCGTCATCATCAAGCTCATTGTTGTTGCTTTTGCTGCTGCTGCTGCTGACACCCCGCCCGCCTTTGCATATATTGATAAAAACAAAATCTACAACAACAACCGAAACCAAACCTAATCTTACTTTTCTGGCCACACAAATTTGTAACACAAATTCAATTAAATGTTTTTCTTGATTTTTCAATCGTTTGTCATTATGAAACAACAACAACAAATAACGAAAGTAAACTATATAAACATGCAAAATGACAACCACGACGACGACGTGTGCCCGTTCCCGTTCCGTCTGTTGCGAGCGAACGTACTAAACTGTCATTTAATGAAATCGAAAGCAACGAAAAAAATCAACAAAAAAAAAAAGATTTCAGCTCTCACAATCTTTAGCTAGGACTTACCCTTGGCATTGGTGTTGCTGACCACCATGGTCTTTAGCTCCGTCTGGGTCTTGCCTGGCGGCTGCTGGAGTTGCTTGGGAACTGGACGTATAACCACTGAGGAGGCAGTCTTGTTGTTGCTGCTGTTTCCCGAAGTGCTGATCAAAGCCGTTTTACCACTGGGCGTCAGTATGGCCACCAAGGAGCTGGTATTGGTGCCAGTTACAGAGCCAGCTCCTGCGGGCAATAGTTGTATCAGTGGCGGTGCAGGATTCGCGGGATTCACTTTCACATTGAGTGGCAACAATTTGTTATTGTTGTTGTTGTTATTATTCAATGCTTGCTGATGGAAATTGCTTATGGTTATGGTATTGCAATTGCTTTTGCTGGACATGGTGGCTGCGATGGGCACAAAACGCAGCTCCTCGGCGGTTACCTTGCGGGTTCCTCCTCCCTGGGTTAAAACCGAAACGGAGGATATGTCCCTTTTCGCTTCCCCCAAAGCGGGCAGCATTTTCGATTTAAAAATTTTAAATGTTTTAGTTAAATTTTCACTTGAAGTCGTCTTTTCGACCAACACAATTCGTACGTTGCGCCGCTTGCAAGTTTTTTGGCATTTTCCGCTCCGGCTGGAGCGTTTGGTATTTTCGTGGTTGTTGTCAAATGTTCAATTTCAGTTTCGGCTGGCCCACTTCTTCAGCTTTCGCTCAGCTGTTGATGCTGTTTGGGTTTTGTTTAGTTTACCGAACGAATTTATTTATAATTTATTTTTTTTTTTGAATGTTTATTCCGTTTGCTTACGCTTTTGGTATATTTCGCTGCCAATTTGGTATTTTTGGAATTTTCAAATGGCTGCCACACTGATCGGATGGCAGTTCCGTTTTAACTCTTTCGAAAACATTATAAACATTTGGCAAGGGCAAAGCGTTACTAACTGAAATTAAAAATGTCGTTGAAAAATATATTAAAAGTTTATAGAGATAGTTGGTTCATTTTACTAAAACTAATTTGATTTGATGGAAAAACTTTCGAATGACAGCTTGTCAGTTTTGCGCGCCCGTTTGCGTTTCCTATTTAACACTGCGGCGGTGCGTCGGGGTGGAAAAATGTACGCATATGGGAACGTATGCTTTATCGAAAACTTTTAAGAATTACTTAGGGCCGATTTCTATTCGTACAGGTAGCTAATATGTGTCAGATAAGTATACATTTTGGACTGCTATTTATTAGTTTATGTGACTATGTAGAAGATGTGAAATCGGACCTTAAGGAAGTAACCTTTTTTTTTTTTTAAATAAATTTAAATTCCAATAAATAATAATTATTGGTTACATTTGTCACATCAAATCTGTCAATTTGAATATGTAATTTTTATAGAAGGCCATAATTAATGGCCTTCTTTTGTATTTAACTTAAATTACATTTGTAATTCAAAGTGTACGTTAGCTGGATGATCATAAAGAGAATACTTGGTTTTGGGAACTGGGGACAAGGATGGATGTAAGACATTCAAATTTATCTTCCTCCACCTGATGGGTCTATTAATGCTACCTGAAATAAGGTCGTTAAAAAACTAGAATAATGTAACCGTTCTTGGATCTTCAAGAGTTGACAGGTGCAGCGGGGCACATCCAGAATACAGCTAAGTACATACAATTTTGAATTAAGAAGTGTTAATTTAGAGAAAGTTTTGCTGTAGCCTTTCGAAAATCCAACTATATGCAGATTGGCACCCCGAAATGCAGAGTCAAGGCTAAGCCTAGTGTAAATATTTGCACATTAGATAGCTCTGCAGTTATCGAAGCCAAATAGGGTCGAGGTAAATGTAAGTTAAGCGAAATTTTAAATCTTATTTTCCTTCCAGATCAATAGCCACAAACCGACACAATACAATTTGATTACCCATTGCCAAAGTGAACGGATTAGAAGCATACGGACAGACGGACTTGGCTATATCAACTCGGCTGCAGATGCTTATCAAGAACAGAGGGTCGGAAATGATTCCTTCTTCCTGTTACATACTTTTGCATAAACTTAATATACTCTGTGTACCTTTGGTAGTACATGGTATACCAAAACAAACAAGCAAAGAAGACAGACTTCCTTAAGCCCTGACGAGAAAACAAATAAATATGCTTTTATATTCTTACTTCCTGCGTGTTTTACCAAATGGTGAGTTGATAGACAAATTCGATTAATATCGGCTTTGTTAATTCAAATTTCTTTGAAATGACTCGTAAGATATAGCTTAAATTAGTTAAAGAACGTATTGGAAACCAGGGCTGCAAACCTCATACAAATCGACAGGGGTTCACTCCGGGTTTCGAACCCGCGAAACGTTTTGGGTTCACGGAGCGGGTTCAGAAAGCCTCTGAACCTCGTTCGGGTTCAATCCGGGGTTCAGAACAAAATTTAGTTTAGAAAACATGTACGTAAATTGAAACAAACAAAAGTGAGGCTTGATAATATAATATTCGATCTGGATCATCGAAAGTTTAGTATTATAGCAGTGTTAAGCGATAGTCCACATAGAGATTTTTCCATAGGAAGATTCCGCACAGGAAATCAGAGTGGTTGGAGCGAGCCGGATATATTTCCAAATGCACTTTGAAAGCGTAAGTAAGAGCAAACAGTTGACTAGTTTCTAACAGAAACGGAGTCGACTGCGCAACCGTTCAGTCTATATATTCTAAATTTATGTTTGTTCATAACTTTTAAAACAAGACACACACACACACATCACTAAGGAGAATGGTCTGGACTGAACAGTTGTTTCAAGAATCTCACGTTTTATCATCAGCAGGCTTTGCCTAGTTGTCAGAGGCCATCTCAGGCCAGCATTGCTATGACTGTTATTGATTTTCAAAGGCGTCATAAGTGCAAAACAAATTAACAGAAGACGTTGTGAATATGTGTGCCCCGTTTCGATCTTTCTGTATTAGTGGGGCAATTCTGTCAACTCAGTTAACGCACTGCATCAATTATTCATTAGTGTGTCTTCCAGCAATCTTTAATATATGAGTAGAAAAAAGTAGAAAAGGAGTGCACTAGACTGATACTTGTGTTGCAGGAACAGGTAATACAACAAATGCGACACTTTTAAGTTCTTTACAATGATAGTTTTTCCAAACCTTTAAAGCATAAAGATTGCTTTTCATCTTCTTATCAGAAGATAAACATGGTATAGAATCATTAATTGTTTTATTTACCATTCTTAAAGCTTTTACTTATTAGTTTCCTTTGAATATTATAAAATAAAGCAAAATGTTTCTTTGCAAGGTGTTTTTATTTCAAGGCTTAAAAATTGTGGGAAGTTGCAAACTTGACATTTATAGCAGCTTGAAAAAATTTAATAGAACATTTATTTTGAACCAAACCCTTTTCAACTATTTTTTGCTCCGAATTTTTTTGTCTCCGACTCCGGAGCGGTTCAACTCCGAACCAGTTTACATCCCTGTTGGAAACGTTTTTAAAGTGGCAAATTCAACGTAAATGCGTAAATGAAAATTGATACAAATCTTAGCCAGAGCTAAACAAACTATTAAAAATTTCTTAACAAGCCATTTGCTACCTATAATAACATTCGGGAAGGTCGAAAAATCTGACGTAAACAAGACAAGTTACGAAATGGGTCTTAAGTTAATAAAATAAATATTTTGGGACCTAAAGTTTCACAGCACCTAGCCTTTAACACTGAAACCTATTTATTAGATGTTTCGGATAAGAGTTAAACCCAGAACCCAATGTCCCCTTTGCTTTACATTACCTTGGATACCATATTTGCTTGCAAAATAAGCTACATGCATTTACTTAGCTTAGTATTTGGAGTAGCTTTTTTAATTGTAGTTTTTAACCTAAATTGAGGAGCCTTTTCTATTGTTCGCTGACGTGAGTAAAAATGCTTTGTCCTTCTCAAGGGTTAAGTAGTATTCTATTTGGTATTTTGGGATTTTCAGCTCTGTTCGCTGAACGGTCACACTACCTATATATTGAATTTTAATACCATTTTTAGTTATGCTGGCCAAAGATTTATAATTTCTAAAAAATGTCTAGAATTTGTTTTAAATCCGCATTTGAATTGTATTTAACTATATATCCTTTGCACGTAATGCGAAATGTCCCACACATTTCCTACGTTTTGTCTCTGTTACGTAGTCTTGTCTTATGATGCCCCAATGTCATTGATACCTTCTTATCTGGGCTTGCCAAAATCTTAACTAATGTCTCATTTATTTATTGTTGATATTAAGTTTTATGCGAAAAACTGTAAACTTAAACCAAAACTTACCTTTACGTTGAATGAACGAAAGTCTACAGCATCACAGAGTCAAAGGAGCAGGACCAGGCGGGATATGATAGTTCTGCGGCACAAATGATAAAGCATATGCATATATTTGTGGGTAATTAGTTGGTTTAATAGTTTAAAAGTTAAGGCATGAAACTGTGCACAACAGGTTTTGCATTAGCTAAAACTCACCTGGCTGAATGTTTTGGTTTTTTGGCTGCGAGGGTGTTTATACATATGTACATATGTATGACTGACCCCACTCCTCTTGTACAGTACACTGAAAATGTGTGGCGTACTTTAAGCAAAGACACAAATTAAAACTGTTTTTCTTGTGTTTGCAGTGAAAAGAGATTTTCAGACAGAGCACACTTTACATTTACACTTGATTAGCTGATTCGACTGCGAAATTACAAACGCTCTCTGGCAACTTCAGAACTGAATCTGTCAGAGATGTTGTAAAAGCGTGTGTATTTAATTCGTATACGATCGATCAGGTGGCAACTCTGCAATCGTTTATTCGGTTATTTTTTGAAAAACTAAACTAGCTTATGGTTTTAACAGCATTAAGAATGGCCAACTTTACTCTATTTATGCCTTACTTATTCAGACATTTATGGAAAGGCCTATGCTTTTTTGTATAATTCAAAAGTAACGAAAGAAATCCGCCTAAGTTTTATTGATTGCCATTATTCAGAATCAATGTTAACTTGCTGTCAGTCTAACAGCGCTGACGCTTTACTAATTCTGCGTTTAGGTCTTCAGCAAGGAATTGATGTTAAATGCAATTAATGTCGATTTGAAGCTAATTTCGTAAGAACATAAACATGCTGCTGCTTCCCCCCCCACCCACAACATAAAAATTGTTATGAAAATACCTTCATAAATTTGCAGTGTTGGTAAATGCCCAAGGTACACAAATTAGAGATGAGCGCGTGATGTGTTTTGTGTCTACATGTAGAGCAGAGGTTTCAGATTTATTTTCAAAAGAAAATGCGCATTATCTGATCTAGAAAGAGAATCCCTTAAATTTCTGTATTTTGAAATGGAGTTGAATTACTTCATATGAGAAGTGATAAGAAAATAAGGAAGGAAAAGCGTTCGAATTAGATTTAAATCGCTTTCCGCAGGATATATCAAGGAACTTTCTTGCATCTCTTTTCTGATTTTGCGATTTGCTTTTTGCCTGGCGCCTTATTTCTCTCAATACAAATGCCAAAACATTTACAGCGAGCTGGAAAGAAAACAAATGTTTGTTGTTGCGTTCCGTTAAATTTTGGCATTTTTTTGTTGCGAAAGTGCGGCCGTTGACTTGTAAAAGCGAGTACATCCTGCTGCTTCGACTTACGCCACTGAACGAAAGCAGCAGCAAAATCGAAATCAAAAATCGTGAAGCGACTTGACTACTAAATAATCGTTTTTTGCTGCTTCGTCTGCGGCATCTGTTTTTCTCAAAAGCACAGGCAGAGGCAAGGGTTCATATTGAAACACTGATTAAAGCTCTATCGACTCAATCCGTAAAACACATAAACACTACGTTTACGCTAGCAGTATCTTGGTTTTTAAAATCAGCAAATACGCCTGTTTATGCATCTTTTAAAAAACCATGATATTTCTGCAGTGGGATGCCACTTATGGAAATTTTTAAGCAAGGAAGCAAAACACTTGCACAATCAGCTGATGAATTGTAAAAATAAATGACAAGGAATTGAATTGGAAAGCGTGAAAGGCGGATATTTCAGAAGATTGCATAGCCGGCATATAAGAGATGCCTACTGGGGGTTTTCCGTACAGCTCGTTCAGCTCATCCAAGGCGCAAATCTTCCTGGTAGCACCACTAGTATCATTGTAGCGTTACACCTTGCTCAGTTATTCTTCTAATTCTTGAATTGTAATTTACATTTCGTCCAAGCACAATTAACTGGCAGAACAGCTGTTCTTCAGAAGAGGTGTTGCCAGACTGTTTTGTATAAAAAAATTGTTTTTTTCTTAAAACTAGGTACTGAGACACTCATGTTTGAAATTTTTGCCGGAGCGGAAATTGATTAAGTAGAAAGAAATTCAAAGGTCATGGCCATGGTAAATTTCAGTGTAGTGTGTGTAAGCGTGGAGGTACAAGCAGTCCTTTATTATTGTATTGTATTGGCCTGCGTGAGCAAACCCTGACCCCTAAGATATGAATACTGCTATAGCGAATACCTTAGGTAGCAACGGGAGCGGCTGGAGCAACGGAAACTATCACATAAAGCCGGAGAAAACACTCTATCTATCTAACACGCTCAGGTCTGTTTGGCCGTAGGCTGTGGAGGCTACGGAGGTTTGTACTCGGGAGGTATGCACACATTGGGCGAATGGCATATCCATTACATCAACGGGGGAGCATACCGAAAAAGATGCTCAGCCACAAGTGAAGCAGCGGCCGGAGCTGCCCGTATCAAAATGATTTTATTGACCCGATTCCATAAAAATGGTGATTTTTCGAAAGTCGTTTAGAGGTCGTACAAATTGAATTTACCAACAAAAATGGGGTTTTCCGTATTGATTTCGGATTTTTTTTGTTATATAATGGTTTTAAACACGATTTTCCTAGTTTTATAATTAGCATTTGAAGAAAAATGTCCAAATTTTTACTTTTATGAACATAAACCGCGAGTTTTGGCTTTGCATTTGCTTGTTTAGGTACCTTAAATTAAATTTTTTCGTAAATTTTTCCTAAATTTTGTTAAAAACGTATTATATCTTTTAAAAATTTCTATGAAAGTTGAAAAAACTAATGATGCAGTATAAAAGATGGTTAAATTTCTAGAAACTGAAACCAAGAAATCCATATTTGCTCTTACCGTTCCAGAGTTATACTCTTTTAAAGCTTTGTACCCATTTTATGAAATTATTATTATTTTATTATTATTATAATATTAAAAGATGTTTGCCAGTTTTGCACCGGATTTGCTTTAAACATTGAATTATAATTTCGAACTGTGTTTTCATATTCACCACGGATGCTTGGCTTCGCGTTTCATAGGAAATTTTGTATTAGCAATTCCGCTTGAACAACATTTACCATTTGGGTAGTACAAGCTATCGAAAAATTATACAATAAATCGTATGAGTAAAATTCGTTATTGCCACTAAAAAAAGTAAAATTTTAATCAAAATTGTCTTTGATGGACAAACCGTGGTACGCTAAATTGCCTTGAACTAAAGTATTTTAATAATATGATCGTTTTTCTGCTCCTTATAAAGCACAAGTACTAATAAAATTTATTTCTTAATTTTAGCGAAGCTTTGCTTTACCCTAAATGGTCAATGTTGTTCTAAGGCAATTGCTAAAGTAGAAAATTGACTATAAACCGCGAACCCAAGTATTCGTTGGTAAAACTGAAAACGCGAATCTGTCTATCTTTAGATCTGGTTTAGGCCTGTATGAATTGATTTATGCGGGAGTCCAAGAATGGTACTCCACATCGCGGTTTTTTGGCTGTCGAGTAGCATATCTTAGGGACATGCAAATACCATCATAAAAAAAGATTTAAAAAAAAATCTACCGTGCGCTTTTAGAGATATTCAGGAATGAAGCTTTATCTTCTTCTGGAGGTACCTTAACCGATAGCACGATTGAAGTGAGTTTTCTATATTGCGTACCCAATGACCCTGTCCACATTTGCTGAATTTTGGAGAATTTAATCTTAAAGCATTAAAATCTAAGTTAAAATTGTTGTCGTTGTGTGTTCCAAGTACAAAAAGTACCGAAACGCGAACCGAGGCTTCATTTGTTAAACAGGGTATGAGGTGATGCGTACAGAGGTCCCTTTTGTCATAATTTAAAAGTCGTATTCCGGGGTTTTTTTTTAGTGTTTGTACTAAGTTGTAAGTAATTTTTCCAAAAAAAAAAATAGCAGGAATATTGGACTAACCAAATAAGCAGGGAAAAAAAAAAATCAGTAAACGCGAAAAACATCAACAATTCAAAGTTTAAAGCTAATCCGATCAAAACTGGCAAACACCTTTTAATATTATTAATTTCATGAAATGGGTACAAAGCTTTAAAGAGTATAACTCTGGAACGGTAAGAGCAAATATGGATTTCTTGGTTTCAGTTTCTTAAAAATTTAACCATCTTTTATACTGCATCATTAGCTATTTAATTTCATAGAAATTTTAAAAGATATAATACGTTTTTAACAAAATTGTTTATGCAAAGTGCCAAAAGTTTGGACATTTTTCTTTCAAATGCAAATTTTAAGGGAATACGTACGGAAAACCCCATTTTGAATATTTGTGCGAATTCCTCTTAAACGATCTTTCGAAAAATCTGAAAAAAATCTCACACTTTACCCTTTACTTTTGTTTACGCGCGGTTGCAATAAATTTTTTTTTGGACACCTTACCCCCCATGTTTGTCCAACTCGCAGCTCTCCAAATAATTGTCGAAGCGAATTTCGAGTGTCTCAGTACTCGCTCAGGAAATGCCGCTCTGACAATTTTCGCTATTAATTAGATGGGCTCAGCAAAAATTTCAAGAGTCTCAGTACCTAGCTTTAAAAATCATAGTCAAAATACGTATTCAGAAAAAAACCATGATTTGGTGCGATGATCTGCAATCATGCTCTTCTGCATGCATAAACATAGTAAAAGAACCAGCAGATGCCAACTTGTTTTATTTTGAAAGAGCTACAAAAAAAATTGTTGTCTCTATAAGAGAGGAAATACCGTTCTCGGTGGGTCAAGTGGTGTATCGGCGAAATTTCAAGCAAAGGGTCCTTACCGATTTCGATGTGTAGTACTGCGAAAGAAGGGGAATTCATTGTATGAGTTGGGCAACAGTACAGGCCAGAGTATTGGCGTATATCACGCCAAGGATTTGTTCATAGCATAGAAGACAGAAACATCCCGGCTAGCTCACACAGTAAAGCATGCGTATATTCGGGTTGAAGCCACACGTGTTTGTGCTGGACAAGGAACAGAAAATCCAAGCAGGCACGTTCCATGTGCAGGACATCGACGGGTCCGAGCCTGTTACGTGAGCCTACAAAGTGCTTGCCGGTCACCGGTCAATAATTAGTCAAGATTTCGACTTCAATGCGTAAAGGCGCGACCGATAAATAAATTCTTTGGAGCGGCGAGTTTTCATCTTGGTCTTAACATAAAAAAAAACCATCTTTTTAATGATACGTGGGAGCCCAATTCGTGTGTGCAATCTATGCAACAACCAACTAAATTTGCTAGCTGCTGCCCCCCTTTAGGCAATCGTTAATTTTTGATGTTAATAAATTATATTTATTGGACATAATCACGACATGCTCTCCATTCTAGCGACAACTTTTACAGCCAGTGTTGAAAATCACGCACATTAGCCAAAAAGTGGTAGTTTCTGTCAACTTTGCGCTGTGCCAATTAATTTATGTAGAAAAAAGAATTTCGGAAGTATTTAAGCGCCCGTTAATTCCCAAAGCCAACAGCTTTATTTCCAAGCTAATAATGTCTTCGTTAATGGGCAACGATGATGACGGCATTATGCCCATAGATGAGGATCCGCAAGGTAAGAGTTTTGCGGTAGAGTGAGAATGGGCGAGTCCCAAATAAAAATGATGACGGGTTTCTTTTTCTACAGTTGTCATCAACGATGACGAGCCCTCAACAGCGCAAAATATACCCAATGGACGCTCCATGGACTCACTGCGTTCCTCATTCACCAATCGTAGTTCAACACCAGATTCCTCTCACAATTCGCTGGACACCTTAGAAATGGCGCAGGATGATAGGGAGGAAAAGGCACGTCTTATCACTCAGGTGTTGGAATTGCAAAACACCTTGGATGATCTGTCGCAGCGGGTGGATTCCGTCAAGGAGGAGAATCTGAAATTGCGATCTGAGAACCAGGTGCTGGGACAATACATTGAGAATCTCATGTCTGCCTCATCGGTGTTTCAATCCACAAGTCCAAGCGCAGCGAAAAAGAAGTAGGTTGTGCGGGACTGCAACAACTATTCAAACATGGCCTTGTCGTTCATATACACAACTAAATTAAATTAATTTAATTAATGCTTAATTAGTTAAAAATTTAAATGCTTCATGCAAAATTTTGTTGCTGCCCCCCCTCTCGAATTTGTGCACCATTTGAACGATTTTTCTTGTTAGAGTTTAAGCTTTACATGTATACATACGCAGGTATATTTAAATGCATTTAATTTATTTATATAGGTAATTAATAAATCAATATTAACCTCCGACTCGCCTACCCCCCCTCTCCCTTCACTGGTTACATTTGCCTTTTTTGAATCTGTTGGTACTTTTTCGCCCAGTCTGGCAACCCTGTGCTCACCAGCTGCCAGCTGTTTGTCTCGCAACAACAAAAATTAAGCAGCACGAGAGCTATTTTCGTATTACAAAACGTAGAAAGCGTGTAATAAATTGTAAATCCCGTGTTCAAACATTAACATTATTAAACAAAACGGCTTAGAAAACACTTGTGAACTGCAGACACTTCTTTTGCTGGCCAAAGAAAAGTGATTGCGAAATTAAAGTGCAGGAAGGTGCGTGAAAAAAACAAAGAAAAACCAACTTATATGTTTACTGCTGTATAAATGTAAACATAAAATTAACGGCAAAACTTGGCCAATGCTATTTTACAACTGGAAAAATCAACGTATATAGTATAAAGTCTTTGTATTGGCGTCATAAGACATTCTACCCCTCCTCCGTCCTTCCATCCTCATTACAAGCAGCCAGCAACAACAAAGCAGACGGCTGCCAGTGTTAAAAAAGATTCTAGTGCGCACACACACACACACTCGCTTATTGTTTTTGTTTCTTAAAGATATTTAATTTTAAACTTTTGCGCCTCTTTCCAAATGCCTTGCCCAACGCCATCCCATATCAGCAGAGCGCCAAAGTCAAAGTTCCAGTCGGCGTATGGCGGAAGCAGCTGCAGCAGTCGACAATAACAAAGAGCACGGCACCGTCTTACATTGAGAGTAGAGGCAGAGCAGAGGAGCATTACCACCACCACCCCCACATAATCAAAAATCCAAAAATGTTTTGACCTCATCACCGTGGCACCTGTGCTGCTGCTGCTTTCTGTGAAATCTACTCCCTTCGCGCTGCCTTTCAAATCTCATCGTGCTGCAACAATAAATAATAAACAAACATCATGTCTTTCTCGGACTTTGATGCCATCTACTATGAGGATGAGCAGCTGGACGAATTGGAGCATTATCAGGATCAAACAGTGGCGCCAGTACCCGAACCTATAATCATACGGGGTGCTGGCAATATGACTGTGTAAGTACAGGAGTTCGTACAGTAGCACAACAATAAGTTGAACTTATTTTTGTGTTAAAAATTTTATTTAAAACTGGGTGCAAGAGACTGGCCGTTTTCAGCTCAACAACTAGCTACCTGATCAAGTATACATTTTCAATAATCGTTCTACTGAACTCCAGTGATGCGACATTATAGTTGCCAATTAGGGGCACTGTTGCTGACGGTTACCAAGAAAAGAGAGCGAACGAGAAAGAGTTCAGCTAACCAAAATCTTTACGCCACTGGATGCTGGCAGCAGCTTGTTCCGATCTTTCGTCTTTAACCTAAGGTGTGAGACAGGATTAGCGAAATGGTTACAGTCTTATCAGCAGCAAAAGTTGCTTCAACCAGAATGCAGCGAACTGTTAGTCTTTAGTGATTTTTATTCTATTTGGGTTCAATGTTAATTTGAAATCGAAAACAACAACTCAGCATTAGTCAACCTTTTGTCTAACGAGTGAGAATTTAAAGAAGCCAGAGTATTAAATCAGTTTATGCTTAACTCTGATCTGAGTCATGATTCAATAGCTTTTGACACTTGAAATATTTCGTACGATTCCGTTTAAAACAATTCAGTTCAAACAGCTCATGCTAGCAAAGCAACTAGAACAAACAAGCTCAACAAAATGATTAAATATCTCGCAGGGTCAGCTTCAGGGTTCGGTATCGCTCTTTGCTCGCAGTTCTCGGGAGACAGTTTTTGCTCTCATCTTATGATACTCAGCTCTTGGCTCTGAGCTTGTGAGCAGTGAGCCATCAACCGGCTCTTGGCTTGTGAGCCACAGTTATTTGAATCTATTTATTGTGACTGACGACTTATTCAATCGCGAAAAATAAGTCTATTGGTTGACGAGTAAATATCGATATATCTGGTCTTACATCACGATAAACTTGCATAAAAAGCTAGTTTTTCGAAAACGAATTAAATAATCTGACTGCATACTGCAGCTTCAGTACCGTTTCAAAATCAGAAATAGCTGAATTTCTCAATTTAAAAGTAGATAATAAAAGCTTCAAGTGGTTAAGTGATTAGCAGCTTCGTATTTTACAGGTATGAACATTACGATTCGTCAAATACGTGCTTGCAAAAAAATTTTTTTTTAACTTCAAAAACTTAAAAAAATATACGTCTTATCATATATCCGCCATCAAAAATGCACCAATAAGAGCTACCAAAAGAAATCAAACTCAGGCCAGAAAAAAGTTCCCTTGTGCAAGCCATTTACAATTTGCACCACCTATGGTTATATTATTGACACGGCAGGACCATATACTGCCAATGTAAATGACGCAACAATTATAAAGCAGTTACTACATGATCAGAACGGACTTCAAAAATTGCTTCAGCCAGGAGATATATTTGTTGTTGATCGAGGCTTTAGGGATGCCGTTACGGATCTCGAAGAAAAAGGCTATAAAGTTCGTATGTCAACTCTGAAGGGAAAAAGAAATAAGCTGCCGACCTAGGAGGCAAAACCATCCCGGATTGTCATCAACATTATCGTGAGTGATCGTGACTTGTCGGATCAAATCGCTTTTAGCGTACCATTATCAACGAAGATAGTAAAATATTTATATTTTTATGTTTTTTATTAATTGGACCTTGTTACACCACTCTTAAAAATCTAAGATTTTCTTTTTATTAATTAGATGGTTAAAGGACACATCAACTTTAAAAATTCCGTGGTATTGTCAAAACTGGTCAGCTACTTTTGTGTGTGCGGGCTCGCTATGTGCTCTGTGCGTTTGATTTTCCAAAGCTGATGTGCTCCTCTCCGCTCCGCTGTCGTGCGTGCGGGTGGGCCTTAAGCAAATATCGCTTATAAGCAAACATTTTACATAAAGTTTAAAATTTCTGCGTACTATTTGAATCGGTTGTAAGCAAATTTTGCCACACAGTTGCTGATAAGATAAGAAAAAAAAAGAAAAAGCTCGATTTTGATTGACTCAAAAACCAACAATTGTAATTGTAAAATAAGAAGAAACAAGGGACAACCATCTATTTTTCCTAAGACTTTTAATATCAGCAGAAAATTTTTCAGAATTATTTAAACTTGGAAAAAATCGATTTTATCAAAAAATAACCACATTTTCAATATTAAAATTCAAAAATTTTTAACGTCGTTTAATGCAGCTTACATTAAAACAAATTTGGTTGGAATAGGACACTTAATATTGCCACAGGACCAACAAATGTAAAGATACCTCGCTAAACATACGTTTATGCAGATATCTCGTAAGCCTGACGTGCTGGGAGAAAGCGGACCATTTATCTGAGTTCAGCGGAACGATTGCAAAAGTGCGCCTTTTTTTGTATTGTGTGTCTCTGATGGTTGCGGTCCATGCTGGTGCCGCATAGTCGCACTGAACACGCTTTATTGCCTGGTATGTGACCAGCAGTGTCTCCCTTCTTCTCCCAAAGAGCTTCCGGTTATGGCTTTGAGGGCCCCATTTCTTTATTTAACTCTGCGGGCTTTGTTCTCCGCCTGCCTCACAAAGAAAGAAGAGATTGCTCAAAAGCCACTCCCAAGATTTTTGCAGTATTGGATACTGGGAATTTTTCCTCCGTCCACAGTTTGCAGTGTTCACTCTCTCGTTTCAAGTAGTGAAAACGGGTTGAGCTGGATTTTCCAGAGGCTTTCTCAGCCAGGTTCTTTCTGAGACTGTTGGAGGCCAGGAATTTCAAGCTCTCAACTTGTTCTATTTCTTGTTGTTGTTCTAGTTTAAGATATATTTTGTGCATTTGTATTTGTTTTCCGCGGCCGTAAGATCATTCTGGCACCCCTCCTCCATAGAAAATGTGAAATCGGCCAAATTGTAAGATTATCTGACACATAGCAGCTGGAAGAAGAAAAACCGTGTTATAAGATGCTTGTTGCGAAGGATAAAGCAAGGCTCTGCAACATTTGGTTGCATTAACTAACTGTAACTAATCCTCACAAGAATAGGAATAGAAATAGCACGAGCAAAGTTTAAAATAATTCAAAACCCATAAGCAATACTATTTTCTTAGTGCAGTAAATCTCAAATGTCATGAAATTCGAATTTGCAAGGTTCAATCTAAATAGATGGATGCATCAATGTGACAATGAACTTGCCTGATTTGGAATTGTCTGAAGAATATTAAAATCATTTGAGGATATTTATTTTACTCAATACAAAACATCCCCTTAACAAGAGGCCCTACTTAATTTACATTCACTACTTCCAAACTTTTCTTATAATAATACCTAATATTACCGCTTTTGAAAACATGAAACAAACGTAAAGTGATTTAAGTTACCCTTATCTAATAGCTAAATTACACATAAGTATTAACTATGTATATGCATTCACTGAATTCACTGAATTGCTTATATGCAAGTTTTGGCTTACAACCGATAGATTGCTTATATGCAAATGATTTATACCACCGACCACTTAAATGCAAATTTCGCTTATATGCAAAAATATTGCTGCATTATAACTTTGGCATATAAGCGTGGTCACTGTATTAGATTTTGAAAATTTTGACCACCGTTTTTGGACCAAAGGAATAAGAGTACAAATTATTGAATTTTCTAACGGATAACTATGTTAAATCTTATTACTATTCAATCAACAGCTTCTGGTAAATCGTGATGTAAGACCAGATATATCGATATTTATGTTTTAGCATTTCTGCAGATTACTCGTCAACCAATAGATTACTATTAACTTGAAATTCGGCATACATACCCTTAGATAATAGCTACCATGCCTGATTTATAATATTCAAAAATTAATCCTGTTATGCCGCTTTCCCAGGCTTATTCTTCATTATTTTTCTTATGCAACAAAAATAGTGTCAACCGAACAATAATTTAAAACAATTAAAAAAATAAAAAGATTAGGTTGAATTTGTTATTTTACATGCAAAAACATTTGCTATGTTTGCACTCTTTCTACAACATCTCTTCTTTGCAATCAATTAAGAAGAAAACAATACTTAGAGACCAATAAAGTTCGATTAACGGTAAATTTTTATGTTGCTTCTTATCTAAGTTCTAATCGTACGTTCGCGACCGGTACTTAATTCAATTTAAAAAAACCAATAGAGGTATTTTTCTGTGTAAACACTCGATAGAAAGCTACATTAATCCTTTTCTATAATAAATTGATTGCTTTAGAATATTCCGTTCCATTTCGCAGATTTATGCATTTCACTAGATTAAGCCAAAGTCGACTTCTATTTCGCATACGTTTGCGACCACATGTTTATTGCTATCATTATGAAATCTAAAACTCGATAAACCCCGTCTTTTGCACTAAACACAGAGCTAACAAAATGCTTTCAAGTCGCAAAAAAAAAGTGGGGATAATTTTTGTTTTCTGTCTTTTTTGTACATCAAAAGCGTACGAACGTACGTTCGCGACCCGCGGAAATGCCCATATACTTTTTAAGCCTTTGTTACATGGAATAAAAAAACACAAATTTATAGTGTCAATTATGCATGAACAATTAACAAACACCAAATGATATTTTCACATTAATTCTTTAGAGTTCGCAATCCAACGATTTCGCGATAGACAACTAGGACAACTGGGACTATCTAATGTTCTCTTTTTATACTTAAGCCACTGAGATCGAATGGATTGACTTCCACAGGTTGGGTTATGTTATGTTTCCAAAAAACGTAGCCCAACTAGTCCAATTATATCAGCCACCAGTACAAACCTCTGCAGGCAGACTACAATGAAAGTTATTTTGGACTAAAAAACTAAATTGGAATCGCATTTGCCATCAAACCAGAAAACTATGTTCGACTTCAAAATGTCCTTAGTACTATTGTACTTAGGCCTTTGAGCATAAATCCTTCGGACCAGCAACCCTCACAGGTTTTCCATCGGATTCATGTCCTGGGAGCAAGCGGGACACTCCAAAAACCGAACATTATTACCTTCAAGCCGTGCATTAATGCGTTGTCCTGTTGGAAAATAAACTTTTAATGCCTTCGACAGCAAAGAAAAGGCAATAAATTCATTTGCAAAATGTCCTCGTACTCCCTTACTCGTACTCCCAGGCCAAACCATCAATGATTCTCCTCCAAAACTTCTCTTAGAAAATTAAAGGGGTTTCTTCCTCAAATCCCTCCAATAGTGCGAAAACCCACCAGGACCGTCCAAATCAAACTGTTTCCCATCCGAGAAAATGATCTAGAAAGATAAATTCATATTTGCATTGCTTTATAAAAAGTTTTAACTTTTGTCCAGTCAGTTCCCATGTTATCTCAGGCGAATTTTATCCAGGCTTCTTTATGGCGGTCCAGTTTTTGTCGCACTATGTTTAAGACTTCTTTAGAGCCCGTGCAACGGTCCAGCGAGACACTTTTAGGCCACATTCAGCCGCTAATTCATTAGCGGTCTTTAATGAATTACTTGAAGCACTCACTAATCGGCGCCGGTCACGCTGATTTATCTTCGGCTTACGTCCTCCGTGTTTTTTTTTTCATATTTATTTCGGTTTTTACAAAAATGTTGTACAAATTTGTCGGAGCGACCAATTTTTCAGACAATTTCACGAAATCAGCAATTTCTCAATTTCACTTTTGAGCGTGAGAAATTGGCCTTTGTCGACATCTGACAGCACTGGCCCACTTGGTATATTTACAAATTTATTACAAATAGTTACTTAACGAAGTGTACTCAAATATAATCGCCAAAAGAAAACACAAAATAAGAAATTAGATTGTGCGGCTATAGTAGTGCACCTCTCACAAAACGAAAATTAAATATAACGGTTAATTTTTGCACTGAGAGTGTTGATATTTGTCATTTATTTTCTTTCATTTTGAACGCTCTTTCAAACGGTAATCGCAAAGTTTTTCCACCACTATTCTTTCTATGCGTACACTGAAAAACAATGCTCCAGAGCTTAGCAACTTTAGCAAATAAATACCCCTCGAACAATTTAGGTCTTTGTCATCCCTAATAAAAATCCTGCGTACGTCCCTTTTTGTTACAGAGAAGTTTTTAATGCAAAGAATAAGAAAAACTTAATTTTAATTATAGAAAGAAGTTTAAAATTTAAAATTAAGAAGGGGAGGGGGCGGCTAAGTCGACTTTCCCCCGGGCGGCAATAACCAACGGCTCTGACATGGTACCATTATTTTTATCAAAACTAAGGAGAAATAGCGTCTTTTTCTAACAAATATGCTTAACTTTCGACTTCTTATATAGAAACCTGGCATATCTTTGTCAATTCTTCGCTGGAATCATAATATTATTCCAATATTTGCATAATTTACTACCTTCCTCCGTCCACGCCCGTTTGTATCTTATATAAAACTGTTCAACCTGACTGACTCACTGACTGGTGACCGTCCCTAGCCTAACCATAAAGATAGAGTGAGTTTTCACGAGTTTATCTATGCTGAAGTGCAGAACGGTTTTGGAAATTCTGCGGATGAATTCGCGGAACGTTGTTGAAACTTTTCTTTTTCTCCGTCAGTTCAACTTTTTTCGAGATCTTAAAATTCAACAACACTGCCGCATCTTCGAAATCCCCCCTGGGAGGGGGGTCGGGTGCCCGCCATAGCCCAATTAATTTTGCTTTGCTGCGGAGCAAGAGTTCGCACACAAAGCAAAACCACGAGCTATTCCTGGGCTCTTCCGCCACTTCACCTCCTCTTGGTTACTCCCGTTAAAAAACAACCGAAATAAAAAAAACAATCTTTTAGTTCAACGCTGCTGCTGGACCTCCACGATAGAATAGGAGATGAGATTTTCACAGCAGTTTTTCTTTGCTGAGTGGTACTACGATTTTGGAATTCTTCGAATGTATCGACTGTTATGAACTTTTTTTTTTCTTCATCAGTTCAACTCTTCAGTCTTGAATTCCACTGTGTCCTTTTCCGGAAAATCCCACCCGGAGTCGGAGTTGATTGTATTAATTTATTTTCATCCGTTGACTGCTTGGTTTGCAGCTAGTACGCATATTCGACGTGTTTTCCTATTTGAAACTCCCCGTGGATGGGTTCTGGAACTACCCTCCCGTGCTGTCTTGTTTGTGAATATGAATTGGTTGTTTTCATGTTGGAATCCCCCACAATTCCTGCCCTCCCTCCCCCGCCTGAGGGCGGGGGGGCCGGGGGGCGGTGGGGCGCCCGACACGCCTGACCCCCCGGCTCCCCCCCACTCCCTATTTTTGTTAAATTCAACTTGTTAAATTTAACTAACTCAACTTGATAAATCAACCTTTATTTAATAAGTTAATTTAGTTGTTGAATTCAACTGTTGAAAATTCAATCAAAGTACATTTTCACTATTTTTTTTTACAAATCAATGTACATTTTGATTTATGAAGTATTATGGAAACCAATAATTCAAAAAAAGGGAATTTTTTCCAAAGAGATGAGTCGTTATCGACGGACGCAGTCTCGGGCTTATGTACCGCAATGGGTAAGGGGACATCATTCCAGTTCGTCAAATTTTATAAGCCATTTGAAAGAAAGCAGGAGAGAGTATACGCAGAATATAAGGAACACATGCAAATCAACAGACGGCGTCGTTTCCACAGGAAATAAGCCGAAAGAGATATTGTCACAAGACTCATAACAATGATTGGCGAAATATGTTATAAACACAAGATTCCACTTCGCGCAATGGGACCAATATTTTTGCAAACTGTTCGAGAACCTTAATATAAAAAAGCAGGTATTAAAATTCCTGGAAGAAAAGCTTTGAAATCAATACTACTTGAAAAATAGAAACAGAGAACAGAATGTATATTAGACGATGTAGATCAATATGCACAACCGCAGATATGGTCTTCAAAACAAAAGTTTTATGGGAGTTACTGTCCACTGATAGACTCAACTTAAAAAGAAAATCAGCAGTTTAGCATGTAAGCGATTTATGGGGCTAATTGAAGTAACAGATATTCCGTTTAGTTATGGCATTGACGTATCCAACACCAAAAAAAGCAAATGGTTTATATTATTAAAGTTTCAAGCATTTAACGGTTGTTACCAGGCGACCATTATCCATGAATTGTGCTTATACATTGATCCTGGCATATTTTCCGCTTAATTGGCATTAACGTTTTTCATTCTTACTATTTTTTTACTTTTTGCCATTCTTTTCGCGATTTATAAAGTCGTCAGTCACATAAATAGGTTTAATAACTCACCTACCACAAAGTCTGTATATATCGTGTTACGGGTACTTAACTAAAATCATATACTAGTACAACTTTGCAATAGTTGAATTTAGTCAAGTTGAATATTCAATCATTTTATTCTTGTTTTTAGTCAGAATAAATTTCAATCATTCTAAAAGTTAAGTTGATCAATATTAGTTTTCACTTCAAAAGTTAAAAAATCCATTTTATAAAGTCCTGAGTCTATTCTAGTGATTGCCAAACTGTAAAATATCTGTAGCCAAATCTTATATCTACTGGACAGAGAACACCCTTCAGAAAGTCAACGGCCCAGTTTTTCTGATTCTAAAAAAGTGTTGAACATTTTTTTTGTTTAAACCAAAATTGTCTATTTTTTGTTTAATCTAGCTAGTGTCCACTGTACATCACAATTGCGTTATGTGCACATACCTAGAGGTGCGAATGTAGTTCAAGGTTTGGTTTTTAGGCGCTCATTTGTTGTTATTGATAAAGCTTGACCTCGTTAGCTGTACCTTACGGGGTGGTGGCTGCCAATTACATGTCAATTATCGTATAAATAACAGAAACTAAAGAAAACTATTTAAAATTCTCGTTTTCTGTTGCAGTTTTGGCCTCAGCAATCGCTTTAACACCGAATTTCCGTGCGGTCTGCTATCGCGGGTGGCACCCGAGGAGTTCAAGGCCACAGTGGGACGTATCAATGGTGTCCTGAAGAAGACCCTGCCCGTTAATGTCAAATGGCTCTTTTGCGGTTGCGTTTGCTGCTGCTGCACGCTCGGCTGCTCCCTCTGGCCCGTCATCTGTCTCAGCAAGCGGGTAAGTTTAACAGTCTTGATTCAACAACTTTCAATTCTTAACCGTTTCCCTCCCCCATTGACAGACACAATTAACTCTGGATAAACTGTTTGAATGGGAGAATAATCATCTATATCATAAGCTGGGCCTACACTGGCGACTGCATAAGCAACAATGTGATTCCAATTCCATGATGGAGTATGTTATTTTAATTGAATTTATACCCAAAACGCCCATCTATAGGCCCGATTAGATCGTGGGGGCGTTTGTTCAACACAATAATGGTAATTGTAAAATAAAATACTATTTAGCGGCGAATAACATTTGCTTTAGGCGTTTACTCTACTCTGCAAAAGCAGAATAAACACTGAAAGGAATTCAAAACAGAAAAAACTAACAAAATCCCCATGGGCATTAACTAGTTTAATGCACACATAAATTGTCATCTTAAGCTAGTTCTATATGTAAATGTATTTACTTTTAGTTTTAAATCAATTTTTGGAAGAGAAATGTTTGTAGTTAGTAAGAATAATAATTGATTTCTCGTACGTATAGAGCGCTTTACGTTTATTTTAAAATGCTAATTTTGTTTTAAAATAATGCAATATATATATTAAATACATTTCTTGTTAGGAAAGTGCATTTTTTAATTCATTTTTGACCCACCTCTAACACGTTTCGGTTCAGGTTAACAAAAAAGACTAGATTTTCATAAATCTGACTGCAGAGATTTAAGGTAAGGTCCCACAGGCAAATAATTTGCACAAATTTTTCAACATGTTTGCCCATTTTGTTTGCTTTAAGTGGGAACACCAAATAGTTTGCGCGCAAACATTTGCCGAGTAGCCTTTGCCTATGTTTGTGCACCAATAATTTAAAGCAAATATTTGCCTAGTGGGAACACCGTCGGCCAATTTTGTTTGCAACCAAATTGTAAGAGCAAACCCGGCAAAAATATAAAAATTTTACAATTTAATTTGCCTTTGTCTCTGCTTCGGCGACAACTTCACAACAAATATTGCATTGCTGTTGTGAGTCATCGGTACAAAGAAAATAGCATCAATGGTGGAGATTTCCAAATAACGTGAACATTTCAGTTGTGCATATGGCGAAATCGTGCTGAATTAATGGTGTTCTCTATAGCTCGTCGAGTTCTGGAAGGACGATAATTAAATACTTAACCGGGCTTTCGACTTAAGATGAATTTCTTTTGTGATGTGAAACATCTTTAATTTCGGTACCGACGATTTTAGTAGGAGTAAAATTTGATATTAGCGTCACGTGACGCTGACGTCATTCATATTTTGTGTTGTTTTGACTTGTGGAGTTTCCCGGCAAACACACACACAAGAGGATGGGCAGAGGGGGAAGCGAAGAGGTAGGAATGATGCTGAAGAGGGGTAACTGGGTGGGTTCTAAGAAAGATCTGGGTGTGATCTTGATGGGATCTGGTGGTATTTGGGAGGTATTTGGGTGGAATCTTATCTGGGCGGGATCTGGGTAAGATCTAGGTGGGATTTGGATGGGAATGGAGGCGATATCTGGGTGGTTTTTGGGTGGGGACTGGGAGGGATCTGGGAGCGATATGGGTGGGATCTGGATGGTATCTGTGTGGGATCTGGATGAGAATCTGGGAGGGATCTGGGTAGAATCTGTGGTATCTGGGCGGGATCTGGATGGTATCTGGGTGGGATCTAAGTGAGATCTGGTCGCCATCTGGGTGGGATGTGGGATCTGGATGGGAATGGTATTGAGATCTGGGTGGGATCTGAATGGGATTGGGTGTGAGATCTGGGTGGGATCTGGGTGGGATCTGGGCGAGATCTAGGTGGGATTTGGGAAGGTTCGGGGATAAGGGCGGGATCTGGGCGGAATCTAAGTGGGATCTGGATAGGATCAGAGTGGGATCTGGTTAGGATATAAGTGGGATTTAGATTGTTTGGATCTGGGTAGTATCTGGGCGGTATCTATATGGGATCTTGGTTGGATCTCACCTTGGTGGTATCTGAGTGGGTGAAACATCATCATTTATCTCTGGATCAGCACAATAAACAGGACTTCCTGAAAAATGAAAGAACACTACAGCAAGAGATCTTGATGCTGGTATTTCTAGTTTTCTTCTTTCGAAAGAGTGCCCTTTCTGAATTATGTACCAGAAAAATGCAGAATAAGCATACAAAAACTGCCCCCACTCCGATCAGCACCAAAATTTAATATGTTGTTGCCATCAATGAGAAACTCGCTCTCCTAAAATTTTAGTCTTCTAATCGCTATTGGAGTGGAGTTATGAGGGCGGAAAGATAAATCAAAAAACTCGTTTATCTTCAGAACCGCTTAACCGATTTGAATGGGTTTAATATATGTTATAAGTGTCAATCATAGAATTCAGAAAGTTATTTTTGCACATTTTTATTACCATTTCTTAGGCACAAAAAATATTATTAAAATTTTCAAATAATTTTTTCAAGGTGTACATCGATTTCAACTATTATTGTTTTTTGCTGGTTGTTTTCCATAAGATGTCCTTAACAATGCAATTTTTTTGCAGTGTCATCGGGAATCATCTTCATAGTGAATACCAATAAAATATGTGAATAGTTTTACAAATATATTTTATAATATTGAGCACACTGTAACAACTCACACAGAATTGACAGAAAATTTCCCCTTTTTCCCCTTTTAAGTTGATTTACAGTGTGCCTAATATGTATAAAATATTAATGAAAAGTACTAATTTAACGTTTAATTATTTTTCACCATGTGGTACTCTTGGGATGTGTTTGCAAAAATTATATGTTGTTAGGGACCTCTTGATGAAAAACCCAGCAAAAACTGTCGGTGTCGCAAAAGGCTGTCACCGTAAAAGAATTATTTGAAAATTTCAACAATTATTTTTTGGGCCAAAGAATTGGCAATAAAAATGTGGAAAAATTATTTTTGAATTGTGCTGTGGACACCTACAACATATATTAAACCCATCCAAATCGGGTAAGCGGTTCTTAAGATAAACGGGTTTTTGATTTATCTTTCCGCCCTCATAACTCTACTCCAATAGCGATTAGAAGACTTATAATTTAGGAGAGTGAGTTTCTCATTGATAGCAACAACATATTAAATTTTGGTGCTGATCGGAGTGGGGGCAGTTTTGCATTTGAACATGCGCAAGGTGTGTGCCAAGATGGGTTGTTCATGAGTGAGTGAACAAAATTGAGTTGTTCTTTAAACTGAGCGAGCGAACATGTTCTTCTTCAGTTGTTCATTTTTCTTCAGCGTGTCTTGTTCAGTCTATCTTGTTCACTCTGCCATGCTCTGAGTTGTTTTTGAGTTGTTCTTTTGCTCTGTTCTTGCTCTGTGAGTTGTTCTGCCTGTCTCGCTCTTTGAGCTGTTCAGTTTTGTCCTGCTCTGTGTGTTGTTCTGTGTGCTGTACCCTGACATCTGTTCAGTATATAGTTCAGTGAACTGTTCAGTGTGACCTGACTGTTGACTTGGTTCACTGTTTGTTGTCAATTTATGGCAACTCTGTATTAAGCAACCTTTACTTGTGGCAATCACATCCGCTTTTTTTATTCAGAATGCATTTAATCAGAAAGCAAAGAGATATTTGGAACCATTTCTCCGATTTGGATAATAAATCGGCGAAATTTAAATATTGCAGCAATACCTTAAGTTGTAAATCACAAAGCAATCTGAATCAGCATCTTAAATGCATACACCCCGCAGCTGTGGAAGCAGTTGTCCGGCAGAACAACAACAACGACAATTTTGCCCTTGTGGAAAATGGTGAGCAATTCGGACCTATAAGCGAACAAACGTTTACAAGCTTTGTGTATAAGCCAGCACCTGTAAATCGGAGCCAGCAAATAGGCCGTCAATTGGCTCGAAACGGACCCCACGCCTTGTGGATTATGGACGAGCCAGATTTTAGGAAGCTGATAGAAGCTGTCTCGCACTGCCCAGGATATAAGTTGCCAATTCGAAAAACAATTTCAAGACCACTTTAACAAGTTGCCAAATTGCTGATATTGGGGGCCGAGCAGCAATACACACAATACACTGTTCATGTCTCTAAGTTCCTCTCCTCGTAGGAAACCAACACCTTGAGTAAAGCAAAAACAAAACCCCACCCGCCAGGACATTTTCCTCAAAATTATCATAAATATTGAACACTGTTTAAACAAAAAGCACCGAGCCCACCCCCCCCCCCCGCTTACCCCCCTACACCTTCACCCCCCCTTTTTCATTTTTAGCAGTAAAAATTATAACCCCTTTCTCCATTATCATAACCACATTCTTATATACGAAAACAAGCTGCATGGATAAGAATATATAAGCAGTGGCCCGGGCGAACCGTCCGCACCTCTCACACCATCTTGGCGCAAACAAAAACAACCCCGAAGAGGAGCAGGGCGAGACGACCGAGCGCTCACAGCAGCGCAGCGAGAGGCACCGGCACCTACCAGATCCCCACGCCCCGGCCCAGTTGACGTTCCAAATTTTTAAATTGACTCAGCCTTAACCACCCGACCGCCTCCTCCGTATACCTTTTTTTTAACTTCGAGAAAGACCAAAATATCAAGTAGGTATTTATGTAATATCAGGTAGACTTTTCTACGAGTATGAAAAGAAAGAATAGTAGTTGACCTGGCTGTTGTTGTTTTTCGATGACTAGCAGACCCCTGTAAACCATCTTTAAAGAGTTATAAAATATTAGTACCGATCGTTTCCATAGCAGGAAAATATGATCCCATTCGACGAAAACAAAAATAAACAGTGAAAGAAAACAGTTACTGCTCGTGTCTGGAAAGCTGTGTCGGAATGGGACACGTAAAACGCACGACCCCTGCCCACCTCCAGTTCAATCACATTTCATGCGATCTTTTTATAGATATTTGTATTTATTTTGTTTTTATAAGTTTACAGCACGTAAGATCTAAGCTTAACCCCTCGGAGTGGGGAGAGGGTAGGCGAGAAATTACCGGAACAATAAATACATTTAAATTACAAATTGTTTGTTGTAGCTATTGTTTGTTGTTTGCTAATCTGTAAAGGCTTAAATATAATCAAGTCTTTTTTTGTGTAACAATGCGCGTCTTGCTCTAGGAATATATATGTATATATATCTGGATCTGTATCTGTATATATGTTAATATATATATTTACTTTTAATTGCTTTAAACCTAGGGAATGTGGTTGGAATGGTGTTGGGTTACGGGGGGATTAACAATATTATATCTTTTGTAATAATACTTAAAATGGGGTTAAAACTTAAGGGCAAATTCTACTTAGACATCGCTATTGGAAGGGGGCCCATCATTGTTGGAGTCATACTCGCTTAAAGCGGTGGCAGACATGGCCAGCGTGGACATTTCCAGATCGCTCTCACTGCTAATCTCTTCCCCCTCCTCCTCCTCTTCTTCTTCTTGGTCTTCCTCCTGATCATCCTCTTCTATTAAGGTGCTGGCCATAATTTGTTCGACATCCTGGAGTTCAGTCTCAGCCTCTTCGGGTGGAATGACGTTTAGAGTGGAATTGGCCTCTCCATCTATCAGCTCGTTGGCTGTGCGTAGCAAGGCATCCGTTTGCCTGCGCAGTGCACGCATCACCAAGGTATCCTGCTTCAGCTGGAACTCGTGCTCGCGGCGAGCAAACTCCTTTTGTTGCTTGAAAAAATCCTCCAGCATTTCCTTTTGTGCCGATCTCATGGCGCTGGCCAGTTGGCTCAGCTCCTTGGTGAAGATCTCCTCATGCTGACTGGGCAGCGACTCCTCATTGATCTTCTTCCGTTTGGCTTCCAGCATTACCTCTTCGTCCTCAAAGTTGGGACTGCGTGAAAGCTTGGAAGGTGTCTCATAGTGTGGTCCACTTCGCTGTAGTTTCACAGGCACCGGTGAACTCTGGGCCAGACGGCGCTTGCGCTGCTGCTGATGTTGCTGCTGATGGGATAGCAGCAAGGCCTGACGACTGGTGGAGGCTATATAGGGAGACATACCATACTTTTGGGGTTGAGCTCGGGTCAGCAGTGTGGGCATGGGTTGGATATGGGTGGGCGATGGTGACTGTGGCGGCGAATTGGACTGCTCCAGATCGGGTATCATGCGATCGGGCCTCAATGAGTAGCCTGTCTCTCGGATGGGAACTGGCTTCAGGCGCATGCCGGCCGGCTGTAAGCTAATCTCACGTGGCAGACGCATGGGCGGCACGTGCTGTTGCTGCTTCCTGGGCAGCATTAGTTTGCTGGTGGGATGCACAAAGTTGATGTTGCTCGTACTCTGCAAGGGCAAGGAGCGATTAAGTCTGCCCAAAGCTGCTGGACCTTTGGTGAGTGTGGGCGGCGGACGATCAATCCTGAGTACACCATGCGGTGGCCGACGCAAATCATCCTTTGCAAAGGAAGCCACCCTTAGTGGCGGCATCGACGATGGTGTCGATGTATACACGTGTTCTAGACTTGCCGTAGGCGGTGGCGAGGGCGAAGCCGGTGCAGTGGGTGGCGGTGTATTGGTACCATCCATGCCTAGATCCATATCAGGTTCGTGCTTAACGGATACTATGAAAGGCAAATGGTTTACTTCCTCTTGCTCGGGATGGGTAACCTCTATGCTCGGCTCGTAGTGTCGACTTGTTTCACTATCCTGCTCGGTCATGTTGTCCTGCGTCAGCACCGACTCGTAGCCTGCAAAAAAGACAAATTTATTAGAAAAATTATACAATTTTCTGTTTGTTAATGATGAAAATAATTGATTCAGTTCCAGAGTATGCAACCGAAATCGTTATTACCGATTCAAAACCGTAACCGTAACCAAAAACATTTATTTTAATCACCGTAACGGAAAGGGATTTTATTTAATTTAACCATAAGTGAAACAATTAAAGTGTCAGCTTTTCCATTATTGAGACTTTCGCTCGAGAGAATAAACTAGTCGTGACTGTCGGTCTAGCGAAAAGCGCAAAAAACTTCTTTAAAGTTTATATTGTGATATACGGGTGTTTCCCAGAAATCTCCAGAGGTTTGCTTATAAACATAAGCATTTAATATTAAAGCTGTTTGAATTTTATATGTTACGGGGCACAAATTACCCGGCTACTAGATTAGATGACAAAATTTGAGCGATTTGAAACAGTCTGCTCAAAGCCAAGTAGAATTGATGCGTAGGGTTTTTCTTCAACATAATCTAGTAGCTGGTCTTATTCATGTCACTTCGCAAATAAATTAATCCAACTTTAGTTCCAAGTGCAATCGTTTATACGAAAATCTCTAGAGATTTCCAGAACAACCCTGTACAAAGAGTTCCCTGTACAAAAAAGGGGTAGCAGATTGCAACTATAAAATTTTAAGTTCTATTCCGGAAAATTCTATACCGGTAACAAAAACTTCTTTATAACCGAAACAATTGGTTTGGCTAATTGATCAAATGTGGATTTATTTGGACCCATTTCTATGCTGAATAAAAATTAAGGGTATTGCCTTGTTGCAGAGATAAATAGGTCTGTCGTAATCTGTCCAATGAATGCTTTTAATGTTTTAGAAAATTTTAATATTCTGTTATATTTAAATGCTTGTTCAAAACAGATATTGATTCTGAAATACGCAACGTCTCGAAAAAAGTGTTTTGGTTAAAGATTCTCTATTTATTCAGGTGTAAAAGTCCGATATGTTGGTATACCGGTACCTATGAAGTTAAATTGTAAAAGATTTCCAAAAAATTAAAAAAAACAACGGATTACCAAATGAATGATTAAATAACACAACGAGGTGTTCTCAATTCCACTCCACGGCAACCTCGAAAGTGAATTCATCTAACACCAAAACGAACAAGTTTTTCGTTTTGAAAAGTAATGCTTGTTAGTCGGTGGAATGAAAAGTAATTGCCAAATTACGCACGCTTACAGTTGTAGATGTACATAGTAAATTTTATTCTGTGATCAATTTAGAAATTGTTAGTGAATTTAATTGGCATTCTAGTCTTTAATTGTTTATAAAGACTTTTTTGTTTAATGTGTCAGATTTTGCTGTGCAAACAACGATATGAAACATAAAAGTCAGCCTCTCTCTTTTCTCTCTCTTTTTTTTTCTTTTTCTTCCCCTTGAATTCTGGTTTCTCTCTTCTCTCTCTAGTGCCATTTTCGCTTGTTCCATGGAATACAAAAGTAAAGGAGAGCCTTTCATTCGAAATTCAGAACACAAAACAAACCGAAGCGATTGCGTTCGTTTACTTTCAGAGAACATGCCTGAACATCTACTTAGATGAACTTCCTTAGGGTAGTTTCAAAATCGAATACGCGATTTATGTATATAATAATATCTAATCTATATAATTGTTTTGTAGCGGTGTTTGTTTTCGCACTCCTCCGAAACGGCTTGACCGATTTTTTGCAAATTTTTGTGTATATTTGGTAGGTATGAGAATAAAAAGTAGAGTATATTTCAAACCGCTAGGTGATTAAATGGTCAAATGATCGTTAAGATTTAAAAGTTGGCAATTGTCGACGGGTAAAAATGCTAAATTTTATAATGAGTTTAAATTGAATGTCCAAAAAAAAACACGAAAATTATAAATTTCATATATGAGTTTAGATTGTCATGAACATGGTTAAATGGACGGGTAAATAGGAGGTGTAGATCAAACGGGTTTGAATATAGCAATAATATATATAATAATAATAGAATAAAGATCAAAAAGTTACACAGGTAAAGAGATATATGGTAAAGATTGAAAGTTCCACAAAATCGCGAAATTTGCCAAATTTTAAATTGTGTTTAAATTATTTTGAAGATTTTCTTCTTCGTTCGGTGTTTAAAAAACTAACGGGGGCGTAGCATCGCGGTACGGGACTGCTATTTCTGTGTCTATTTTAGGTAGCTAGAGTGTATGAGTCAGTTTGCGCGAGCGCATGTGTCTCAATAGTACAGGGTATTTCGGAGTCGGGCAACTCGACTGCAACGCTCCAACTTGTTTTAATTGGTATTTGTACTGCTTCTAGTAAAGCTATTATCTCCGCATTATACACAGATGAATAGCTGGGCAAAATCGCGAGCTTAAGAACTTTTCAGTGGTTATTGCATATGGGCATTTCCATTCTGTCGAACCGTGACCGTCGTATAAATTGAAAATAAAAAAGGCAAATTAAATCGAATTTTTATTTGGTTTTTTCGTATAATATAGCTCTTAGCAAGCACTTTGATTAGTGTTAAAGTGTATAGCAAGTGAAATTCGGTTTTCAAAATAATGACAAAATTGGAAGCTATTCAAACGTGACAAAAACAGAAATGGTTTTCGCAAGCAGCTATATAAAGACAAAGTTTAGCGAAACCTAACACAATAACTTATGAATAAATAGTTCTTCAAAATGTATATTATTTGATTTAAAAATCTTGAGTGCATTTTTTGTAAGAATATTTTTATCTCTGTCGATACGTGATATGTCGAACGTGACATTTTTTCCATCATCATATTTATGTGGTTTCTGCTATAATGCGAAGCAAAAACTTACAGTTAATTGCATTGGCATAGTTAGATTTTAGATAGCGAAAGTGCATTTAATCTATAGTCACTTTTATCCAAAAAATTAAGCAAGTTTAATGTCAAAATGAGAAAAATCGTGCTAGCACGGCCATGAAAACGAATATATCCAATTGGGTTATTACTAAATGTAAGATTAGCTTACATTAGTTTAATTTGATTATTTCCCTATGAAAATTCGAGTGTTTTTAACCACTTTAATTTTTTTGGAAATGCCCATATCCTGTTACTTCTTTGTTTACATATCCGTCGGTGTATATACATGTATGGTTACTAAGCTTGTGTATTATTTCGTTGAATTCTCTTAAGAAGATGTTTTTGCCTGTTTTAGATATAATAAAGGATCTAAGGTGCGTATCTATTGATTCTTCTTTAAAGTGCCAGGGGGTGGTCGTTGAGACAAAACTTTGCTTACACAGTCGAAAGCCACAGTAGCTATGGCTTTCCTCCCCTTGTAACTTTAGTTTTAACAATAACCATACAGTGTATAAATAAAATAAAAAATCGAAAAAAAAAATATTTTTTATCTTCTTAAGAATCGTGCTTCGACGAAGAAAAAATTATATCGATGATCCTCCACTCAATTTGATCCATCTTCGTTACGTATACAAAAATTTTCGTCATCGATAGATCAGAGTACGATTAAGTACGTAAATAATTTTTGTGGATTTCATTAATATTTTTCCTCGGCAATTAAAAATTAAAATTCTAGCAATCTGACGAAAACACGGATTTTTTTGAACTATTCTTGGTCACTGCATTCAAGCTACAAATCCAATTAATAATTGGCAATGAAATTAGCTTTTGATTCATATTTTGATTGACTCCATCTGATGATAATGAAAGGTAAGTGCACCTACCGAAAAAAAACTAATATTTAAGAAACGGAGCCATGAAAAAATTTGTTACACGATTTTTGAGATCACCATTCCAAACTAGACGTAAAATTATTTTCTGACGAAATGGATCATTTAATTTTTTTTTTTTTGTAAATTAGTGGAATTGGGGTTCAGAATACACCAAAAGATGATATTCGGTTCCTTAAAAATTTTAAATAACGATAACTGAAAGTGAATTGAAACTATTATCACAGTAAAATGGCGAAAAATGCAAGCCTAATAAAAATCAAGTTGATTCCGACCTTCGGATTGAAATATAAAGTTCAGATTTTAGTACCCCAAAGATAATTTTTCTCATCTCAGGGTTTCAAATGCCATTCCCAAATAATGGGTAAAATCATATCGTCTAGTTGAGTTTAGATTTCCTAAAACTGTGTTATTTTGCGGTTTTCGCTTCGGTTAAGCAGTTTCAAACAAGCATGAACGCTTTGAAATCGGCGAGAGTTGGAAAACCTTAGTGTATTTAGTAACCTATTTAAAGCCCTGTTAGAGCGGAAATTGGCTTGATCTTTAAGTTAATACAACAATGGGCAGGTAATGTCCAGTTTTAGATTCAAAAAAGTAATACCGATTGGCTTCTCGACTTTTAACACACATAAACAAAAATCAAAGTCCAACCCTGTTTTTTTTGTTTGCCATAATCTTGTAGCCCTTCCGTTATCTTTTGCATCTCAAAACTTTAATTTTCGTCAGAACCTCACCTGTATCCAATGGCTCTGGTTTGACCAGTCCCAAACGAAATCCAAAAATGGGATGTTCCACACCCAGCATATCATCCTTCACCTCATCGCTATGTGTTTTGGAGCTATCCATTGAGTTGCCGCAGTCACTGGCATTGCCATTGCTATCGGCACCACCAGCTCCATTGCGTAACATGCGACAGAGCACACGATACACTTCCTCAGGCACTACCTTGGGTATGCCGGTGCCATGACGTGTGGTGGTGTTATAGGTAGATTTCAGAAACTTCCATTTGGTCCAGATCTGTATGCTAGATTTTTTCACATAGCCCTTGCTGCGCATGATATCCTCGATCTGGCGGAATACGTGCTCACTCTTCACATTCCGGTCGTTTAATTGCTCCAAGGCATTTATATTTTGCATTATGCTCAGCATTTCCAGCATCTCGGCGCGACTCCACAGGTTGCGCTCTGGTCGTGAATCGGCTTTGATGCTGCTGCTGCCACCACCACCACTACTACTGCTCCCGCCGCCGCCGCCGGAATGTGGTGGCGACATGTGAGCCTTAATGCGCATGGGCGTCAGTAGGCCATCCACATCACCCACAACACCATTGCCCGCGTCGGCTGTGTGGATTAGATTGTTGATGTTGTTGGTTTGCTGGTGACCTTGGCTCTGGCGCATATTGTGCTCCACTTTGCTCAGCAGACGCATTTTCGTATGGGCAGCCACTGTGCTGGAGTTGGGTGAGCCCAACTGGCCACGAGATGGTAAGTCGTTGAGGCTCTCCAGTTCCAGATAACGCGACATTAACATGGAGCTAGTGATTGTTGTGGTCTTGGGATGTGTGAGTTAACTGTAATATAGCATCAAAACAATTGTCAATAAGTATTTCGAAAATGTTTTTGAAAATTTTACAATGTTTTTGGTATTTAATTTCAGTTGCTCTAACAGTTTCAACTGACAGAATGTTGGGTTAACAGCGAGAATTGTTTTATTTGAAACTTATATAAGCGCACCTTGAGAACGTTGAGTTTTTGATGGCAACTGTTTAACACATTCCAAAACTTATCTACAATAGCGTTCGCTTACACACACACACACACATACAGACAATGCTTACATAGAAACATGCGAAAAAAGCTTAACGAACGAAATCTTAACTCAGGGGGAAAACACGAGGGCAATTCGATAAGTCAGGGAGTTCTGGATTTGATAGTTGCATCAATTATACCCTTTTTGAAGTAAATTTCAAGGAAATTGAACAAAAGTGAATGAAGCTTTATTTTTGCTTGAGTTATCAACTCCACAGCTGACTAAACGGACGCTGTGCCTTTTTTTCCCTGAAGACGAATCTCGAAGGGGTTTGAAATATATTGGAAAATCAAAAACTCGTGTTTTTGCGTTTGTTTTTAAAAAGCACGTAAAAAACATTGACCTCGAGCCAGCTAAAAAAAATCCCAAATTTAACAAATTATCACAATAACCAGGGAAAGTTAGCATTGGAACGTTTTTTTCCAATGCTGAAAAATCAGACCCAGGGAAAATGGACGGAAAATCAAATGAAATCATAAATGACATCACGCTTCACATGTAAAAACCAGCTGATTCTTATTCCTTCAGTGGAAAACTCATTATTCTCTCCCAGAAGTAAGACCTTGTATATGAAAGTCTGCCTGGAAAAATGTTAACCAAAGTCTTCATAGTGGATCATTTCACCATAGTTCAACTTTTCACAAATTCTAGGAAAGTATGTCAAATAAGATGAGAAAACCACAAATTTTCGAATACCATTATTTTCATCAATTATAACTGAATAACCCCATTTTTTGACGATACAGCTTAATACTCAGATAAACTAAATCGATTCCGATGGGTATCAACTCCAAATAAAAAAGATAGAATGTCGGTCAAGTCCGACGTCCCCAAAGTTTGCATATATCTCATTAATTTCAGTTAGAAGACAAACAAAGTGGTAAAGAAGCCTTAATGCAACCGGTGCTACCCAGTATAACAGGTTGTTTTCCTTATAACTCGACTACCGTTCAACGGATCTTCATTATTCTTTTGGCGGATCGATAAATAATACTGATTACTAAATATCTCTAGAAGTTACGAACAGTCTATCTACTAAACTGTGGGAGATATAACGTTTTTTACAATTTGCGGGGACGTGGTAAAAATTAAAAATAAACTTGATCTGGTTGCAAGCATAAGAAGTATATGTTCCATACATGTCGAACTTCTATCTCTTGCCATCTTTGAGATCTCTTCGTTCGGTCAGACAGACGGGCAGGCGATTTCTAAAGGCATGTCAAAATCATGATTTCTCTTTTGCTCTCATAAGTTGTTGATTTTTGGATGCTCGTAACAATTGTGTTAAGCTGCGAGTCGACGCGTCGATTGGAAATTTGTACTTACAAATACACGAGCTTGCACATACAATGATCCGCAAATACACGATTGCTTTTTTTCTTTTGTGTATCCATTCTGAACAAGCTTCGAGCGATGAGTTTACTTGTAGCGGATTTGTAACGAGCTTGCTCGTGACAGCTCGTTGCTGTTCTCTGGTCTATACGCTAGGTTAGTGCTCAGACAAACTAAAATTGCCGGTCACATCCATCGGAATGCTTGCCGACTGATACAGCTGTTAGAATCCCGATGGAAATGAGCAGAAAATATTTTTTTAAATTATTCCGACAGCAGCAAGAGCTCGACAAAAAAGTCCCCGATTGGCGGTATTTGAAACCAAAGGTAAGATTACACTAAGAAAAAAACGACCATTCAAAACCCAGCACAAGTGTGCTCCTATTTGAACGATCTCGTTCGTGAATTATCGTTCACAAGACAAACCCGACGTTCACGAAAAAGCACCACTAAAAAAGCTTTCTTACTAAAACTGGCGCAAATCACAACAGAAACGCGAAAATGGCGCATTGAGAAATGTTTTACATTCTAGAATAATTATTAATATTTAAAAACAAAAAGAAAAAAACAAAATAAGCAAAAACACCAAAAATTCCTCGGGTACACGCTGACTCGAGCTCTTGGTTTTTCCACTCAAGTAAAATATACAAGGCAAAGCCTTCAACAAAAAGCTTTCAGTCACTTTGGTGAGCTTTGGCTTTGCCTTAATAATGCAGTTCGCAATGTCTCGAGCGAGGTCGGTAGCCGTGATGGTAGCGAAGCCGACTCTTGCACTATGCAGTGCGAAGTTATGAGTTCGATCCCTAGAGAAAGAAGACAAAGTCAATAAAATAAAAAAAAGAGGAAGTCAGAAAAAGAAAACTAATTCAATATGAAATGTTAAATAAATTTACTTTTGAAACAAACGAAATTCATTTAAAACATTTTTTTTTCAGCGTTTATTTTGCGAGCACAAAATGTTCTAAAATCATGCACAAGCCGTTCATAAATTTAGACCAAAATGTTCATAATATGACACCCGCTGTTCACGGTTCAAGAAAAAGCGGGATTACTCTACTTTTGTCAACGAATGGGCTTGATTTTGGTAGATTTAGAACGAATTTTTTTCTGAGTGTGTGCATTTCCCATGACTTCTGCTTTCCTTATATCCTCCAAATATTCCTAAATATGTAAATAATGATTTAATTGATTATAATAAATTAACTTAATTCAATTGCAAGCTAAACAGAGTTGACAATGCAGTGTTACCGTTTTACATTTGGTGGTGTTGAACAGTCACACTGGACCCTACGCTGAACCCCATCAATAAGCTGATGAGTACTAGATCAGGGTTCGCCAAGAAGAGAGCTCGCAAATGTGACTGTGTCTCTCTTTAACACACTGTGAAGCATGACTTCGGCAAGCATTCGGTGTGAATGGGGGAGTATGTTCGAGCTCCAGAGACTATGGGTGGGAAACTCTGTATTAGAGGTAAAATTTGCGCTGCCTCTCAATTTTGAGTGGTATTAAGCGATAGCATGGTAGAGTCATCAGAAATTCACCATGCGAGAGGGGTACCAGTTGATATGAGCATGTGCACGTTGACATCCCCTTTGCTACTGAGTGTTTTTCAGCATTCAACTGGTACCGCAAAAAGAGCCAGTCTGCTGTATAATTCCACCATGAGCGATAGTGTAAAACGAGATGCTCATAGGAAATCACAATGGTTAGATCGAGACGGACGTATTCCCAGAACTGACTAATTGACTAATTTCCGACAAAAGCGGTGTCGACTGCACAATCATTCAGTCTAGATATTAATAATATCATATTATATTCTGTAGCTTAAGATTTAACATAAAAGCACAATTTCAAACGCTCTCTAAGTAATGTGCGCCCTAGACATGTAAACAAAATAATTGACATAAGCGCCGAATACACCACCAAATTTTGCGCAAATCCTACCAACATCATCCTTATAATCGATCCGTTACTTCTTTTAACCAAGAAGAGAAAGAAAGGAAAAGAACAAACTACGGCAGTCATTGAATATGAGTTCGTTCTGATTGTCCGTTTGTTTGTGTTTAATAAGAATTGTGACAATATGCCAATAAAAGAAAAAGACGCCGTATATTGGCGAGTTCAAACATTTGAATACGAAACTAATCCGTTTTTAAACCTTTTCGCATCGAGAAAGTGTCGAGAAAGATCCGAAAACGTGATCGAAACATTAGCTGCCAAACTGAGCCAGGTGATACTTTCCGACCGAAAACGGAACACATCTCGTTTCGAAAAGTTTGGGGTAGCGTGCTGAATTATTTTCTTCAATGTTTCTTTAATAATCGTTTTCTATATCAACTAAGACAATCATGTGAAATAAAACAATCTTCAAAATAATCTTGAAAACTATTTTAAATCTGAATTCGAGCAAAACTGTACGCCTTGCATTCTCGATAGTTTTGTAGAGAAACCTTCGGAAAATGTCGCATCCGTCAACCGATCGGGTGTGTTAGTGAAATAAGTTCACGCATTTCGTGCGTGTGACGCATACACCCATATTTCACTCACACATTAGCGCAAAAATGTGTGTGGTGTATTCGGCGCTATGGGAAAACACGGTGGTTAAAGCGAGACGGGCATAGTCAAATATAACTCAGAGAGCCAAAAAAACAGAACGTGTTCAATTTACTCTACAAATATTTTTGACAAATGATGTTTGAGCACTTGTTCTCATATACACGCAAGAATGAAAATTTCAATTTTTCGAACACCAAGATCTGTCACGAACACCTTCGATGAACATTTCGTCGAACAGAACTCATTCGGGTGTGGATGGGTTTGCTTTAAGTACGATCATCCGGAACGAACCCATTGCAGAATACTCTTCCACAAACTACATTAATCCATCACTTTTAAATGATTTCCTGTTTCTAAACCTGATGTCCTATGTCTCACGAGGGAAGGAGAATCCAAAGTAGAAGAGTAAGACTGGACAAATGGCTTGATAAAGAGATTTGAATCGAATTAAGGATCATCACCAAATCCTTTTTTTTTAATTTAAAAAAAATGCGTGTTTAAGAATAGGGTGGGGTATTAAAACCTTCAGCATTGGGCCATAATACATTTTTTTCACAACTAATCAAAACATATGGGCACATATCCCAAAGTTTTAAACGGCCCACCCTGTATTTGTGCATTAAAATATATTTTTCAATTTCAAAATCTACCGACTTATCAAACTGCCCTCGTTTATATATATATATATTTTTTATCGATTTTGATTACGAATTTCAAAACGAATAATAGTGACAAAGAAAACGTTAAAAACGAACTGGCACACACACACACACACACGTACACATGACAGAATTTAAATTCAGAGATTGCGAGTTAAACGATTTTCAAATGTTGTTTACCATTTCAACATTAATAAATGAATCAACCAATTGATAATATACATAGGTTATAATAAATTGAAAATTAGTGACTTCCTGGCAGATGCGTAATACCATTTATTCATGTCTGAAACATATTTATTTTTTGCCATGCTTTATTTTTTAGATTTGTATTTTTTCTGCTGGCTTGAGAGAGGCGAAAACACTTGGCAGAGGCGGCAGCTCAGCTTGAGAGACACCTTACAGTGGTAAACAGGTAAGTATAAATATAATTGAAAAATTTCAGCTTCAACTTTGAACTGAAAATTTTAGATACGTTTTTTTTTATTTTGTATGTTAATTGTCATTTTTTATCACACACACACACACTCTTGTTCAGTTCAACTTGCTTGGGTGGCACTGTAAAAGGGGGGTAACAGATACGAAAGACAGGCCAACTGTCAGAGAGTGAGTGAGAGAGTGAGAGAGCGGGGCAGACCACAACTGAGCGTAAGCTGCTCTCTTTCATGCACGTTGAGAATTTTTCAATAAATAGAATAAAACAATTATCATAATTTTCACTTGTTATGCACCAAAAAAATTATCAAAGGTTAAAAATTTTCAATCAAGCGGACGGCCGCAAAAGTCAGTTGGCAGTAATTGCATTAACTTTGCATTTTCAGTGGCTTTTGTTAGATTTAAATAAGATTTTAACTATTTTTCAACACACACACACACTAACACAAGCGCACGCACAACATACCAGCGAGAGAGTGCGCTCACATAAAAACTCTCTGCAAGGCGGAGAGCAGCAACAGAACCACCGTCGTTAACGGCGATTTCAATACTGATTTCAAAACTCGAAAAGCAACGAACGGGCCTACAAAAACAAAACTATATACCCACTATACATGTATATATATATATGTGTATGCATGTTTGTCAGTGTGCGTGCGTGTGTGTGTGTGTGTGTGTGTCGGTGTTATATTTTCGGAAAGGCACAAAATAATGGTTACGTTGGTTCGTTTTGAGATTGCGAGCGATTGGCCCGACAACAAATCAGTTTATTATTTTGTTTTCTACGTTGGCATTTTCTAGAAATGGAATTGTGTTTGTTGGCAGAACGAACCTAAACATGGAATTGATTTTTTTTTTGCAACCATGTTTTCTCCGTTTGTTCAGTTAATCTGAACTAAATACATTTATAAGCTGAAATAAATGCGTACTTAAATATGTATGTATTTCTGTACGAAGGTTAATATGCACAGATACGTGCTCTATTTGGCTTGACTTGAATAAAAAAGCGCTTTGTTCGAATCTTTATGCTGGCCTCTTTTTTTTTCGTTTTCATCTGACACTGCCGAGTCAGGGTGGGTTTTTTTTCGAAATAAAAAGTATCTTATGCTTTTATTTGAATTTCCAAATACGAGTGTGTGTGTGTGTTGGTGTGTGTCTGTATATATCAGTAACAGGGGTTGTTTATCCGGTAGCTCTCTGGTTTCTTGGTCTCTTTCTCTTGAAAATATTCACATAAAGTTTTTTGAAGCCAGTATCTTGTTTTTCAGCTGAGTTTCATTTACTTTCGATAACATTATTATTTACAGCAAAAGGCTTCATCAGTCTTATCAAGTACAAGGTCCGAAATTGCAATTGTCGACCAACATATCGACTTCTGTTTGCGGAAATATCGTATGTGCCAAAAACCCAAATTTTACAGGAGAGAGTTTTTGGTGGCTGGCAACATGGCTACCAATTTTCAGATGTGCAACAATTATCTACCTTTTACTAAACTCTTAACCATTTTTGTGAAAAAAAAACTATTAATTTCCCCATTTTACGCAGCCGTTAGTTGAACAATAAAATTTCTGTAGGATTTAGTTTGTGTAAGTAACTACATTATAGCAGGGCATCAAACCGGAACCGTATACCGAAAAAAAACCGATTAAAAAACCAGAACCGGAACCGATATTTGAAATTTTTTGGTTTACCGGTATCGGAGAACCGATATTCTTGGAACCGAAATAAACCGAAAAGAACCTAAACGTTGTTCCAGTTCAGCTTTCGGTTCTGAGCAAGAACTAGACTGCACAGCTATCACTTAGTTTTGGGGGGTATTTAAAAAAAAGTCTGGTTCAGCAAATCTTTTGTAGTGTGATATAGAAAAACGAGAAACCAGTCTCTCTATATACAGGGTTGTCCATATTCGACGGACCCATCTGGCAACGCCATAACTTTTGACAGAGATGTCAGATCGCTTAATGACATACCGCGTTTGAAGCGTCAGTCCAAGCAGATTTTTACCATGGAACAATACACGCCACGCGAGCGCTCTGAAATAGTTGAAATTTACATTCAACAGAACAAGTCAATTGTGAAAACTCAACGTGCTTTTAAAAATTAAAAAATGTATTAAAAAATGTATGAATGGGACCGTAAATAAGCAAAATTGCCGTATTTACGCCACTGAAAATCCTCAGGAGATTCAAGAAGTGCCTCTTCATGACGAAAAAGTCACAGTTTGGTGCGGCGTTAGTGCGAAAACGGTCATTGGGCCGTTTTTCTTCCAAAATGAAAATGGCCATGCTGTTACCATCAACCAGGAGCGTTATCGCGACATGATGACCAATTTTGTGATGCCAATTATTCGTCGAAAGCGTATGAGGCAGTTCTGGTTTCAACAAGACGGCGCTCCACCGCACACAAGTCGCATAACAATCGATTTTCTGAAGAAATTGTTTCCGGGCCGTTTGATGTCGAAAAGTGGTGATTTGGACTGGCCAACGCGTTCGCCCGATTTGACGCCGCCTGACTTCTTCTTGTGGGGATATTTGAAGTCAAAGGTTTACGTTAACAAGCCAAGGACCGAAATGTTGGCGAAATCGATGGAAAATGCTGCAAAAAGGGCACAATACGCCATCAACGCCAGAGGCGGCCATTTGAGAGATATCATATTCAAAAATTGATGTAAACAAATCTACTTGGAACAAATTAAATGATTAAGATTGCCAACCGCCAAATTTTTATTTTTTTCTTTGATTTTTAAAAAAAAAACATGGGTCCGTCGAATATGGGCAACCCTGTATATAAATCTGTACGCCCGACTGACATAGTGACAGACATATTATCAACCCACAGCCTAAACGGCTTTTACTACAGGTTTGAGATTTGGCATAGACCTTTGGCGCGCACTAAGAAAGAAAATTTGGAAAATTCCACCCAGAAAAGCGTCGGAAAAGTTTGTATGGGAAAAATTTTATTTTTCATCCGATTGACTTGAAACTTGATTTGTAAGCATAGTACGCGAAATGATTCGACACGTGTTTTTTGGCCTGAAACTCGGTTTGTAAGGGTAGAATACGAAATAATTTGAAATGTGATTTTTCAATGTCGGAAAATCCGCCCCCATGCGGGAAAATTCCCGGAAAATTCTGCATGAAAAATACTATTTTTCACCCGATTGACTTGAAACTCGGTTTGTTAGGTCAAAATGTGAATTCAGTTGTGTTTTCATTTTCCGATGTTGGAAATACCGGCGGGATGCCCACTGGGAAGTGGGTGGGAAGTGGATGAGATGTGGAAGGGATGTGAGTGGGATGTGGGTGGTAAGTTGTTTTGGAAGTGGGTGGGATGTGGGCGTGAAGTGGGTGGCAAGTGGGCGAAATGTGGGTGGGAAGTAGGTGTGCATTGGTTCTATACTGTTGAAGGCGCAGTGAAGCGCGACGGGTTATGGCTAGTATTCTATATTCTTAGCAGATCTGACCAAGGCTGCAAACCTCTGAAATTCTAGAGAAGGTTCAGGTTAAGGTAAGGGTAAGGGGTTCAAACCCCTGGGAATGTGTTATGTTCGCTTCTCACACCGATTCCTTTACCTATCGAACCTAAGGTTTTGGTTCGAAGCTTGGTTGATGAATTCCCATATCGCTGAGATATTTTTTGGTAAAAAATAAAGCAAGTTTTTTGATAAGGAAGCTTTCAGCAAACGAAGCTATTAAAAATGGAACTCATTCATTAGTTCTCTACCAGGACCGCACCTTCTATGTAAATTCATATTATTTCGATAGATATTCTTTGAACCTTGAACACTTTTCAGGCAGAAGAGGTCCGGGTCCAGGTTCGGAAGTTTAAAAATTATAATTCATTTGCTTGAAAATAATCAGGACAACTAAAATAGATCAGTATTTTCCCCAAACAGTTTAATGGCATAAAAATCATAATTTTTCCTGAGAATCGTTCTCAAAATTAAGAAGATGATAACTCGACAAAGTTTACATATTTGCCTTTGAGAAGGGCAAGTGAGCGTAAAACGTCAGTTTTTTTGGAGAATAGTTATTATGTGATCGCTAAAAAGTTAGATAGACGCAAAATCAGTGACCGATCATTCTTTATTCCTGGAAAAGACCTATGAGAGAAACATCGAAAATCACCATCTTTTTGTAGATTACAAAGCCGCTTTCGACACACCGATAAGTTCAAGGTTTTTTGAAGCCCTGCCCACCTTTGGTATACCTGCAAAGTACTTTCGACTTTGCATGATTACGTTGAGAAGCACTCAGAGCTCAGTCAAAATAGGAACGAACCTCTCCGAGCCTTTTGATACCAAAAAAGATTTTAGGCCGGGTGATACCTTATCGTGTGACTTCATTAATCTGCTGATGGAGTATATACTCCGTCGGTGCCAAATGCCATGGTGATCGGGCACCATCTTTATTAAAGGTGCAATGCTACTCGCATATGCCGATGACATTGACATTATCGGCAATACCGAACGGGCGGTAAGCATGGTATTTTCAGAGATTGAGAGGCAGTCGGAACTGATGGGGAAAAAGAAGTCCACGCGCCTTGGGACAACTTTAAAGTTGTAGAGGACTTTGTCTACCTCGGAACGATGATAACACTGTGGAACAAAATTCAATTTTTATAGCCTGGGATTAAGACCAATAAATTGTGAAACTAGAGGCATCAGGTAGCAACTCCTCATACCCAGTTTTTCTTGAGCACGTCAAGTTCGCGTTTAATGGGCACATTCATACTAGCAACACACAGTTACAACATCTGTTGCTGGTCAAATAAAGATGAAAGCTAAAATTTTGGAAAATTCACCAAAGATGAAGGGAATCACCACAATTGTTGTACCAAATTCCCGCCTCCAAGGGATAAGCTGTTAGTACCCCGCACATAGAGGTCCAACTTAGAAAATCGGATTAATGGAAAACCACTCAATGGAATTATGTTAGATTTAAAACATATTGAGATGCTGACCAATAAAATGAGTCCTCAAGAGATGGTAACATGCATCGAAAAACCGCGATAGTAGGTACCACATTTGACAGCACCCATTATCGAGTTCATATAAACCATAAACTAGAGATCAAAATAGACCGAACTGCGTTTTTGAATTCACCATCGAAGCCTACCTGATGCCTCTAGTTTCACAATTTATTGGTCCCAGTCCCAGGCTATTTTGAGTGTTCCACAGTGTAACCGGTGACAACAACATCAGCCAGGAAATCCGAAGAAGAATCACGCTCGCAAACCGATGCTACTACGGGCTCAGTAGGGAGTTCGAGAGCAGAGACTTCAAGCGAAGAACAAAAATAGCGCTATACAAGTCGCTTCCCTGTAGTACGGCGTACCGGTACTGGATCTAAGGAATCCGCTAACGAATCGTTACTACCGGCTACCAGCCTAACCACCAGCCATGTTATTTGCCTAACGAATTTTCTATGGGAATGTCCGCAAAACCTACCGTCGGTGCGACTCTGCATTACCGTTCGTTAGTGTAGGGACGTGTCGGTACGTCTCTGCATTACCAGTCGTTAGTGTTGGTATACGCTGCATCACCAGTCGTCAGTGTAGTGATGGGAGCACACTCGCTAACGACAGGTGATGTATCACTATACTAACGAGACGTGATGTATCACTAATGCAGAGACGTACCGACACGTCCCTACACTAACGACGGGTAATGCAGAGTTGACCGACGGTACGTTTTGCGGACATTCCCATAGAAAATTCGTTAGGCAAATAACATGACTGGTGGTTAGGCTGGTAGCCGGTAGTAACGATTCGTCAGCGGATTCGTTATATCCAGCCGTACTACAGGGTTATCATCCCAGTCCTGTAATACGGCGCAGAAACATGGGCAATATCATTAGCGAGAGATTCTTCGCAGGATTTATGTACCTTTGAAAGTTGGCGAGGATTTTCGCATCCGAAAGAATGACGAACTGTATGAGCTCTATGGATACTTGTCTGGTCAAGCGCTTAAAGCAACAGCGGCTGCGCTGGCTGGGACACGTTACCCGTATGGATGAACAAGCTCCAGCAAAAATGGTCTACAAGAGGAATGCGAAAGGCAAGGCAAGGTGGGACGACCAGGTGCGGAAAGACATTTCCAAGCTGGGCGTGAAAAACTGGTGCCAGCTCGCACGGAGCAGAAGCGACTAACGGACATTGGTTGCAGCGGCCGAGACCGTCGAACGGTTGTGATGCAAGCATCGGGCCAATCAAGAAGAAGAAGATCATTCTTTATATTTATACCGAAATAAAAATCTAGGTACCGGTGCGGAACCGAGTAATAATATTAGAACCAAAACAGAACCTTTTACCGAAACATAGGTTTTGAAAAAAGATTCGGTCCCACAAAAATGTTGTAGGAAAGGTCGAGAATAGTAATAAAATAAATAAAGCAACCCACGGATAAAGTAACACTAGGAGACTTTAGCACACCTGCAAAAGTGTCTTTTCGAGTAATCGAACAGTCTCACCTGGCGAAACTATTATAGATAGAATTTTTTTGACTTTGGATTCGGAAAGTTACTTAAAGAGTTTAAAGATGGGGGTACAAAATGGGTTAACAGAGTTAGTAAAACAGATTAGTCCTACTCGTCACTTTCAACCAACGAGTATTTTATATGTAACGAAAGTTGCAGATTTAAATATTCACTTTGAATGCCAACAAAATGACCAACTTTGTAAGGTTGTGATTTGAAATTATGATAACTAGACAGCAGTAAGTTACTATTGGGGAGTACATTTTGAAATAAATTTGTTGTCATTTTGGGTACTCTATTTTGACCTACTGAGATTAAAATCTGTTTTAAAATATGCAAAATCCGCTGTCTAATGATATCTTTATTTTCTCTGTTTCCAAAACTGATTTACTTTTACTGTTTGCGGGCGGAAAACTATATTCCCATTTGTTTCAACATTGAATTAATCATCCGCATTTAAAAATATTACAATTTATGCTGAATCAAGTAAAATTACACAGTACAGTTCTTATAAAGAGAGACATTCTAGTTTTCCTCCCAAAAATTTAAATATCGATTTTCGGCTTAAGCAGGCCAATATCTCAGCCAAAAATTTTATTGTCGGGAAAATTTAATATTCTTTTTCTGAGAACTATCGAAATAATCATATTGTAGTTCAATTGAACCTGTATTGTTTTTGGAATGTTGCGATACGAAGCGAATTTATGTTTAATTAAATTTGACTGGGAAGTTATGAATTCGCAAGTGAATTCCAGTTTTTGAAACTCAGTTGCCCCATTTCGATGCAGTCGATAATGGTGGAATATTCACTAGGTGCCCGAATGGTACGATTTCGCCCAAAAGATTTAATATTACTATGCATATCGCAGTAATAATTTTGCAGACACATTGTGGGCACATGCGATCTTTTTGCTCACAAGAAAAAAACCCAACATTGGCACATTCGATAAAAATGATTTTGTAAACGTAGTGATTATCGCTACATTACGGATATGGCCCTGTCCGACTGTTCGCCCGTCTGTATACAGACTACTTGTACTTCTATAGAAATTTTCGTATAAACGATGGTATTTCAATTGTAAACGGCTTGCATTAACGTATGGATCGGTTACTAGATTAGATAACCAAATCTGAGCGAATTGAAACTGACTGTTCAAAGCCAAGTAGATTTGAGCAGTTGATTCCAAATCGCTCAAATTCCCCATCTAATCTAGCAACCTAAGATATATTTTTTACTTTACATATAAAGGTATGTAATTTAAATTGGAAATGCAATCGATTATACCAAAATCTCTAGTTATTTCTGTGTCACCCTGATTCATTAAATTTATATTTTTTAAGCGCAGTCAGAATGTAGTTCTTATTACGCGTCAAATGAAAAATATTAACTCCGGGGTTCGAACCCTTGAAACTTTTTGGGTTCGGGTTCACGGAGCGGGTTCAGAAGCTCGCTGGACCTAGGTTCATGTTCGAACCGGGGCTTCTTTTGTTTTCGCGGGCTTGTTTTGTTTTCCCGGACTCAAAAAATGTATGTTAATTGGAAAAAACCTATAAAATTTCTACATATTTGGAAGTTCAGAGTCTTGATATAAGGAATAAAATATTTCAGCTCAGTAATAGGTATTTTAAGGGATATTTTACTTTAAAATCAAAGTAAATTTTGAACAATTTTTAAGAAAGTGGCTGGGTGCGACCTTATTACACAGGTTTACAAGCCCGTGTTTGGGTTCATTTTTCAAATTTTTGCCCATCGCTTGCCACTGCTTTTCCCATCTTTCTGACAATTTTCGAATAGCATCTCAAAAAACCATGTGTCTTTTGATGCAATCCACGAATCGATCCAATTTTTGAGTTCTTCAAAAGAGCAAAAGTGCTAATCCTCAAGAGCAAGTAGTAGTCGGAAGGGGCAATGTCTGGGCTATACGGCGGGTGGGATAGGACTTTCTAATTCAGCGTTTCAAGGTGTGTTTTGACCAGCTGCGCAACATATGGCCGAGCGTTGTCATGTTGCAAAATTACCTGGTTGTGCCTTTGCTCGTATTCTGTCCGTTTTTACTTCAATGCTTGAGTAGAGTTGCCCTGTCATGGTTTTAACCGGATGTAGCAGCTTATAGTACAACACGCCCAATTTGTTCCTCCAAATACATAACATGACCCTGCCACTTTGAATATTCGGCTTTGGCGTCTATTTTGGCAGCTTTAGGCTAGGCGGTCCGTATGATTTTTAGCGCTTTGAGCATATTCCCCGAAAGCTTCTAGGTGTATTCGATGGCCTATATGTATATACATATTCGGTGCACAAAAAACTATGTTGTTTACACTTCAGCGAAGCTATAAATACTGAAAAAGAAAGCTTAACTATGAGACTTCAATATAAAGTTTGTTGCAACATTGTCCACACATACCTTTGTTTTAATATGATTTTGAAATTTAAAGCTAATGACAAGAACGTCTAACGCTATTTCTGAATACCATTCACTTCAGCTGCTAAAAGTCTCAAAGTAAAAACTATAACAGCAAATGCCTGAGGCTTTTGTTTTCTTATAATGTTATGTTTTTGTATTTAAATCAATTAATATGCACTTTTATTTGACAAAAATCATATGTAAGCACGAAATTTTGGCTGCCACTTTTATATTAATCTAGTGCGGAATTCCGACTTGAGAATTACAAGTGGTCTCATGTTTTTAGTCAGATGATAGATTTAGTTCAATACAAATAGTATCTGAAATGTTTTTCCACCAGCGCGTGCAATGGCGCAACTGGCTAAGCCGACATTCCAATCGTGTTTCGCACAAATTGCCCAACTGGTGAAGGCTCCAATGGGATTCCTGCTCTTGATTCAGAACAAAATATTTAGCTAAAAATTTATTTTACTATTTTCATTTCTCACAAAGTGATTGTCGAATTTTGCTACAAGCCTGCCTTTGGGATTCTCAGGTTCTGTCATGAGGTACCTTCTGTCAGATCATTGAAATCAGGCGCAGACTGCTGAAGATTGAATTGGTATTCATGAAATAGAGTTACACAGTCAACCAGCCTCCTTTGTGGTGTTGTGAGTGACTTGTTTTAGAAAAGTTGTGGACAAAATCATAACTTAATGACTTAGAGCCCGCTTTAAAATTCTACGATTTATTTTCATTTTTATACCCTGTTCTCATTAAAAATGGGAAAAAGGGGATCATGAAGTTGTGCAAATGTATGTAACAGCCAGAAGGAAGCACCTCCGACCCCATAAAGTATATATATTCTTGATCAGCGTCAACAGCCGAGTCGATTTAGCCATGTCCGTCTGTCCGTCCGTCCGTCTGTCTGTCTGTATGAACGCGTCGATCTCAGAGACTGTAACAGATAGAGCCACAATTTTTGGCATGCATGTAGGTGTATACTGTACCCACATCGAGTTTGTTTTAGATTTGGAAAATTCCTCCTCCTCCATCTTTTATCAGCGAAAAACTGTCTTTCTCTCTGTATAAACGTGTGGATCTCACAGACTATAAGAGGTGGAGACACCAATTTTTGCATGTTTGAAAGTGTATACTGTACCCAGATCAAGTTGGTTTCAGATTTGGAAAATTCCACCTCCTCCATCTTTCAGCAGCGAAATACTGTCTCTCTCTGTATGAACGCGTTGATCTCAGAGACTATAAGAGGTAGAGCCACAAATTTTTGCATGTATGTAGGTGTATATCGTACCCAAATCAAGTTTGCTTCAGATTTGGCAAATTCCTCCTCCTTCTCCTTCTAACCGCGAAAAACTGTCAGAGCTAAAATTTTTAAGTTTGAACCTAATGATTGAATATATATTCTATTCTGTATACCACTACAAGATCCGAGCAAAAACACCGAAGATATGCAAGTGCGCTTCCCCAATTATTCAAATAAATTTAAAAATAAAAGGAGTTCAATGCTATAGGAACCACATTACTTGGAACAGGGTATTTTGCTGTCGGGGCACTCGACCGCAACACTCTTACTTGTTTTTAATTCAAGTTTTGGCTTTTTATTCCGTTGATTAAAGATAAATGGGTGAATTATAATTCAATACAATCAACGCAATTCCACAGATACGAATTCCATATTTAACGCATTCAGCGTTGGCAATGGTAAAAATATTAAAGTCAAAGTGTAAATATTACCATGTCAGACCATTTTTTCTCAGTGTACAGCTAAATACAAAACTGCATTGTATTGACGGGTCAAGATCAAGCGTTCCAAAGCAACCGGGAATACACAACATTTAATGATTAGTTAAAATTATCAGAAAGATTTAATAGTTGGCAATTGAAGACGGGTAAATAGGAGGTGTCAGACAATCAGTTTAAGGAAATTGTAACATTTCCGATATTCTTATTTGAAATTAGATTGGCATGAAGACGGGTAAATAGAAAGTGTAGATCAATTGGATAGAAGTGTAGATTAAATTGGGAAAATCGCGAAGTTTTAAAAAAAGTTTTTAATATAAAGATTGAATTGATGGCAATTGACAAATAAGTGTCACTTCTTTGTTTTGTGTTTAAAATTCTAAAGGGGGCGTAGCAACGCACGCCGGGTACCTGCTAATATGTATATAGATTTGACATAAATTATTTATACATCACAAAAGTTGATACAAATACCATAAACATATCCGCTTATGATATTTTAATTTCTCTATATTGAAATCCAATAAGATAATGGCCCCAGACCCTATTCAGATGCTGATTACCAAAGGCCAAACAAGATTTACAACTAATGGAGAGAATTTCTTGGTGAGTAACATCTCGCTGGCTAAGGGAGGAGGGAGGCTGGCGAACAGAGAAGCGAAGAGGGAGACAAATACAAGAACAGGAAACTTGAACTGCATTGACGACATTGGAAAACTGTGGAAAATCATGCACATTTCTGGCAGTAAATTGAGACATTCTATCTGCGCTATATAAGTGAGTATGTATGTATGTATGTACTGTACATATGTATGCATATCTTTTACAGACTTATTACTGCTGTATAATATTGAGCTTCGAATAAATAGTTTTTTGTTGATAAAAAAAAAGTCGCACATACCCACACACACACACACACATACACACAAAGAGACTCGCAGAGCGGCTGTGGAAAAATGTCTAAAAAAATGAAAACACACTCACGACATACAACGACAGTCAACGAAGATGATTCATTCGGTTTCGAAATTGAATTTCGGGCACGTTGCTCGTCGTTTCCAACTGGCGAGGTAGAGTTACGAATTGAAACTGATTTTGCGAAAAGAAAAACCAGAATCAGAATCTTTTTCTTGCCCGAAAAATATGTGCTGATGATTTGACGCAATGTTTGTGGAAAACAACAACAGCGACAATTACAATAACAACAGCAACAACAGCAAGTGGAAGTAAGTATTTCAATACCATGCGGCTGAGGTGAGAGCTTCGCCTGAGAACTCACCGGTTCGAGTTTTACAATACCAGCTAAACGAGAGCGACTCCAACTGTGTGTGCTGATAGCTGTATCTATGCGTGTGTGTTAGTGTATGTGTATGACTAGTTATAGTACGGTAATCAAGATTCTGTATCTACTTTTTAGATGATATGAAAGTTCTTTTTTTGTGTTTTAGATTCTTGTAGCTGGTTTTTTCAAACTGTTACGAATGATGGCTAAATTCCCACTGTTCCACGAGTTGACATGAGGTTGGCCCTGGATAAGATGAGTCTTACAATTTTAATATATTATTTATATAAATAAATGTTCCTTACCAAATTTAAAGAAAGGATTTCCAGTGTAACTTTACATATTCTGATTTCTTAATAAGCAAGGCTGCAAACCCATAAAATTTTTGCAGAAGGGTCGGTCCAGGGGTTCGAACCCATTGTAAAGTCTAAGGTACGGTTCGCGGACCAGTTTTCGGAACGCTTGAACCCAAGGTTTTGGTTTGAACCTCGGTTCGCTTGAATATAAAAGAATAGTTTCGATTTTAAAATACTTATTTCTTTAAGTAATATTCAATACTTTAATAATGTGATTTTTGTTGCCAAATTCATTCGATGACATTTACTACATTTGAGAACTACTTAGTTTAAGTTAGTAAACACTATATCTTCTACTAGCTTTCAGATCATAAAGACCAAACTTAAGTTTTGAAAAGGTCCGTTCAACTGATACCTGAGTTGCTGGAACAATAAGTATAGTTAGAACAGTATTTATAAATTCCCGGTTTTTTTTTTACCTTTCCAAAATTGGAAAGCATTTGTCGATGTATGTTCTCTTTGACAAATTTCGAAGGCATCTATAACATCATTTACAGATTTTATTTTTCTTATATTTATTTGTTTTCTATTGCTTTCATAAACTTCTCTTTTCACAATCCAACGATGAGTCTTTTGAAGTTGAATTTTGAAAACTCTTATTAGGAATTTGTTTTTGGAGCTTCAGCATGTCTGTAATATCAAATGGAAGAAACCCTACTAATGTCAAACTTAACTTCCTTCAAAAAATCGTTAACTAAATTTAGAGAGTGTGCAGCACAACAAACTGTAACTATAGAATCCTCCAAGTATTCTATTGAGATTATTTGGAGAAACATTCATCATCAACATCACATTAGAGTCTTTTCCGACTCCTCTGTCTGATTAAAATGGTCATAAATGCGCCCATTTTCTGATCATAAATGATACCTTTGTCGGAAGAAAATAGTGCTCGAATTCGCCTGCTCAATACTCGCTGCTTTACCGACGGTGAAAGTATAAATCTGACCTTGAGAAAAGTCGAAGTATTAGAGAACTTCTTGAATTTTACAAGGCAGATTCGTTCTTTTCAAAATTTCGGGTTCAGGTTCGAGGAGTTAAAAATATTAAGGGTTCGGTTCATGGTCCGGTTCGTCGGACCCAAAAACCCGAACCGAACCGTTTCTAAGTGGTTCGGTTCAGAACCGGTTTGCAGCCTTGCTAATAAATGACATTTTTCGTATATTTAGGAAAAAATAACTCAACGGACAGAGCAAGCAAAGTTGGAAAGTATGACGTTCAAAACCTTTGGATCAAGTAATTCGACATAACAAATTTATACACAGAGCGAAAAAACGAAAACATTGGACTTAAAAAGAGCACAAACGTGGCCAAAAACATTGTAAGAACGGGACTTGTATGTTGGAGTACAACGTTCTTTTTAAACATTTGTGTACGTAAATCTTGAGAATAATTCGTTCTTGTTTTGAAATGATGGAAACATATTTACTGAACAGGATTTTTCCCTCTGTGAAACTGCTTGCAGAACATTCATTCTTACCTTTCTTTCAAATCAGAATATTATACTTAAATCCAAGAAGATCTCTTCTTGTATTCGAGACTTTATGCTTTCTTTCAAGATGGTCTATGCTTGAAATGAATATCTATCCTTTATATAAAGCCGACTCCGAGAAAAAAAGTGATATTTTTGATATTAATTTCACTCCGATATGAAAATATATCAAATTGATATGTTTAAAATTTCAAAACGATATTTTTCATTATCCCATATCATTATTACATTTTTAGTATCATTCTGAAACTATTTAATATCAATTCAATATCAATCAAGAAAGAAATTAATTTCTCCTCATACAAACTGTAGAATTTTGCAAAACCTCTTCTTAGTGACCACTTTCGCCACATATGAAAACTACTGTCCAAATTTCAGCGTTCTATCTCTTACCGCGTACACTCAGAAAAAAACGACCGGCAGAGTTCTAGATCGATCGGAATAGAAATTATTTCGGTTTGTACTTAAAATTTTAAGTATGTTTTGCTCTTGGATGTACTTAAATTTAGTACGAAACATTCCAGAAGAGAAAAACGACTGTTAATATTATTCAAATGAGAACAAACGTTCTTGAATCCAGAACATTTCGTATTTACAGTTAGCCAAAATTACTTGGATTGAGAACAGAATAGACTGACAATGCAAGCTCGAAAAAGTGTGCTACAGAAAATGCGAATCTGTTCTTAAAATTCCTTCCTGGTTCTAATACTTTGGTTATGGGGTGAGGGTAGATTACGACCTACAGTATAAACATCTTGGTCTTTGGTTAATTCATTTGATCTTATCCAGACAAGGACAAATTGGTTAAGCTAAAAATTTTTTGGGCTTAAAGCAAGATCCTTGGGACAGTGGCGTAGCATGGGGTTATGCCGCCCGGGGCAGAAGTCGACTTAGCCGCCCCCTCCCCCTTGAATAGTTCTAAAACAGAGATGGGCATGCACACATATCGTCAAACTTTTCACACGCATACAAACACAATTTGCGTGCACAACATAGTGTTCTATAAATAGCTTTCAATGCTTATAGCGTACGTGTGATTTTGTGCAATGCACGTGTGCATAGGAACGTCGCGACGCGCCCATCTCTGTTCTAAAATTTAAAATTCTTTCTATAATTAAAATTAAGTTCTTAAGTAAGGGACGTACGCAGGATTTTGATAAGGGATGACAAGGACCTTAATTGTTCGTGGGGTATAATTTTGCTAAAGTTGCTATCATCGTTAAGTATAATTGGAAAAATTTTTTAACTGTGGGATATATAAGAATTATGCGCCGCAGGCGAAAATTTTATCGCAAAAGCCGCGGAAACGTTTTTTACATACCTCCTTAACCAAAACTTAAAAAAAAATTGACTTGGATGGACCGAAACAAAAATTATTTCGAGGTCGAACATAGTTTTCTGGTTTGATGGCAAATGCGTTTCGAATTAGCTTTCTTTTTAGTCTGAATGTAGAAATTTTAACAGGAGGCTGATATATTTGTACAAGTTGGACTACGTTTTTTGGAAACATAACATAAGCCAAACTGTGGAAGTCTATCCGTTCGATCTCAGTGGCAAAGATGCTTTAGTTTAGAAATAGTACGTGAGGTTAAGAAATTGAAAGTTGTCTAGTAGTTGTTTGTCAAATTGTAGTATTGTGCACTCTGTTTGAAGCATTTGATATATTCTGTCTCAACTTCTTTCTTATCACTTTAAGTTGGTCATCACGATTGTTCTGGTCGGAACTGACCATTGAAATAATTTAATTGCTATTTACTTTGCGAACCAGTTCATCTGGTCAACCCTTGAAATGGCGGCACTTGCACTTGTATTTCGAAGTTTCAAGAACAGAAAAATATCGTCACTTTGGACGAAATAAATTAAGTCTGTCGAACCAAATCGAAATAGAGCTGATCTTACAGGATTAATCCGGTAATCCCCTGCATACGCCCTTGATAACATAATCAATATATTGGAAGGGCTGGATAGGAAGAAGCAGGATATAGTAGTGGAAGATATGGAATGCCTAACATCTTTAATTAAGTCAAACACAAGGTCTAAAAACTGCAGCATTTTTGTCCTTCCCTTCCCTTCCCCAATCCTTATAAACTGACTCGTAAGCTTTCAAAAATGCATTCAATAAATATCTATTTTATTACTAGATCTTGAAGTGCAGAATCTTGCAACGTTCTCCATGTTGAAATAACAGCAGAGTCTAAATAACCTTCAGGAATACCACTATGTATTAATTTAAGAGAATAATCAATTTACATTTTGTAATTATTTGAAACTCGGCGCCACCAGAATTTGCCGCCCCTAAAAATTTGCCGCCCGGGGCGGCAAACCTTTAACGTGACTGAAGACTAAAAAGAATTTAAAACGGTAATCCCAACCAAGTGGAAAATCATGGTAATAAGACCGCTAAATGCTTAAGATATTGCTTTTCAATACCACAAATGACCACACACGTATTTATGTAACCATGGTTATGACCATACTGAACCGCGATCGCGGAAAAAAACCAAAAATAGTAACCAAAACCAAAAAACCAAAAATGGTAAATCATGCCACACCTAAAGGATCTCCAAACTAACTCAACTCATCATATTATAAAATTTTGCAAATTTTCGCCATTTTTTGGACCGGTTGGCCTACACCTACTATTTACGATAATCTGAATTCTTTATAAAATTTTGCAAGTTTTCGCGATTTTATTTGAGCTGATTAACTTTCGTTTCCCAATTTCCCGTCTACAATTGATAATTATCCAATCTTCTTAATGTTGTAAACCTCTATGAAAAATTTGTAAATTTCGCGGTCTTTGGACCATTTAAAAAAAGGTATTAATATGCTCTTCGGGGAGACGACGAATCCATTAAAATCAGAAATCAATAAAATCGGTTAATGTTTTTGACAATTTCGACCCACTTCACATATTGTATGCTCGCAGAATAATGTTACGCTTAACTGCACATTCGTAGAATCTACAGGGTGGTCCATTTAGTGTTTGGAATTTGAACTATTCATAATTTGACTTTCAAAACGTCCAATGTCATTCGGAAAGCGACTAATATTTAGTAAAAACTTTGAAATGGTTCGCTATTCGCTTGAAAAAAAGTTGGGATATATAAAATATAATGGTGAGTCTTCGACTTAAAACTGTGCGAAATTTGAAAAAAAAAAACATTTAACAAAAAAAACTCAATTTGGGGATTAATTCATAAAGCGAGTTCGTGAAACTGGAATGTTGATGCGTCCGGTGCGCTCGACCGAAAACATTGCTGCGGTTGCTGAAAATGTGCGTGAACAGCCATCGATGTCAACTAGCCATCAATCTTAACAATTGGACATTTCGCGCACTTCTTTGATGCGAATTTTGCATAAAGACCTTGCCATGAAGCCATACAAAGTTCAATTGGTGCAGCAGCTAAAGCCAATCGACCATCCGACTCGTCTACAGTTCACAAATTGGGTGGAAGATCGTTTGGCTGAAGATGGTGAATTTTACTGAAAAATCCTCGGTGGTTATGTTAATAAACAAAATTGTTGCATCTGGGGCACAGAAAATCCGCATATCGTCGTCGAGAAGCCAATGCACCCACAACGTGTCTCTGCGGATTTTGGTCTCGATCATTGGTCCATTTTTCTTTGAAAATGCAGAAGGAGCCACCGTGACTGCGCCCTATCTTCGAAAATCGAATAATCAGCAAATATGGAGATGTGAATTGGCCGCAAAGAAGCTGTGATCTGACACCGTTAGACCAAAGACATTAGAATTTGAAGATGAGTAACGCCATACAATTTTTTTGCACACGATTTTTCGAAACTGGCGTTTGAACTGGCTTTTGGCTCTCTTGAATAGCCAGAGAGAGAGAGCGCTCTAGAGCCAGCCGTTTTTTTGTACGCATACAGCGACAGCCGACGACTGTAATAGTGCGTTTCTACTACAGCAGAGTTAGAGTTCGCGTCCGTTTATCGAAGAACGCGTGTCCCATTCCATACAAAAAATTTCAGTTGTTGACCGAGGGGGTGGTGAGGGGGTAAGGAAAAAAGTCGAGTCCACTTTGGACACTGGTTCTGCCAACTCTTTTTTCATTTTTATACGATAAATAACGATAGATATTGATATCGATAAGATTTTTGACAACAAAATCAGCTGGCACAACAATTGGCGGTAAAGAAATGGAAGGTAAGATGTTTTTATTTTGTTGATTTATTTATATTATAAAGGCGTTCCCTTTACAGAATTAAAGAGAGCGCAAGTTAAAGTCGCTCTAACCGACTTCGATATACCCGTTACTCATGAAAAAACATGTTTAACAGTGTTCCTGCGTTCTTTAGTGTGACCATCCGAAAAGTATGCAACATTTTTTTAGGGTGGGTGAGTTGGTAGCGGGGGGAGCTTTGTTCACTTTTTTGCTCATAACTTGAGAACCGTTCATCCGATCTTTATCATTTCTTCGGCAAATCGATTCATTTTGATAATGACTAACTATCTCTAAAAAGTACGAATCAATCTTTAAAACTGTAAGAGATATAACGTTTTTTCCAAATTGCGGGGGCGGGAGGGGGCGTGGCCAAAATTTGAAACAAACTTGATCTGCGTGCAGATAAAAGAAGCATTTGTCCCATACATGTCAAACCTCTATCTCTTACCATCTCTGAGATCTAGGTGTTCATACAGACAGACGGACGGACGGACAGACGGACAGACGGACAAGTCTATATCGTCTCGGCTGTTGATGCTGATCAAGAATATATATACTTTATATGGTCGGAAATGATTCCTTCTGCCTGTTACATACATTTGCACGACTTTAGTATACCCTTTTTACTCTACGAGTAAAGGGTGTAAAAAAATGGATTGGACCTTAGACGAGACGTTGTTCCTTCTGGACTTATGGGAGGCGAACATCAACGGGCTTCGTGGGCCCAACCTGATCAAAAAGTCAAATTGGGAGTATTACTCTAGAATCCAGTCAATGGCGTCTGTATTTTTAGGCACGTCACTGTCCCAAAAGCAACCATATCGACTCTAAGAAATAAATAAATAATTTATAATTTTATTTTAATATTTAATTACTAAATGGCTTGTGACTTACAAACGCACAATTGCTATGTGGGTGGGACTCTTCGTACGCAACACTAGTCACAGCACACTCGTTTATCACTTGCAAAACATTTTGATTTAACTGCATTTGTTGCTTTTCAATTGCATTTAGCAAAACAATGTAACTCAAAATCATTTTGATTGATGCACAAAGGAAAACAATCAGACCAGATCAGCTGTTGTGGACTCGGAAGTGGACACCGAACGCAGTGGAAACGCCTTTTGGAATTTATCGAAAAATCGTTGAATCGATGACCGAACACGCGTAAGTGGAAATCGGCTATAAGTGTGCTCATGTATTCTTAAGCAATACTTACACAAGCAAGTGCATTCTGTTTTTAGATTTTTACGCTCTCAACTTTGTGTGAGCGGAGAGAGCGCGATTTTCGTCGCCACCAAAAAAATAGCTGCATATTGCAAAACCATTGTATGGGCGTTCGGCATCTTAGAGATTATATTGGTCTTTTGTTAGACTATTTTCTTTGGGAAGCGGTATAACAATTGATGAGTTGAAGAACGAAATTGGAGTTGCTATTGCTGACATACGGGCCGAAACAATTGAAAATGTCCTCAAAAATTGGGTGGATCGAATGGGCTACTGCCAAGTCAGCCGTGGTGTAATAGCGATTCACACGGACAACATCTAACATCTTCAGTCGACGAAGTGAAATAACAAATTGCTAGAAAAAAAAAACTTTTTGGATCTGGCTGGCTTGAGGTCGGTGGAGAGTTACAATTCAATGTAATCAACACAAATCAACAGAGAGAAAAAAAATTGATAAAATAAATTTTGAAGGACAATTGGTGGTAGTTTTATCTATTGCTCAAAAATAGCTACTTGTAATTACGCAGCTTATACCAGATCCAGTTAATAATGCATTGGTTGGAGAGTTCGAAGTTAAAGAAGAGCGGCTGACCATGAGAGGCATGAATCTGCACATACCAAGAAGCGCTTGGATGTTTGTAAGTGGTAGTAAAAGGTTTTAAAAGAGCTTTGGCATGTTTAAAGAGAGTATTCGGATGGAGCAATCAACATACTAAATGCTTGTAAGCAGGCTTGAAGTGTTGAGGAAAAGAGACACAAATTGCCGCAACTCCATCCCACTGCTATATGTTGCACAGTATCTTATATGTCCACAACAGTGCGATCAATAAAAGTTGGACACTTTCCTCAAATGCAGCCCGGTGGCAGCCAAACCAATCTTATATTACTGCTGACTATTCTTCAGGTCCTGAAGAGATAGGATTTGCTATTGCTAGATTTGTTATGTCGAATGAAGAAAAAGAGCTTACTGCAAGGCACAAATGGTACATCGCACCTAATGCAATAAGGTCAAAACATGTACATAGCCATATGTTTGTCTTTATTTAATAATCCAACGTCTGTTTCTGGCCATTGATGGTTTGGAATTGTTTTTTTACATTTATTATGCATATTGTGCCATTCCTTTTCGTAGACATTGTTTATGATTCTCAGTGAATGACAAATTTTTAGTGATGGACCAATAACTATGGTGAAAATACTGACTGATACGAAGTAAAATAGGAACATCCTCAGAAGATGTTTGAATGATGATCAAATTTTGGCACGGCAAATGCTTATGGAACATCTTTCATAATGATGTTAGATGTAAGATGTGCCTCAGTGTTAATAGCCTATAAGCTTACTTTGTCTGTGCTACAAACCCAATGAGTTGAGCATGATTGATCTAGATGCAGATCAAATAGCTCATGGCTCATGTCATGAGTTATAATTCTATGAATTAAAGTATATAGACAGATCAAATCAGAAACAAAATCAAGGGGAACTTTGATTCAATTCCTGCAGGGCTCTAGTCTGCACCGACCCCACCAAGATGTCCCTTAGGGTGTCCCAAAAAAATTTTTTTCACGGGTGCACCGGCATTTTCTGAAAGCTTATAGAGTAAAGTATTTTTTCGAAAGTCGTTTAGAGGTAGCACAAATCGAATTTACCCACAAAAATGAGGTTTTCCGTATTGATTTCGATTTTTACTTATAACATGGTAAATAACCACAATTTTCCTAGTTTTAAAATTAGTATTTGAAAGAAAAATGTCCAAATTTTACTTTTATGAGCATAAACCGCGAGTTTTGGCTTTACATTTGCTTGTTTAGGTACCTTAAATTAAATTTTTTCGTAAATTTTTCATAAATTTTGTTAAAAACGCATTATAACTTTTTAAATTTCTATGATAGTTGAAAAAGCTAATGATGCAGTTTAAAAGATGGTTCAATGTTTAAGAAACTGAAACCAAGAAATCCATATTTGCTCTTACCGTTCCAGAGTTATACTCTTTTAAAGCTTTGTACCCATTTCATGAAATTAATAATATTAAAAGATGTTTGCCAGTTTTGCCTCGGATTTGCTTTAAACATTGAATTATGATTTCGAACTGTGTTTTCATATTCACCACGGATGCTTCGCGTCTCATAGGAAATTTTGTATTAGCAATTCCGATTGAACAACATTTACCATTTGGGTATTACAAGCTACCGAAAAAATTATACAATAAATTGTATGAGTAAAATTCGTCATTGCCATCAAGAAAAAGTAAAATTTTATTCAAAATTGTGTTTGATGGACAAACCGTGGTACGCTAAAATGCCCTGAACTAAAGTATTTTAATGATATGATCTGTTTTTCTGCTCCTTATAAAGCATTTTACTAATAAAATTTATTTCTCAATTTTGGTGAACCTTGCTTTACCCTAAATGGTCAATGTTGTTCTAAGGCAATTGCTAGTAGAAAATTCATTTGAAAAACAGGGTATGAGGTGATGCGTACAGAGGTCCCTTTTGTCATAATTTAAAAGTCGTATTCCGGCAATGCAATGCGGTGTTGTTTGCGTGTGCGCGTGGAGGCGTCTATATTACACTTATTTTTCTCATAACTTGAGAACCGCTCATCCGATCTTTATCACTTCTTTGGCAAAAAGATAGATATTAATAATGACTAACTATCTCTAGAAGGTACGAATCATCTATCTACAAAACTGTGGGAGATATGACTTTTTTCGATATTGCGGGAGCGGGAGGGGGCGTGGCAAAAATTGAAAATAAACTTGATCTGCCTGCAAGTATAAGAAGCATTTGTCCCCATACATGCCAAACCCTCTATCTCTTACCATCTCTGAGATCTGTTTGTTCATACGGACGGACAGACGGACAGACGGACGGACAGACGGACAGACGGACAGACGGACATGGCTATATCGACTCGGCTGTTGATGCTGATCAAGAATATATATACTTTATAGGGTCGGAAATTATTCCTTCTCCCTGTTACATACTTTTGCACAAACTTAATATACTCTATGTACCTTCGGTACAGAGTACATATAAAAATCAGTAAACGCTAAAAACATCACAATTCAATGTTTAAAGCAAATCCGAGGCAAAACTGGCAAACATCTTTTAATATTATTAATTTCATGAAATGGGTATAAAGCTTTAAAATAGTATTAATTTTGGAACGGAAAAAGAAAATTTGATTTTTTTGGTTTTTTTTTTTAAAAAATTTAATTTTTTTTTAAATTGGTTGTTTTTTTTATTATATTTTAATAATAATAGTTTTAAATATGTTTTTTTTTAAATTTATGGAAAAATAAAAAAAAATTAATATGTTATTATTTAAAAAATGGGACAAAGCTTTAAGTTAATAAAAGCAAAACTCATGGTTTATGCTTATAAAAGTAAAATTTTGACATTTTCTTTAAAATGTTGATTTAAAACTAAGAAAATCGTGGTTATTTACCAAATATAATTAAAAATTGAAATCAATACGGAAAACCCCATTTTTGGGGGAAATTGGATTTGTGCGACCTCTAAACGTCTTTCTAAAAAATCTGAAAAAAATCCTCCAAAAATACTTTACTCTATAAGCTTTCAGAAAATGCCGGTGCAACAAAATTTTTTTTTTTTTTTTTGGGACACCCTAATGTCCCTGAAATTTTCATAAAGATCGGATGCTAAATAACAGAGTTAAAAAGGTTGCATACTTTTCGGCGGTCATGTGCAACGGGTATAACGAAGTCGCTTAGAACCGACTTTATCTTAGGCTCCCTGTTTTTAAATAGAAAGATCAGAAGAGAGAAAACGAGGCCCAGGTGTTTAACGTATGCTAGTTTTATTCAGTTCATTCTGCAATGCACATTTCAAATATAGAAGGACAATATTTCCTTGGCTTAATCCAACGGTATTGGTATATACGCATTCACCTTATCCAATTGACGCTGCGCGATGCACTCACATATCCACACGATGTTACGACATTCCAATTGCTTCAACTTGATGTAGGAATAAAAGACACCATAATGGAACTGCTGCAGATACGACAAAACATTCTTCTTGGCCTCGTGCATAAGGAAGCGATCCTCCAGGGTGATTAAGCCATCCGTATCCTTCTCAATGCTATCGAACATGCCGTCATACTCGTTGTAGCAACTGCAAACGGAGCGCACCGTCTCATAGTCCAAAGCTTCGGACAGGGTGTACAAACCCTGGGCGGATATTTTGCCACAGTTGGGGAACAGCTTGAGTCTGGACGAAGGACTCAAATTGCTATACAGAGCATTCATGGCTATGACAATGGAACGACGATCCGCCTCAAATTCCAACAGATTGCACATAACCTCGGCTGTGGTGCCACCCAATTGCTTGCAATAGCTATAGAAATCCTCCAGATAGCCCTTGTACAGGGTGCCGCGCACTATTTCCACATCCACCACGGACACATCGAACAAGCTGGCGGGTATAAACTTGGCCAGCGGTGTGTCTATAAGGACGGCATTGAACAGCTCAAATGCATTGCTGGCCACCTCAATGGCCGCCAGTTGATCAAACAGTCCCAAAGGATGACACATGGGCAGCAGTTTCCTTACGGGTCGTCGATTGTTCAGCCCGGCTAGCAATAGCGCCACGTTGTCAATCATATGTGGATAGCGCATGTACTCCAGGAAAGTGGACAATGGTTCGGTGGAATGATCACGAATATAGTTGTACTCCACCAATAGTTTCTCCCTTACCCGCTGCTCGATGAGATCCACACCGACCGTACGATCATTGTGAAATATATTGCCATATTCGGTGCCCTGTATATTTAATTTAATATCGTCCAGATTTTCGCATTGCGTAAGACTCAGATAATCCGAATGCTTCAGCATGCCATTCTTGAAGCCGCGTGTGAGACCCTCCAAATAGCCACTTTCAGCATTAAATTCGAAGCTGAAAGGCATTTTGTAATAATTAAAGTGACAGTTGAATTCTCACAACAATTTGAATTTGAATTTGCCACGCTGACGCTTGACGCGCGTGCCATTGTGCTTACCGAAGGCTAGGCGTTGCCACTTTGATTCGATTTTCTGCTCAGCGGCCAAAGGGCGCTAAATTTGAATTGGACATATTTTTAGAGCTGCCACCTTAAAATAATTTAATTTTAAAATTGTTTGCGTTAAATTTAAAGCTAAAATTCATTTGAAATATTTAACAGTTAAATTACTTTTAAATTTATTAAACTTGAAATGGCCACTTGTCGCCTGAGTGTTGCCACCTTGTTAGCTTTTAATGTCCAGCGGCCAAAGAGCGCTCAATTTGAATTTGAAATTTTTCAAAGGCTGCTTTCAAAATATTTCTTATTTTAATTTATTTGCTGATTGCTTTCTTTAGTCAGGTCCATTCAATGTCATTTCTCTCCTGCGCCTGCACCTTATATGCGTGAGTAAGAGCATTAGACACAGAGAGAGAGAAAGAGAGAGATGCTGGAGGACTGGACCCACCAAGACTTGTTGCTCTTGGCCATTTGTTTACTTGTCTTTTTTGTTTATTCAGTCAGCACGCTGCGCTCGTACTAACAACATTATAACTTAGGCGTGAAAATAACTGCAATAAATGCTTAAATAATATATTGAGTCTTTCATCTTTTTACAATTTTCCCCAATGCAAATAAACTCTGTGTTCGTTTTGCGTCGCCTTCGTGTGTGCATTGATAGAATTGTTGTATTATGTAAATAAACAAATAGTTCTTGCCGCCCGCAGCGCTTAATTAACATTGACAGAGAGGTGTCAGTGCATGCAAAAAATGTTAGATGTCCAATACGATTAAAGGCCAATCCCAATAACAAATTGACCGGAATAATGGTAGAGTAAATCGTATGGCTTTCGGTTTACACAAAATGTGCATAAATACATAAATAACATTCCTGGCTGCCACACGTGGAGTTGTGGACCATGACAAATGCAATTGGGCAGGTGAGTTTACGGTGTTAGTTTTATTTGCATTTACTTTGTTAAGAATTTTATTTATAGTTTTGAAAATATATTTTAATTTTTTGGAATTCCTTTCAAAAAAAAACATACACAGCCGTCTCAAAAGCACTTCCGGTTATCGCCCTATACTCCAATGAGAACTTTTATTGCTAGAGACTATCGAGCACAGCCTAAGAATAACGAGTATTCCTTAAAACAATATCCATTTCCCTCTGGGCGAATGTCATGATACAAATTAAGAGCTAATTGAAAGACAGGTATTATATCATTTTCTCCAATTTTTAAATTCGCAAGAAATGATGCCTTATTCCTTTGATGGAAGTAGGCCATTAGTCAAAGATTTTTAATGAAAAAATGGTTGATACTGGCACATACAAAAAGAAACGCAAAGCAAGTAATAAGCAGTCACTGAACAAGAGTGACTAAATTAGTCACTGAGCAAGAGTTAATAAACAACTCTCACTAAACAAGACGACTCACTGATCAATATAGAACAATTGATGAAGAACATGTTCACTTGTTCACTTTAGTAAACAACTCGTTTCTGTTCACTCACTCGTGTTTGGTTTCACACTCCACACTCAGAAAAAAAGAGAGAATTTTACTCTTAAATCAAGAGCATTCAGTAAGAGTGAAAATTCTTGATCTAAGAGCGAAGTTCTTGATTCAAGAGCAAATTTTTGATCCCGACAACTTGATTAAAGAGTTTCAGTACTTGAACCAATAACGAATAACTATCCAAATAAAAGACAAAAAATACTTGAAAGAGGAGCGGGTGGGAGACACGACAGACCTACCGACATGGTGTGGAAATCCGCTCACACCTGGTCCAAAATCAATCAAATTTTTTTCCCAGTTGAGTTTAAAATGTTCTTGAAAACGGAACAATATTAACTCTAATCATGTTCTCAAAAATGGAACAATATCAACAAAAAATTAAATTACACAAAAACTATCGGGGGTGCCACAGAAACCTCTTCCAACCAAACCTCTTCCAAGAAATTTCTTTTGGTTGGTTTCAAACCTCTAATGTTTTGTTAGGAGATTTTGCAAAGCTCTTTTCTCACTAGCGCCTTTTGTCGAAGTGGCGCCCCTACATGACAGCTGGCGGATTAAGGGATGGAAACTAACACCTCATGTTTGGCGCCAACAAATTTGCATTAAAATTGCATTATGGGTGAAGATCGCGATAGAATTATAATTTAAAAATGCATCATAAAACATATAACACAATCAAAAAATTTCAGTAAATCATTAAATTAACCCACATCTCAAATAAGGGAAATTTTTTGGCGAGAGATTCAGCCCTGTTTTTAGAGATGGAACATCAATTGGAATATCTGGTGTTTCAACTAGATTTTCTAATTAGAAAATGAAATCTCTAGAAGTTCTGTGGCACCGACGATTTTTTCGAGACATTTACAAACCAACCGTCTCTAGAGATTTCTGTGGCACCCCCGTATAAGTGATATTAACAGGTTTCTTGCATTCGATAGGTAATCGGTTAAATTAAATTTAGTAATTTTTGTTGTTGTTGTTGTACCTGCGGTTTTTGTTTAAATAAATGTAAAAATTGGATTTGGTGGATTTGGGATTTAGCTCTCATCAAAAAAAAATTTATCCAAATCGGTGAAATAGTTCGCAAGAAATTTGGGTCAAAGTGCGTCAAGAAAGGGTAAAATAAAATCTCCAAAAAATTTCCAAGTACAATTTTTTTCCGTTTTTTTTTTTTGTTGCAAAAATTTGATGAATTTGTAACTTCTTTTGAAGTTTTTTTAACTAAAACAATTCAAAAACATATTATATTGATTTTGTTTATTTTTTATAAAACAGATTGTCGGATCTGCTTGAAAGTTTAAGAGGATGTTTATAAACCCTAAGAGAGCGTTTAAGTAAATAAAAAAACAAAGTGATTAGAAACTAAACCTAAAATAGTTTCATTAAAAAACAACACCCCCGTTTGATTGCTTTGGGCAATTCAAACAATTGGCGCCTGGGTTAGTTAAATGCGGGGAAAGAATTTCCCAACTAACATCAGAAGGGCCGATTTCGGGATCCACACAACACTCAAAGCCTAAGTGTTTTTGGCATTTGCTGCTGATGTCGGTTTTTTCTATGAGCTTGCCTTTGGGATTCCCAAGCATTCATAGCAATTCTGTCATGAGGCAACCTCTGCCAACACACTAAGGACAGGCGCAGACAGCTGATGATTGAATTGGTATTCATGAAATAGCGTTATACTGTCAACCAGCCTCCTTTGTAGTGTTGTGCGTGTCTTGTTTTAGAAAAGTTGTGGACAATATCCATAACTTAATGACCTAGAGCCTGCCTAAAAAAGTTCTACGGGTAAATAAAAAAAATAAAAAAGTACCCTTAAACACTTTGAAAATGGAATTAAATGTAGCTCGACCATTTCGCCCACTGTGAGGTGTGTCCGTAGCCGTCTCTTGAGTTTGCTGAATGGCCAGCAGTCACACGAAGGCAAATCAAGTTGTAGAGTATAATTATCTTGGAGTCTTGCTAACACCAAGATTGTCTTAAAAAAAAATAGAGAAAGCTAACTTCGGCTGAAAACACTGTTTATATATGAGCATGAGATATGCTGCCAGTTTGATATGCTTAAATGTAAATTGACAAAATTTGTGGGGTATAAAATAATATATATCTGTACAAAGTGGGAGCGATATTGAAAACAAAAAGTTTTTCTTACTAAGACTTTTTCAGACCTATCTTTTGTAGGGCAGCCACACTATATAGTTGTCCGATTTTGATAATTCTCCGGTGAAATTATTGAAATCATGAAAACTTATAAATACGGGGGATGGGAGCGATATCATTGAAAACAAAAATGGTTTTCTTACTAAGACTTTTTCCAGACCTATCATTTGTATGGTAGCTATACTATATAGTTGTCCGATTTTGATAAATCTCGGTGAAATTATGTGAAATCAAAGAAAACTTATAAATACGGGGGTTGGGAGCGATATCATTGAAAACAAAAAAGTTTTTCTCACTAAAACTACTTTTTCAACCGATCGTTCCTATGGCAGCTATATGCTATAGTCATCCGATCCGGCCGGTTCCGACAAATGGTTGAGATAGCTTTAAAACTGACGGAGGAGATAGCATAGAAACAGACGGACAGACGGACGCAGACGGACATGGCTATATCAACTCAGCTCGTCATGCTGGTCGGAGAAAAAAAAACTATGGGTGGACAGGGATGCTTCCGCCTTACCATTACCGGAAAACGTAAATATATTCTATACCCACGCCACACGCTACATGTTAATAATTGTAAAAGATGAATATAATGACTTCATTAGGGAGCAGAATAGAGAAGTAAGTTGTATTGGGATCTATCCAGAGCGATGCAGGCGCTGCGTGGGGAAAGTTTGGGGTTGGAGAAGGTAGGTATGGGTGGAAAAACGAGCCAAAGAACGAACGAAAGCTCTAGAGTCTCCAAAAATTTTTTCCAAAGCAACCAAGAAGATGGATGAAGATAACTTAAATACAACTAGGATAATGCGAAGTTACCGATCAATATCCGCACAAGATATACTCTTACCTCCATGACCTCCGACATCGTTACTTTTCCAATTAGAACGAAGCTTAGGTTTTCACATTTCACATGTATAGGAACATTTTTAGAATGTGAACGCATCCTACATGTTTTCCCAAACAAAACAATCTCGGGAATGAAAAATATATTAGATGTATGGAGTACGGTGAAAAGGGAAATTTTATAATAGTTGTATTTATTTAATCATTTCACAAACTCAAATACGGCCAAACGGCCCATCGCGCCATCTTTTAACCGAGTGTTCGGAATTTTTTGTAATTGTTAGAGATTGTAGGTTAAGGGGTTAAGTGATGGAGGGTTTGAGTAAAAGAATGAACTGACTAACAAAATAAATTTATTTATAATCTCCAGCTGTCTAAACTATACAGTTCTCCAGTAAGTATGGTAGTAGAGGAAAAATGTGATAACAAAAGATATGTGTAGATTGGGGTGTAGAGGAAAATTGTGTCTCACTCCCGACTGTTGCTCACAACCAATCGTCAACCCACGACTCTACAAATATACCCACAATTTTAATATACACGCGATGGAGGGCTAAAGATCGCGCTCTTGTCCGTTTATTTGTCTTTCCCAAGCAATAAGAGACACGTGAGTGTTAGGACGCCAAAAAGACAACAAACAAACCATCTGACCGAATATATGCTTGACCGATTGCACTTTTGACCATGTAGACTCTAGGCATTCGATGGTAGAAAAACAAAGTGGCAAAATGTAGTAAAAATATTATACAATTTAAGGCTGACGTGAGACTAGTTACCTTCTCGACTCAAAAAATATTGTGCCCAGACCCATTTTTAGAGCTTGGCCTCTAACGGTTTGAATTTAAGACAGTCAAAAGAACTTGTGCAAATACCTCAGCGAAAGGGTATAAAATTGGAAACAGAGCAAAGGAAAAAAAGCTAAAACTAAAAATAAAAAATCAACAAAAAAAGACACAATTAAATTAATTAAATAAAATATTAATTTATATATTATAAAAAATAAATATATATTAATTAATAAATTAAATAATAATTAAAATAAATATTGATTAATAATATATGAATATAAATAAATAATAATAATAAAAAAAAAATTAAATTAATAAATAAATGTAATAAAATATATTTTTTAAAAATAAAAAATTAATAAATAAAAGTAATAAAAAATAATTATAAAAAAATTAAAATATATAGTGAATAAAAATATGAAATAAAAAATTATAAAAATGATGGAGAAGGGTGGAAAAAATATTAATATTGTAAATAAAATTTTATATTTATTTATATTTTATAGTTTTTAAATAATTATAATATTAAATTAAAAGGTATAAATAAGAATTAAAAAAAAGGAGAGGATCTTTCTAGGATCAAGTGAACATGCTGAAGTGATCCTAATGCGGGGAATAAATTGAGCTCGGATTTCCTGGACTACCCTGTTTCCATTACCTCTTGGGATTGTTTGTTTTTTTAAATGAAGAGTTTTTTTCCATAACAATGGAAGAGTTTCAGCGAATGAAAACTTTGTATTTCATTCATGGAAATCTAACAAACTCAACCAGCTGCGTTACTTTAATTATTTTAATTAATGACACTAAGTTGGCCCCCACGTGGGGTGTCGCTGCTGACACTAGCAATGCCAATCGAGAGCCCCACTGGATGGATGGATGGATGTATGGAAGGAACATTAACAGATAGACAAAAGTCATTGACAGGCGTCAGCAAGAAGACAATAAATCAACAAAATAATTAAATAACGAAATAAATAACAACTCGGGGCAAGTCGTCGTGTCAGCAGTCGTCAATTTGATAAACTAATTTCTGTGACATGTCCATGTGGAATGTATTAGAATTTAGCAAAGTTTGTTTATGATGCGATTTCGAATTGTTGAAATGTCAGGTGCATGTCTTTGTATTCAAAATTCTGTGAATTTGAAATGTCATGTGATTGTGGTAGAGATTTATGACAATCGGACAGGCGAAATGCATTTGCACTAAACATTGTGAAGGCGTAGGAAGCATTTTAGTTTGTGTTTTTTTTCAGTGCTCTTGAGTTTTGACAATGACAGTTTTGGAACAACATTTGCCAGTTGCATTCCTTCAAAAAGTAGTGTCTATGTTTATTCTCAAAGTAGTTAAGTAGTTTCCGACACCTTTTTGAAGACCTAGAAGGGCTTTCTATTCGTTGCTGTCTTCTGGGGGTTATCCTTTGTCGAGGGGTTTTCCAGCGTACCCATAAATCCCAATCCTAACAAGCTACAAGCCAACTGTCAACTTAAGGCCCAGCGGTCAATTTGGATAAACGGAATGTTAAAAACTTCACTCTATCTATCTATGACTCAATCTATGTCTCTGGTTAATCAGAAAACTAGCTGCCCCATTTAGTTCTTTCAAGTCAATAGGAAAAAGTAAAGATTACATTACAATTGCCATATTTATATCACATATCTATTGCTTTCAGTTATTCTTTATTATCACACCTTTCGTTGACCCACCATGGTAGACGCGATAAATATAGAAACCCACAGCTGCATGTACCGCAATAACCGCTCCGATAACCGAGATAATGTCGTTATCCATGTTGGATATTAAAAACAAATTCTTCAGCACAATGAACTTCAAAGCAAAGAAGGTGCAAATGGGAAAGAAGACAATCAAAGAACAGTAGAACATTAGCAGTAGGACAATCAAAGTGGGGCCACGTTGCTGATCATGCTGCGGTACCAATACATCCCATTCGTGCCACATCTCCAAATTTTCCATTTTCGAAAACTCTTGCAGAAAAACCAAGCGAAGTATATAGACTGTGATAAGAATATGCATGACTATTACAGTTCCCACAGCCGAGCCAATATCCGCATTCAGATTGTTGTTGTCCAAAAAGGGTTTCAGAACACAGAACTTGAGGACACCGAATATGAGTAGTGGGCAAAGCATAAAGGTGGCCAAAAAGTAGAGCAACTGTTGCAAGCAACGCAGCAGGAGCACACCACGATATTTCTGTAAAAGTTGAAAACTATTAAGGATGATAGAATTTTTAAAATGAAATAAGATTTATACACAACCTGCCCTCTAGAGGCCTGCTCCAAGCTGGGCAAATCATTTGCATAATCCGGGGGTTCTACTCTGATGCCTTGTCGTATTCCATAGACAGACGAGCGCTGTTTGAGAAATGTTTTCAACATTTTAGATAAATTGACACTGGACCTAAAGCCACCTTAGTGCAAAAATTAGAAAATCATGAAGAACTTTAAACTTGAAAAATTGTTTAAACAAATTACCACTGCAACATTTGTTTTCAGGGAAAGTATGACGTCTTAACAGAAAACCATCTGCAGTTGGATCATGAAATATCTACAATTTCTCATCTCATTCGAAGAGTTTCAAATATAGTATAATGAAAATTTGGCAAAATATAAAACCCGAAATAACGAAAAACGTTAGTTACGCACGCATACGACAAAGTTAAACAGACTGATGCGGAAAAGCCACAACACGTGGCACTGGTCTATGCCATGTGATAGGGACATTCTCGTCTATAAATTAAACACAATGTTAATGTTTGCATTCTAAAGAAAACCAACAACACACAGCCAGTACACACAGTGTTTATTTCCCAATCAATGTTCTGCATGTACATATGTAGTTACTGCACTTAATTTTTCTAATTTGCTTTCTACATTGCTCTCTATTTATTTGAAATACATATGAGCTTATGTTTTTATACCCTGTTCCCATTAAAAATGGGAAAAAGGGGATCATGAAGTTGTGCAAATGTATGTAACAGCCAGAAAGAAGCACCTCCGACCCCATAAAGTATATATATTCTTGATCAGCATCAACAGCCGAGTCGATTTAGCCATGTCCGTCTGTCCGTGTCTGTCTGTCTGTATGAACGCGTCGATCTCAGAGACTGTAACAGATAGAGCCACAATTTTTGGCATGTATGTAGGTGTATACTGTACCCACATCGAGTTTGTTTTAGATTTGGAAAATTCCTCCTCCTCCATCTTTTTATCAGCGAAAAACTGTCTTTCTCTCTGTATAAACGCGTGGATCTACAGAGTATAAGAGGTGGAGCCACCAATTTTTGCATGTTTGAAGGATGTATACTGTACCCAGATCAAGTTGGTTTCAGATTTGCAAAATTCCACCTCCTCCATCTTTTAGCAGCGAAAAACTTGTCTCTCTCTCTGTATGAACGCGTTGATCTCCAGAGACTATAAGTGGTAGAGCCACAAATTTTTGCATGTATGTAGGTGTATATCGTACCCAAATCAAGTTTGCTTCAGATTTGGCAAATTCCTCCTCCTTCTTCTTCTAACCGCGAAAAACTGTCAGACCTAAAATTTTTAGAGTTTGGACCTAATGATTGTATATATTTCTATTCTGTATACCACTACAAGATCCGAGCAAAAAACACCAAAGATATGCAAGTGCGCCTCCCTATTATTCAAATAAATTTTAAAATAAAAGGGTTCAAAGCTATAGGAACCACATTACTTGGAACAGGGTATTTTGCTGTCGGGGCACTCGACCGCAATACATCATGGCTAGAAAGATTCTCGGCGTTTTGAGCAAGCCCATTGGTAAAATCTCGCAGGTTTTTACAGATTTCGATACGGTCTATTCTGAGGTTGTTATAATAGCCTATTTCCACTGAACAAATGAAGCTTCATTTCATGAAATGAAGAAAATGATATCATTTCTTCCATACGAATTGTCACTTCATTTTGCCTTTCATTTCTATCATTTCTCGAAAATGATGACAAAAAGTAGGCGTATTTTGCTTAAAATATAAATAGGAAAAAATGTACTAAAAATAAGTTGTGTATTTAGCTTTCTGCTGATAGTTTATGCTATGGCAATGCTTTCGCCACGACGAATTGCTGTCCTGAGGGGTATGTCTTTTTTTTTTGCTATATATTCCAAAAAGTCCACGTAAGTTTGAAAGTGCCGCCTATTATTTAAAACAAACAAAGCAGCTGTTTTTTGTCAATGTGTCAAAATGATGACAATTTGTCAATGGAAGTTTCCAGTGGAAATAGGCTATAAGACTGTATCAAAAAAATAGTTTCCCAAACCAAACATTTTTAAAGTGGTAATATCTTTATTGAGACAAACTAAAAACTGCGTTTTTTGCGCCTAAGAAATGTCATATCATGTAAAGTTGGTGGTGGCAGGGATTCATATTAGACATTTCACAAACTCAGGCCAATTTCCCCACGAATTTCGGAAGTTCTGGTCCACGGAAGTCTTACTTTCGCCGTTTTTAGGTTGTTACTGGTATAGATAAATTTAACTACATTTATTTTATACAACGATTAAGCACAGAACATAAAATACCCCAGCTATAAATAAACACACTTTTCTTCCAGTTAATTGTCACAAAGGCCACTTAACAAATAATTTGGCAATGCATAAAAAAAGTGCGGGAAAGCTCAGTGTTGCACCTGCTGAAACATATGTTCTGTTTGTCAGCTCACAGTTGATTAACTAGGGCATGTCAAACAAAGTGGAAACTATCGATAAGCTCAGTGGAATATTAGTAATCGATAGAGACATCATTTTGGTCCCAATAAACAATATGAAAATTTAATTAAATGGAGCCAGTGCGGCCATTTCGCCCACTGTGGGTTGGGGCGGGGTGGATCCAGCAACACGTCCACACACACGGGTTGGTCTGTGGTCGGTCCTACCCTGCCTACCTCGCCTTAAAACTTTTATTTCTCAGGAGATAACAGTCTCGCCCAAGGGGCAGAAAAAAGATTGATTTTGCGACATACTCTAATAAAAGGGCAAATCTTTAACAATATTTAGCTAGAAAATAAAGTCGGGAGTCCAAAATCGGATAAACAGGTGTTTTATTATTTTAAGTACTTTGCTAAAACTTTAAAGGCTCTACTTTCCCCACAAATATATTCACTTGATCAGGTTTAATTTTTCCAAAATAGCTTTTACCGTTTAGACTGTGCGTAGATTGGCAACCGTCAGTCAGTGACGTAGGAGATATTCAATAATCGCAAACGTTTTTTCCCTCACGTGCGATTTTTGCTAAAAATAAACAAACAAATATAAAACGACGCCAGCTAAAGCCGCCGGGGCCAATTAAGGATTTAACTAAATATAGAGGGACAGTTATACGCGAATAAGCAGATATATCTGGTCCCATGACCACGCGCCATTTTTTTTTATGGACGAATAAAAAGTTTGTAAGATAAGATAATGGCCACAAAACCTAGCCCCGACTTGCGAATTAATTAGAGGGAACAACGGTCATTGTTGTCTGCACTGACTCTGTTCTTCATCCCTCTCCATGTTGGACGATAACGTTTTCTCAAATCAATGTCAAGATTTTTACGAACTCACTTGAGATAAGCGCCAAGCATGAAATTTATTGTCTACGATTAGTTAGTCAGTTGCCCGCACTTTTCGCTCATTCAGCCAGTCAGCTGACTCTGCTCTGGGTCGCAAGCCGGGTGTTTCCCCAACTACCTGTTGATTCAGTTATACAATATGCGCCCAAATTTGCTCCAGCAATGACAGCCATAAATCATAAATATTGACTATCATTTGTCGGACAGACACAAATGCGTGTTCCGAGCATTTCAATTGAAGTTGACACTCTTCATTATAATTTGATTTGACACAATTGTAAATTAGTCCGAGAATCAGTAAATGAATCATTGTTATTAATAAAGAAAAATTACAAATATCAGTGGGGGGCTATAAATTTGGTTAGATAAGCTGAATTTGTGCACAGTTGAAATTTTGATTGAATTGTTTGTAAGGGAATTTTTTTGGGTAGATTTTTTACCAAGATTATTTTGAACTGCGCATTGGAAAAGTGGAATTGTTTATATTTTAAAATAATTTTCTTTGATTTTCATGGAAAGTTTTTGCATTTAGGAAGAGGGAATTCAATGAGAACGAGTAGGAAAATGTTTGGGACATAAACTACTAATACTTGCAGGCTGACCAAGTTTATTTTGAATGTTTACCATGCCCCCTTCCGCCCCCGCCGTTTGGATACAACGTCATATCTCCCACAGTTCTGTTAATAGATGGTTTATACTTTTTTGAGACTCTTAGTAATTAGCATTATTTTTCGATTTGTCTAAGAAACGGTAAAGATCGGATGATCGATTCTCAAGTTATGAGCAAAAATCAACAAATCCCCTCCCCCCACCACCAACACCGCATTTCATTCAACAAAGACAATCCTAAGGAAAGAGAGAGAGAGAAACTTAGAGATGAGCGTATAACAAAACAACAAGAATATTGCGTGATACCCGCGTGACTCCTTGGATAAGACTGTTACAGAGTATCTTACTTGTTTCAACTTCCTCGGCTGCTACTGTCGATCTGCTAACAGCATCCAAATTACTTTTGCCTTGGCTAAGGAAGAATATTACAACCAGCATCTTCAGCATCTTTCGTGACAACTAAGTTCAAGACTCTCAGGCTTTGCCCTCAAATTCAGACTTCACGTTTCTTCCTTCAAAACTGTACACTTCAATTGCTTTACTGTTCTGTTCCACATATTTGGGATTCAAGATCAATACAGGGTTGCCCATATTCGACGGACCCATGTTTTTTTTAAAAAATCAAAAAAAAAAAAAAAATTTGGCGGTTGGCAATCTTAATCATTTAATTTGTTCCAAGTAGATTTGTTTACATCAATTTTTGAATATGATATCTCTCAAATGGCCGCCTCTGGCGTTGATGGCGTATTGTGCCCTTTTTGCAGCATTTTCCATCGATTTCGCCAACATTTCGGCCGGAATAGCGGCTATTTCTTCACGATGTTGTCCTTGAGCTCTTACTTCTTGTTAACGTAAACCTTTCTTCAAATATCCCCACAAGAAAAGTCAGGCGGCGTCAAATCGGGCGAACCTGGCCAGTCCAAATCACCACTTTCGACATCAAACGGCCCGGAAACAATTTCTTCGAAAATCGTTGTTATGCGACTTGTGTGCGGTGGAGCGCCGTCTTGTTGAAACCAGAACTGCCTCATACGCTTTCGACGAATAATTGGCATCACAAATTTGGTCATCATGTCGATAACGCTCCTGTTGATGGTAACATCATTTTTTTAGAAGCAAAATATGACCGTTTTCGATAACGCCGCACCAAACTGTGACTTTTTCGTTAGAGGCACTTCTTGAATCTCCCAGGATTTTCAGTGGCGTAAATACGGCAATTTGCTTATTACGGTCCCTCTTTGTTATTTTTAATTTTTAAAAGCGTTGAGTTTTCACATTGCTTGTTCTGTTGATGTAAATTTCAACTTTCGCGCTCGCGTGCGTGTATTGTTCCTGGTAAAATCTGCTTACTGACGCTCAAACGCGTATGTCTAAGCGATCTGACATCTCTGTCAAAAGTTATGCGTTGCAGTGTCGAGGACAACTGTATGTACTTACCCAGCAAACATTTTTTAGTAGTATGTGTCGCTTCACTCTGGCGATATCGCATATTTATCGCTTTCTCGTCTCTCTTTGGGAAGAAATATGTCCCTCTGCAACACTTTTTTGAGAAGAGAAAGCGTTTGTTCGGGGAGATACGAAAAAGTCTGTTCTCAGGGGGAAGAAAGCGTTTCAAGCAAAAACAATAAAAATTCGTTGCTGCTACAAAATCATTCATGCTGGCCTGCTGTCATGCCCGCTCTGTTATATTTAATTACATTAAACACTTTTACTTACTCTGAGGGGACTCGAACTCGGTTCTCTTGGACTTAAGAAAAACACGATAGGACTGACGTTTTAGACTACTTCGACACGCTGCGCGTCTGAGACGAGGCAACTAAAGGGTTACTTGTATTGATTCTATTTGAAAGCATACACCCATAAATGCTTGCTTGTAATTCTCAAGTTCTTATTTATCACTCTGCTCATATAAATAGGGCAATAAAAATTGCTGCCTCATATCGAAAATGCATCCCTTTTAGGTTAAAAATGCGATACCTTGTGTGTTTTGTTTTCGTAAATCGCCAAACTATTAGCAGACTCTCACCTTAAACTATCGCCAAACTCACTTTTTGACGAGGGAGATAAGAAACCCGACAAAATGTTTGAAGGGTAGGTACAAATACCAGTGTACTTACAAACACTGCTATTAGGGAATTCCAAGACGAATTTGCCAAACTAGTCTGACTGTATTAGTGAGAGAGATTTACTGTTTAGTATTAGCATTTAGTATTGAGCTTGCTCTTGGTATCTATTTATTGGCTCATTTGCATTGAATTGTCGCTCTGACTTTAATGTCAATGCAGGATTATTTGCTTTTCTTAAAATGATCTTTTTCGGACTGGGATTTCTGATTTTAAGATTGTTCCAATCCTTGTTTCAAGTATAATTAAGTACAACTCTTTATTTAAATTTCAATCCGAAGGTCCTGTTCCAATCAATTCGTTTTTGTTTTATTTTGGCTTGCCTTTATATGCTCTGTACAGAGTACAGTAAATATCGGTTATATGACGAACCGCTTGTGTGCAAATACCGGTTATATGGCTTAATATTTTAGAGCATTATGCACAGCTTTGATATAAGAATTTCAACGCTTGTATGCAAATCATTTATAAGCAAATATCGCTTGTATGCAAACATTATACATCAAATTTAAAATTTCTGCGTACTGTTTTAATCGGCTGTAAGCAAGTTTTGCAACATAGTTCCTGATAGCTGAACAGATTACTTTGTAATAAAACCTGCATGCATTTCACATCATAAATCTAAGTTAGAATTTCTAACAGCTAAAGAAAAAGCTAGATTTAGGAGAAAACCAACAATTATCAAAAGATGCTTGCTGTGAAGGATAAAGCAAGGCTCCGCAACATCTCGTGCATTAAAAACAATGCAGGCGAAGTGTTGTAAACAATCTTCACGAGAAAAGGGATAGATAACAACATCCGCTAAATACGCGGAATTTTTGATAGACCAGTTTTGCTTGCTAAGGCACATGAGCTCGCCTTAAAGCTAAATTAAGACTGTGCTTCAGATTGGAGCGGTCGCCAGAGTTGCTGCAAACTAAATTCTATTAACTTCAAAAAGATTCATAGAGAATCCAGTAAAAATAATTCAGCAAATGAGCCGGTTTTCCCTCAAATTATTTGCCGATGCCTCTAGATTGTACTTTAAGGCTCTACCAAACGGAAGCAAGCAAAAAAGTTTAAAAGCATTCAAAACCCAGACGCAATACTGATGTTTCAGTCCAATGAATCTCAAATGTCATAAAAGTTCGAAGTTGCAAGGTTCAGTCTAAATAGATGCCGAGTACATTCAATGCGACAGTGATCTTGCCTGATTTGGAATTATTTTGTACGAGAATATTGTATTATCGTATCGTATTTAATGAAAATTAAAATCCATTTGAGAATAATTCTTTTACTCAATCTGAATATACAATCTGGAACTACTAAATTTGGATTCACTACCTCGACATTTTTCTTATATAAAAAAAGTCTTGCGGTATTTTTATTGAATTTTCAATTGTTCATAAAATTGGTCATAATAATGCGATTTAAGTCAAACATCCGCGCCTTTCAATTTTCACAGGACTTTCTTGTGGCCAACTTCCGACTACCAGTCACCATCCGCTTCAAAAATGGGTCGATTTTGTTGCGATTCAGAAGCGATTCGCATGCATCCATACGGGCAAAAATGTTTTTTTGCGTCAAGTCGTGTGGCACCCATACATCGAGCTTCTTTTTGAATCCAAGCTTCTTCAAATGGTTTATAACGGTTTGATGACTCATGCCCAGCTCTTGGCCGATGCTACGGCTGCTACTATGCCGGTCTCTTTCGATCAATTCAGCGATTTTATCGCAATTTTCGACGACAGGCCTTCCGGACCGTGGCGCATCTTCGATCACCTCTGCACCAGAACGAAAACGTTGAAACCATCGTTGTGCGGTGGAAATGGAAACTGTATCGGGTCCATAAACTGCACAAATTTTAGTGACAGCATGAGATGCATTTTTGCCTTTATCGTAGTAGTACTGTAAAATATCCCGTATTTTCTCTTTATTTTGCTCCATTTTGCGACGCTATAACTCACGAACGACTAAAAACAAACAACAATAAATCAAACACGTGTTAGCGCGTGAAGAGAGCTTTCCAAAAAGCTCTAGCGTGAACCGATGCGACGAATACAACTAGAACTACGCGCTTGCAAAGACAAGCTTGCGGAAATACCGCAAGACTTTTTTGACAACCTTATATAATAATAATATTACCGCTTTTGAAGACATTGAAGAATGCTGAAAGAAAGCAACTACCAAACAAAACTAACAGATTTTTAAAAATCAATTTCTGTAAGATAATCCCATATTGAAAAGACTGAAACAAAATTTTAGTAGATAAAACCCATTTGCGACATTTGAACCGTAAAGTGATTTAAATTATCCTTATCTAACCTTATGAATTATTTGTCTTTAAAATAAAGTTAACATAATTCACTAAATTGTTTATATGCAAATTTTTGCTTACAACAGATAGATTGCTTATATGCAAATATCGCTTATATGCAAAAATATTGCTGCGTTATAACTTTTGCATATAAGCGATATTCACTGTATATCGATAGCCGAGTCGATATAGCCATGACTGTCTGACTGACCGTCCGTCCGTATAAACTAGGGGTGACCAGACAGAGCTTACGCCCACGCGAAGTGAAATACTAGTGGAAAAATAAATTTTAAGAAAGAACAACTACTATACAGGCGAGTGCCGACTACGCTAAGCAATTTTGTTGTTGCATTCGCGTTTGCGAGAGGCATCGGGGAGAGAGAAGAGAGCCACATATGATGTTGTTGTTGCAGGTCTGAACGCGGCTACAACAAAACACAGGGCCGGCATAAGAATTTGTTTTTGCTTTGTGTAGGCTTATGGCGTGCGCGAAATATATACGCGCGAGCTGTTCCTTCTTATAATAATAATAATAATACTATTAATTTAAAAATCAAATAACAGATGGTTTGAAAAAGCATACAATATTTCACAGAGATGTTAAGTTTTAATGAGGTAATACGGCTATGACTATCAAGTCGTCAGTCGGTTTTTTCTTATACATGCAGGCAGATCAGATTAGATCACCACCCCCTTCCTCCCCGTACAACCTACATCGCATTTAATTGAGAGAGAGAGAGAAACTTATTCTAGATACAGAGAATGCTATAGTTGAGTTTGACCGACTCTCACTTGTTTTCAGCGTACTCTTTTCCATTGTATCATTTAAGGATGTAGTTACCTACTCGATGCAATTGTTCAGCAGTTTCATGGCTCAGTTCACAGTAGTTGCGTCCATAGGCCAAAAATCAAAAAATCGATCACCGAATTTTTGAATAAAATGTAGACAAAGTGTCTCTTAAATGTCCAATCTTCTTAATGGCAATCCGGTTTTTTCTGGAAACCTAACGGGACTCTACAAAAATTGCTTTGGAAGCGTGAGCACTTGTTCAATTTTGCAAAGCAGTTGTACGCAGGCCGAATATTTCACAACAAAAGCGAACTTCAAAGTGGTCAGTCGATTAATTACGTTCCCGAATTTAAACTATTTTTAGTGGATTTTGAAGTTAAAGGTATTTATTTTAAGTTCCTATATTAATAAAAGCCAACTTGTGTTGTATTAATTTTGAAAGTACTGCTTTAGTTTATTCTGTTTCTTGAACAATTTTTGTGCGTCTTTATAATGTTTACTTAAGGTTTTAGCTGTGTTCCCCCAAGATCCCCCGATTAATTTCTTTTTCAGTGGATTTGTGTGGGTCTTAAGATAATACAAAATTAAAATTAGCTACAGATATTTGCAGATGTGTGCACAATTAACAATATACTAACTCCGTTTTTTTTTCTTTAAGGTCAATTTTGCCTTCCGAAGCAGCTGCTTTGCCTTGTAGTTGTGCTGTGTCTTTGTGTTTGTCATTCGTATTTAGTGTTCTTATTAAATTTAAATTTTAATTTTGATTGCACTTTCTCTTTTTCGATTTCAATTTGGTAGGCGACTCATATCAGTGTGTATTTGCACGCTTCTATATTTTCAATTGTTGGTGCACAGAAATGGGCACCAATGCAGAAAAATTACTGGAGGCGATGATGTGCAAAGCAGTATTGAAAATATCGGCTACATGCCCGAGATGAGCGATCTTACAAAATGTATTGGGTACATATGTAAAAAATGTATGCATTTTGTATTCAATACAAACGTAAAAAAGCATCAGTTTTTGAATATAAATCAAATTGTCTTAATGATAAGGAAACAGTTTCAAAAAAACGCACCCTAGTATGTCTCAAGAAATGGTTAAAAGACCTCAGCGTGGACGTCCGAAAGTAGATTTTAGTTATCAAAGAGAACAAAGCGACGAAGAATTGCTGAGCTTTCGAGAACCGATGAACCTGCTGCCTGTGCTTTACAATCGTGCAACATTCCAACAAATCAATTATGCACCAAAGCTAACATCGATGGGTTCTTATCGCTTCTCATAGAGACAAACATGAGCAAACATCAATAACACGGCGTCGCGGATTGTAAAACTTCAGGATGATGTTCTTGACGGCATTGGAGGTGATTTTGTTAATAACCTAATTTAAATTGAAAAAAGGAATTTCCCGGTATTGAAAATTGTTAATGTAATAAAAAAAAACTTTGACTTGGATCAAGCTTGACAGAATTGTGTGTTAGCATATAATATTGATTAGTAACGAGTTTGGGAGCGATAGCATCGAAAATAAAAAAGTTGCTCATACTAAGATTTTTTTTCAAACTTATCTTTTGTATGGCAGCTATACTATATAGTTGTCCGATTTTCATAAAACTTGTCGAAATTATTTGAAAGCATAGAGAACTTATAAATACGAGGTTCGGAGACGTTGGCATGGAAAACAAAAAAGTTTTTCTCACTAAAACTACCTTTTCAACCGATCGTTCCTATGGCAGCTATAGGATATAGTCGTAAGATACGGTAAATTTTTTTTTATTATGAATTTAAAATTATTTTTCTAGAATTTTGGTGAAAATTTCATAACGATATCACAACTAGAAGTATTTATGGCCGCGGCTTCATACAAGCCCAACCACTGTGCAGTCGGAAGCCAAACGGGAGCTCGGGTATGGCTTTACAAACGGATCGTACATCAAGCATTCATCGACTGATCTTTCCAAGGCTCTAAAAGAGGCCAATCGGCGGGGATGTATCAAGGCAGGAGGGGATGAATATTATTCTGAATTTCTTCTCAAGATGTCTGCCCACAAATTTATTGAAAAGGCCCGCACGACAAAGTTGACATAACAAGCTTAGCGTATTTAGTAGTCGTCGTGAAATGGTAAATGGTAAAATTCAAAAGTTTAGGCACGACAACAAGACACTTGAGCACTGATGTACTCTCGCGCTTTTCTTTGTTCTGCGAAAAAGCAACGCCAAACGCCTTTATGTTGTTGTTGTTACCTCAATAGATAGGATAAGAAATTAGCCTCAGAGCAGCCTGAAAGAAAAGCATTGTCTTGTCTGGAAGGACCTGAAATTTCCTGTTGTCTAAGTTGCCAATGATGGTTCCTTGAATTCAACTATTATCTAGGCTAGGGTGATGCGGGGAACTGGAAGGGCGAAATGCCTGGACAATGTCCTTATAAAACCTCGCCGAAGTTGGTTTCTGGGAGTACCTCGCCGTCTTCTTAAGTGTTGGGAAACAGTTTCTCAAAATTTTATTTTTTAATTAAATTCAAATCAGTTTCTCAAAATTATTTTTTTTAATCAAATTCAAACTTTTAATTCTTGTCAATAAATAAATATGTAATTAATATAATTATCCTTTAATATCCTTTAGTCTTATTAACGGACTGACACTATCGTTCCCTGGAGTCTGCTGCCACGTTGAAGGTTTGCCAAATTCTTTTCGTGTTGTCTTAATACTTTTTGGTCTAGCAGATTTTGGCATGAATCCAAAATGATCCACATGAGAATGGCAAACAGCTGGGGCCGCCGAAAACAGAATTTAATTATGCCAAGTACGAGCAGACATAAATCAGGTCAAAATACGCAAAAAGAGCCGTGAGAAGCAGACAATTAAAGGAAATGAAGGGAAAGCGGTTTTTGTTTTGACAACCTGACAAGTGGTATCTCTTATTGTACTCATTAAACTACAATTCATATTTGAGTGCAGCCATGCGACTGTGGCATGAACGCTTGCCACGTGCAGTACGAACTATTCTATGTTTATACCCAAAGGGGTTAAACTATTTTAAATTCAATTTTTCATGGCTTATCCTTCCGGCATAATTCAAAGTGTCCTTGAACCAAGTGAATATTATATATTCAGCCGCAATTGACCGGAGTTATTTACATATTTATGCATCTGTTTGCTTTGCCATTACCATTACCATTACCACGTGGGGTCTAGTGGGAGGACTCACAATTATGGTAATTGCCTGAACTCTGTCTTGGCCTGGGGACTTCCGTTTCCTGACTACCAAGTTGCCCACTTCGTGTGCGTTCATATGTTGTCAATAGCTTCTTGACCTTGGCCACTCAGTTTTTTGCACTTTTGCTTTAAGTGTCTGTGTGTGTGTGAGTGTGATTGTGAGCGTCTGTGTCTGTGTGCGTTCAGCCTTAACAACGTGAAAGTTGAGCAAGTTTTATTAGATTTTTGAGTGCTTCGACAGGAAGTGCATCCGTATCAATGTGCAATGGAAACTTTCCCCATTTGTTAAAGAGCAAATGCCGACTGGAAGTAGAAAGCATTGTTTTATTCATTCTGACAGGTCTAAAGCCAATTGGTTTTTAAATCGAACCATTAGGGACCAATATAAATTTATTTCCTTTTAATTTGTAATTCTTACTTTGATTCCAATTGCTTAGAAAGTGTTGCTGAGATCCCACATGTCTCGTATCTTCTTCTTAACAAGTTAAATTGATACATATCATGCATAAATTCCCTATGAATGTCCAAAAAGTGGCTGATATAAGTAGCGTTGGCGCCAAATGCCATCATTGGGCCATTTTCTTCAGAGAAGTCGAACGAGTTATCGACTGGAATCGACGTCGCGACGAGTCGGTGGATGTTGGCTTATGATGTCTGCCCACAAATGAATAAAAAAGGACCGCACGACATATTTGACATAACAAACTAATGCACTTTAGGCACGACAACAAGACACATGAGCACTAATGTAACACAATGAGCTCTCATTACACTTGCTCTCTTCCCTGTTCTGCGAAAAAGCAACGCCAAACGCCGTTAAGTTGTTGTTATCTCAATAGAGAGAGAACGAGAGAGAGAGACATATGATAGAGAGAGAAAAATACAAAGATAATTTTTTGATTTCCATCAACACCAGCTCTCTCAACACCTTAACAATAGACTATTGTTTGATACAAGGATCGTGTCACTGCTATGGAGCTGATATGGAAATAAAAAAGGAACACTAATCGGATGATATGCTCTTCACAGTGGATCTGAGACTTTCAGTACCCCAAAATACTATGGAAAGTAGGAACGAATTGTTACGAAATTCAAAATGGACTCAAGGCAGAGCTCATGCCTATGCAGTTAGACTAGATCAGGAACGGAAAAAGGTAATATCAGATCAACAACAAATCGAGAATAAGGACATTTGTTGCTGCATATCATCAAAGGTCAATTTCAACTAATTGGAAGTAGCCATAAAACAGGCTTGATGCACAAATAAGCCAGAAGACAAGGATAATTTAAGAAAACTAAATGCCTCTTATAAATCCTTATGTGAATCAAAAAGATTGCAATACTACAGGCAATTGAAAGTGGAAACGGGTAAACTGAATGGTCAGAAAAATTAATCAAGGCAAATTGGAAAAATGCATTAAATTAGTAGCAACGTCTCTGCCGTCGTACTTTTGCAGTCTTCTCTTCGACGAATTTTGAAGGTACTCACCCAAATTGTGCAAGAATATGACCATGAGTTTGATACTCTTGAATTCGTCGGTCCTCTCCGAAAAAGCAATACTAATAAAGCACCAGGAACGGACCGCATTCCAGCCGAACTTTAAGTGAACGCCACGCTAAGATGTATCCAGTATTGAAAGGCGAACTGAAAAGAGTCTATGAAAATGCCCACGTAGCACAAAATCTGGCACAAAAAATAAAGCCCCAAATTCGCCTTGAATATTACAAATTTGCTTATGAAATCCGTCCCAAGTCGACTCACCCTAAATTTTATATAAACGAGAAGGCCAAGCTAACTTCGTCTGTGCCGAAGTTTTTATACCCTTGCAAATGTTTTAATATATTAGAGTATCAGAACGCCTGCATTAAAACAAACAATTTGTCTAAATAAAACCCATTTTCCGACCGATAGTTCCTATGGCAGCTATAAGATATAGTCATCCGATTTTGACAAAAACTTCCAGATCTGTGTGAAAGCATATAACATTAATAATCGCTGAGTTGAGAGACGTTAACATTAAAAACAAAAAAGTTTTTTACACTAAAACCCCCTTTTCGACCGATAGTTCCTATGGCAGCTATACCATATAAATAGTCATCCGATCCGGTCGGTTCCGACATATTAGCAGTGTGCAGTAAAAGTAAGACTCTGTGCAAAGTTTCAGCTCGATAGCTTTAAAACTGAGAGACTAGTTTGCGTAGATAGACAGACGGACTGACAGGCGGACGGACAAAGCTCAATCGACTCAGCTCGTCGCCCTGTTCAAGAATATATATAGTTTATAGGGTCGGAAATGAATATTTCTATGCGTTGCAAACTTCTGGGCAAAAATTATAATACGCTTTCCAAGGGTATAAAAATGTCCAAAAACCCAATTTCACTTACTACTTTTGCAAGCCGACTACGAAAAAAAGTAGTTTTTTGCGTGCTGAATTTTCCGGCCATTTTTCCCGTAGGCAGTTTTCCAAAAAATTGGTACGCAGTTATTGATGAATTTTAGTATAGATCTTTGAAAATGAGTTTGAGTAGGATCGAATGATAAACAAAAAAGTTTCATACAACAATTTTTCGTGAATTTTCCGACTTTGTGGATCGAATTTCCAAAATTTCTATTTCTGTTTCTATTTTATTTTGTGTAACTATCTTTTATAGTTTAGGCTTTGCGGCAGTCACCAGTCAGTGAGACAGTCAGGTTGAACTCTTTTATATTTATAGATATTGAAATTCCATTCAAACAATCCAGGATTTATTTGAGCATCTTTATCTATATAATAGATTACACCTTATTACAATAAATTACAAAAGAAATCAGCCTTTATGTTTATTAATGGTCTGCCACCAAATTGAAAATGGCCAGCGTGGCGCAAGGGGAGAGAGTCAGCCGCCTATGTCAGCAGTCGTGGGTTCGAATCCATGGCATGACGCGAGCGAAGATTTTTTTTTTTTTTTTGTTTTCAAATTGTGTTTTTAAACAAATAACATTTTTTGCTATACTTCGATATCAAGAAATCACACTTCTAGTAAATATTTTCAGCATTTAAACGTTTTTTTCGTTTTGGAGAGCAATGCGTGCTGCGTTGAGGAAATCCTTTCTTAGTACAATGTCCGATCACTATAGGAAGCTATTGTGAAATTTGAAATTTCTAACTATTACGGGTTGTCCTGTTGACTGATGATCACAGTCAATGTCTTATCACTTTATGTATATAGATATCCCGAGTCGAAATTCTTAGCCTCAACTACAAACCGCACCGTCAGAATGAAGACATCATGTGCAATCTTAGCAATTTGCCAGAACTAGAGGATGTGGAGCATTTTGTTGCCAGATGCCCGTTCTTTTAGGAAACCAGGACAGGCATTCTTGGGAAACGACGGCTTACTGTAACCAAGCTGGGCTCACATCTTTAATAAGTCATGCTTTGAGATATGGGCAACATTATTTTAGAGAATTTTTAATTTAAACTATTTTTATGATTTTTTATCTTGCTTTTATTGTTCAAATCGGTTAAGCGGTTCTTAAGATAAACGAGTTTTTTTTATTTAACTTTTCGCCCTCATAACTCGATTAAAAGACTAAAAATTTAGGAGAGTGAGTTTCTCATTGATGGTAACAACTTATTTAATTTTGGTGCTGATCGGAGTGGGTGCAGTTTTTGTATGCTTATTCTGCTATTCCCTTTTTCTTTTTTGATTTTTTAAGACGCAAACTGCTCGAATTCGAGAAGATCCCATGGACGTTTTCCAAGCGAATATCTTGTCCACTCGAACATGGCCCTTGTTGCTCGCTAGCGACAAAGTGTTATCTGCTAACATTCTTCAGTAAGATTTTGACGCCAGGTCTTGCTCATGCCTGATAGTCGAGTGAGCTAAGACACCTTTATCCGTGTGTTCAGTCTTCGTGGGTTTCGACTTCCAGTCCCAGGAATGTAAGTAAAAATAACACGTACGAAAGTCAGTTAAGGGCGATTGCTATGCGCTGCGGCAGCGAAACTTTTTTTGGCTTGACCAAAGATGGCGCCACAACTTAATTTTGAAAACAGACAAATAGATGGCGCCACAACTGTAACCATTTTAAAACTGATTTTTGGTCATATCTTGAGTATTGTTCATCCAATTTTAATCATTTTTTCGGCAAATCGATCAAATAGGTTAATTACTAACTAATCTAGAAGTAAAATTTAGTGTTATCTCAAAATTAATCGCAACTTGTAAAAAGTTGCAAGTGATGGGTGGTATGGTGTTGGTCGGTCGTGGCTCCCCTCCACCCCCTTAAGTCCTAAGTCCTTAATTTAAAAATTTTAGTAAGTCCCCTTTGATAAGCAAAATCTTACACTGAGCGGAGGGCCTTTCGAAAAATTTCAAAAATGCTGAGAAAATAATTGCGCGTTTTACTTTACCCTTGATAAGCCAACAGTCAACATTTAATTTTCGTTTGCCTGCGCCTTCTCATGACGGAAATTTCAACCTATAGATTAGCATAATAAAATTTAATTTATTAAATAAATGTTGAACTTCTTGAGAACACATTAGATTAGTGAAATTTGATTAAAGATAAGCAAATGACAAGAAAACTTTGCAGACATTTGTTGTCTCAATCATGTGGGCTGTGAGTGATTCCAAGTACTAAGAATGTCCATCACAGGGCTTTCACTTGAATTTGCATACAAAACGCACAAACAATATCAACTACTCGTTGTATTTGTTGCTATTTTGGGATTTTACATGCTCCATGAAGCACACACGGAGCTACACGGGTCACAGACATTGGACCAGCAGGTTTAACGCTCTTTTGTGTAGGATTGAGGTAGGTCGGTACATCCACTTCCAGAAATCTGCATAAATTTATCTAGAGCGCTCAACTTTGAACCAAAAAAGTGTAAACTATTTGCTGACCTTTTCGCCTGACCTACGTACAATGCCCTCCCCTTGTAAATGGTACACATCCTTGTGGCAAATGGCGGTCAATAGACGCACAAATAAATTCTGTGACATGTGATGGATGATTGCCTCAATGAGTGCCATTGTTGATGTCGTTGTGCAGGGTCAATGCTGTCTTTACAAATAAATGAAGGATTTGTACCATAAAAAGAGACAGCTTTACTGATTTAATTGGGATACTTCCGTGTTGTTTTTATCATTAGTTGAAGACAGTCAGGTATTTAGTTCAGTGTCGCACTAGTCCCTCCCTTCTACCGAAAAGCGTAGTCAGCGAGGCAAAGATAAATAATTGTCATACATTTTTACTTGCATTTACCGCAAATATTTACAACACACACAAAAACGAAACCGTGCCTTACGCTAAATCGTGTGTTTTGTCTTTCAGACGAATCATAGAGTCAACAAATGTCATGCGGACAACTGGCAAAAAGATATAGATACGAGTGCGACAGGCACGAGTCTGAATTTATGAGAAGCTTTGTGCAACCAACTGAAATACCGGAAACGGTAGCAATTACTTACACAGAAAAAAATGGGAGTATGTTCGTGCCCCAGGGGCTATGGCTGGGCAATTCTGAAGAAATACAGCTTTCATTGCACTCGCTGTCTCTTCGAAAAAGCAACAACAAACGCCGTTAAGTTGTTGTTGTTATCTCAAGAGAGAGAGAGAGAGAGACAAATGAGAGAAAGAGAAATTTAGAAGTATGAAAATATGCCATCAACTTATCCTTCAAAATAGAGGGAAGCTTACTTTGACTCGATTGAAGTTTATCTATTGAAGTTTATTTATCTAGCATGGTTATATCAACTCAACTCGTCGTGCTGATCAAGAATATGTATACTTTATAGGTCGGAGACGATTCCGGACAATTTTAATATATATACCCAAGGGTATAATGACCTTACAATTTGAGGTCGATTTGCAAGGGCTAGGAATTCATTTTAGACCAGTGGTGCCCAAAATGCCAAAAGCCTATCCTATTGGATAGGAACTCATAATTCTGCCGGCGTCGCAGCCGACACACGCATAAGAGAGAGAGAGAGAGAATAAGTGTGTTCTATAAATATCACGCTCGGCGACTTGTTTTCCCACGACGTGTGCATTCGTCATTTTCCTTCTCTCAAAAGGCATTTGTTCCGTTGCTTATTGCTCATGTTTGACGTCATGACGTATACTTCTCGTTTCGTTGATAATGTGAGTTTGGGCACCACTGTTTTAGACCCATGGTTTCTTGGTAAAAATAAAAAAGTTCTACGATTACTTTTTGGTGGATGCTTCACAGAGAACTGTATGAGAGTTGATTAGTTGAGAGATGGTAAATCTTGTTTGTGAGATTTTTAATCTCATTTTCTATCTTTATCTTGCTATATCTCTTTTTTTGTGCTTAATCGTATCAAATAACGTAAAGGATAAATGAATGCAGGTACAACTCTTTTGGTTAATGTGTTTTACGAAGATTTTAATTACGGCCACTTTTTACGGCTGCTGCTGACGACTCTCTCTGTTCTCTGCCTCTGCTCTCGGCTTCTACTTTCTGCCCTTTGCTACCCGCTGTCTCGTGCTACCGAAACTAGGGATAGGCGATTAGCTAGAGTAAGCCAACCTTACATACATTATATGTAAGCACGTAAAAAATGCAATGAAAACGATTTTAATGGTTGCATTTTTGTACATTTGACATGCAAATGCATAAATCAAGGTACAGTCAAAGTTGGTCCACTTTCACTTTGTTCATGCCATGTCAGCGGTGTAAAATCAAGTTCAATCACCGACACCCCAGTCAAAGGTCATCGGGGCTGAATGACGTCAGCGTAGCCAGTTGCAATCACAAGGTTGTCCAGCGGCAGGTCCTCGGCCTAGCTTATCATCGCTATGCTGGGCACGCAAAGCAGACGACATTGGCATGTTCCAATAAACAACTGCAACAACACCTGTAATGCTGCACTTCACCCCACTCCTACTCTCAGTCTGAACAACCTTGCTGGCTCTGCTGATCCGACTTACGATTTACGTGCCTGCATTTATTTATTGTCATTAAAATTATTTATGTAAACATCCTGTTGCAAGGACTGTCCCAACCAAGATTTAGCGTAAGGCTAAAAGTATGTTTGCTTTATGGAAGTAGGTCGCCAAAAGTATGCCACGTTTTCTTGAATATGCTTTAAGGTTACAAATTTTCCAAATTTTCAGGCGTTTATTGATGTCTTTACAATTGACCAAAGCTTTTGTGTCTAATTTCTTGGTGTACCAAAGGTTAAATGGTCTTTTTTGTTCTTAGCTGGGAATCGTTCATCCGATCTTTATCATTTCGGCCAATTCAAAAAAAAATTCATATTTCAAAACGCAGCCATAAAAAAATTTTTGAAATCGATTTTTGAGATCACCATTCTGAACTACGCTAAAAAAATATTTTAGTTGAAATGGGTCATTTATTTTTTTTATTTTTGTAAATTGGTGTAATCACTGCTGAAAAGTATGCTCTTAATTCTAAACAGTCGTTTGTAAACATTGGCTGAGTTTAACAGTTGCTGTACTAACAATTTTGAAGATTAATGTTTGAACTAATGATTTTTTATTTTTACATCTTTTTTGTCACTTTTCAATAGCAACTTACGATGTACTGGATAAGTTTTTAGTTCTTCTATTACAATTTACATTTGGATTGGTGTTTGTTAGGTGTTAGTTTGATGTTTTGGCAAGTTTAGATACTTCGTAATGAAACTTGCCTAGAGAAGGCAGATCAAGTTTATTTTCAATTTTTGAAAAAACTAAAACTACTCATGCTCGTGCCCCATGACGAGTTGGTATGTCAAAGCCATATCTTAGTTTCCGTTTCCAAGATATTCGCAAAAAACTAATTATTTGGGAGTAAAACTAAAACGGAGTTTTGTTAAGAACTGATGTAATTCTGGTCCGAACTAGAATATTTTCAGTATTGGAGTTAAGGGGTTTCAAAGTCAAATTTTGAACATATTGAAGTTATTCTTTTACGAATAAGAAAACCTGGAATTTTTCAAAATAGGAGTTTTGTTTTTGTAAAACATATGGATATACTTGAAAGGGTTACTTGCGGTATCCGGATGTAGAGCGTCTTCTAACCTTCTTTATAAAGAAAGTCTTCAGACTTCCACTCAACACACCCAATTATGTTATTTACATAGAAACGGGGCTGTCCTCGCTGTATACTTATACGCTGCAAAGACATTTTGACTATATGTCAAAAGTTATGAAAATGCCCGATACAAGGATGCCGAAGCTCATAGCGAAACAGATGCTTTTGGAAGAAACGGGCTGCTTCTCTTCCTGGAAAGAACTGGCAAATGATTGCAACTGCGTCATACAATTGGAGAACCCCTTGCATTGGCAGCATTCACACGCGGAAATCATCAGCAAAATTAGCGAAGTGGAAAGGGAAATGTTTATAGACCAGGCCAGTGCCAGTAACGAGCGGTTAATGTACAAATCACTTTTGCATAATCTGGGTGATCGGAATTACTTCAACGATGATTTGGGCATTTCCCGAATTAGTGCGATTTGTAGAGCCAGGTGCGAAACGCTTAACCTCAATGCAACTCCATACAGGGAAGTTGGATCTCTGGAATGTAGCCTTTGTAATCTGAGAGAACGTGAGGACATCCATCACTTTCTGTCAATTTGCCCCATACTAGCAGAGTTTCGGTTGCTACACTTCAACCGAAGCATTTTATCAGCAGAGGAGACTAAACGAGTCCTAAATGGAGAGAGCTGCATTAATTCAGGAAGCTACAAAATATCGTTAGAGGATCAATAATGGAGATTTTTAGTAAATTAACCTAATTTACCTACAATTACCCTTTTCCCCGCGGTTTTTTCTACTTGACCTTTTTCCCTTTCCTTATCTTTGCCTTACTTGTTCAAAAATATTATATACTATACTATATACTTGAAAGTTTTGCAGGATGTTTTTAAGACCCTAATGGAACGTTTAATTTCTGAGAAAATATGAAATATTTCCGAACCACTTTTGAACGGATTCGATACCGGCCCAGATCCAGCAATATCCAACTCTATATTTCCAACCTACATACCAAATATCAATATTATACCTTAAATAACTCTGAGATATGTCTCTAAACCACTTTTTAACCGTTTCGAAATCGGTTCGATACCGGTCCTGATATAGTGAAATACAAACCAGATTTCAAGTTCATTGCCTATATAAATTTCGAACTGGTTGATACCTGTTCAAAAACAGTCCAGAAAAGTATTCAACTTCATATTGCCAACCAACAGACCAGATATTAAGTTCATTGCTAGAATAACTTCTGAGATATGGCTCTGAACCAGTTTTCACCGATTTTAAACGCTTTTGAACTAGTTTACAGACTTGAGACATAGTCTATGACTCTTTCCTGATCCACATGAACATACTGTGAAATTTTGGTAAAGATCGGTTCAGCAAAAATACTTTCACTTTTATATATACAGGGTTTGTCTGGAAAGTAATAGAACTGATTTTTTTCCGCCGCGAGTAAAAGTGGAGGTGACTAAACAGTGACTTGACAGCGACTTAACAGTGACTGGACTGTGACTTGACAGTGGCTAAGCAGTGACTAAAAAGTAACCCAACAGTGACTTAACAGTGACTAACCAGTAACTAAACAGTGAATTGACAGTTACTCAACAGTGATTAAGCAGTGACTAAGCAGTGACTTGATAGTGACTAAGCATAGACTGGACAATGACTAAACAGTGATTTAAAAGTGACTTAACAGTGACTTAAGTGTCTTGACAAGGTGGAAACAGTGACTTGACAGTGACTAAACTGTGACTTGACAGTGACTAAACAGTGACATGACCGTGATTAAAACAGCTCTTAATTTAGCATCATGTTCATGAGTGAGTGTTCACGACGCTCACAGTTATTTTATTTAAATTGACTCAGTCCTATTATTTTTCGGACAAAATCTATGTTAATGGATTTTCTTCTTTTATCAGCAATTTTATTTCATGTTTAAGAACGGAAAATAATATATGATCATGATATTAGAACATTATAGTTTTCTCTGCAGATATAGCTAATTAATCCCTTGTATCTCTTGGAATATTCTCCACTAAATTAGTAGCCAAACTTTCTGCTTATAAAGAAGAAACACAGCATAATGTTTGCAGGGCTTGCACGTGTATTTTTGGTTTCGCTCGGTTTTTGTTATTGTTTGCAGCTGGCGCGTGCGTTTCGTCAAGTATTCCCCCACTTACACACACACACACTCTTGTGCTCGCAAAGAAAGCTTATTAAGCTCAATTTCGTGCATAACTCAAGCGAGGCACTTTGTCAAATTATCGAGACACTGCAGAGACGTGTGGCGTCCTTGAGGGCTTAGCCTGGTCGCATCCGTTGAGCTGCAAGTGTGCGCGCATTTCTGAATTCCATTCGCTAATTGCTCGGTCAACTTGACGAGCTTTTGTTTACATTGTGTTTACATAGAGCTTGGCTTAGCTTAGATTTATTTATATGGCACACTTGGCCACTTGAGCTCTGCGCTTGTGTCTCCAATCCGGGAGGGGGGAGAGCCAGCTAAGTTGTACATGCTTAATTGGCACTTGAAACTGGTTCGTGTTTGGGTCCGCCCACACACGCATATTTGTGCCATTCCCCTTCTACATGGTATAATTGTTGCTCTTTTTATTTTATTTATATTTAGTTAGTTGTGTTTCCCGAAATTCACCAAAATTAAAGGCTGTTCGCATGCTGGGCAAACAATTTATGCAAGTGGAGGAAGTGTTCAGACGATAATCGTCTGAGTAATCGTATATAGAGGAGCTCATTTGTGTAAGACTTTTTGTATTCACTATTTTATGGCGCTTATATAGTATGAATTGCCATTGACGTCAGTTCAAGAGTGCATTTCTTGGTATTATATGATGCTGATTTGAATTTTGCAACGAGTAATCAATATATTTATATTCTGTATATCAAGAAGTCTTTCTCACAATACTTAAAATTAGACAATTGAATGCTTTAAAAAGACTAACTTCTGGAAAGTCAATTGGGCTCGTTGTGTAGTCAAGTTTCAAATTCAAAACGTGCTTTTCACAATGCCTCAATTTACACATATAATCCAATTAAATAAATCATTACATCGGGCATCGCACACTTGGCATAACATTCTAATTTATTATTTGCTCACAGGCAAAAAGCACGAACTTTGTTGTCGATTGTTGCTGGGCATTTAATTGTGACACCTTGCACTTTGTGCATCAAATTGCCTTTGTCTAATACCGAGGAAGCGAACAAAACAAAGCTCAGCTTTAGAAAAAGCTTCGGCTCAGTAGGGTGACAAATTTATGGGTAGCACTTATTATCTGGCTTTATCAGCTGTCAGCCGTTTATCAACTTACATTGCCCTATTATAAATTTCATTAAGCTAGGAACATCATTTTAGTGGTTTTTTCTTATTGGATTTGATTAATTTATGGCGTTGACTTTTGATTGATTTGATTCGAGAATTATTTTGCACACTGCCCAACAGATGCACTGTAGGTAATTTAACTATTTTACTGATCAAAATAAATAACTTTTAAATTTATCAAAATTTTGAAGTTTATTAATAAAGAATCCTAATATCAAGAAAGTGATTTTTTCGGAAATTTTGAAAAGTGGAAAATATTATGGTTGAGTGTGAGCGTAAGTCGAATAGCCCCTTAAGTTGCTAAAACTTACTTGAGTGAGCCGACTTGAAAAAGCTAGCACTGCACATTGGGACAGAATGGAAAGCTGACCGGCAGAAATTCCAAAAATCTATGTTGTAATCGAGGTGCACTAAGTGACTGAAACAGTACCCAATTAACCCCTTAGGTCAGAAATTGGCAATTTTAAAGTTACATGAACAGTGTAACGCAGTTAAGCAACCCAAATTTTTCATATAGTTTCAGCAGGTGCGTGCTATGCGAAAGCTATATTTCTGGTGTCTGGCAACTTTAATTGTTTATTTTGTGTTACTTCCTCACGAAATTGTCTTAATTTACATAAGATTGCAGGTAAAAGTCTAATTGAAGAAACTGACAAAAAAAAACTACTTTTCTTATCTTTTTTGGCCGGGAAAATTAAGGACCGGCTATGGCTATGCCATTTCTTGATACTTTAGACCTTAACGAAAATTACTAATCTTATTCAGTGTTGCCAACTTTTATTGAGCAAAAAAAGTTTTTAGTGCCGATGTTTTCAGTCATCTTTTTAATCATTTTGGATAAAAAGTTCGTAGTTTCATCAATTTCATGGTGATTTAGATCCTTTTCATAGGCGTTCATTTCTGTCCCAATTAACTTTAAATATTTATGAGGCCGTTGATAATCAAGGCAACATTTTTTTAATCGACGAAACCGGAATCTGTAAATAAAATACATTTCCGATATTGTGTCCCAAAGTGTGGACACAATGTGGCCACGCTGCACAGAAAAATAGTTGATGGCGATTCCTACGAAAAACATTTGAACAATGTACATTGTACATTCAAAAATGCCAATCAAAGAAAACATAAAACAAAAGAAAACAAAAAATCCTTTACATTAACTATAGCGCACAATAGACCAAAATTGGTCGCGGTGCACCACTTCCCCAACAACAAATAATAATACATTAACTATAACTAATAAAATATTATTAAATTAAGAACTTAACAAAAGTTTGTCGTCACATATTATATATCAATGGACCTCCTTATTCAAAAAGGCTATATTTTGCGTCACCTGTGTCGAAACGAAGCTCTTCAAAAAAGTTTGCCAAAACATTTTTTTATAATTTTTGAGCATTTTGTTCTGTGTAGCCTCACCGAAATCCCAGACTCGTTTCTAAATTTTGCTCGCACAAATTATCGACCACTTAGATCAAAAAAACAAAGCGCCGCTTCTCACCGCCTTTTTTGTTATCACTGCACAAAAAGTTTTTTTATTCTGCTGAAAGCCTTCTTCAGCATTTTTGATGTTTTTATACCCGTTACTCGTAGAGTAAAAAAGGGTATACTAAAGTCGTGCAAATGTATGTAACAGGCAGAAGGAATCGTTTCCGACCATATAAAGTATATATATTCTTGATCAGCATCAACAGCCGAGTCGATTTAGTCCCTTGTCCGTCTTGTCGTGTCGTCCGTCCGTCCGTCTGTATGAACACCTAGATCTCAGAGATGGTAAGAGATAGAGGTTTGACATGTATGGGACAAATGCTTCTTATATCTGCACGCAGATCAAGTTTTTTCAAATTTTGCCACGCCCCCTCCCGCCCCCGCAATTTGGAAAAAGGTTATATCTCCCACAGTTTAAAGATAGAGGTTTTCGTACCTTCTAGAGATAGTTAGTAATTAGCAAAATGAATCGATTTGCCGAAGAAATGATAAAGATCGGATGAACGGTTCTCAAGTTATAAGCAAAAAAGTGAACCAAGCCGACCCCCGCTACCACCCTCAAAAAATGTTGCATACTTTTTGGATGGTCACCTAAGAACGCGGAACTTAGTTAAACATGTTTTCTTATATGAGCCGACTTTTAACTTACGCTCTCGTTTGGTTCGGCATGGGCACGCAGATCCTCAATTTTGCAGTTTACTGCTTTGCAATGAGCAATAACTCCGGTAGCGTCGCTAACATCCTTTCGCAGCCAGGTTTTAAATTCCGTGCTGTTGGCCAATTCGTCCCGGCATTTTTGCTTATAATCTTTAGGCATTGTTTAAGATTTCACACAGAGATGAGGGTTTGCAAAACTTAGAGATGGGAATCGCACTCTGTACATACAGTAATTTAAAATTGTACGTTAATATAATCGCAGCCCGCTGTTACATTTTCGCAAGTGGACTTTGAAAAAAGCCGGATAATCGGAGCATCTCAAAACCTTTAAAACGATACCCTATTTAATTGATGTTGTTTTTTTTTACGTTTTACACCCCTACACCAGCCATGAGTCAGTCCACCGATCGTAAAAATTTTGCGAAAAATCAAATATATTCCTTCTTCTTTATTGGCACAACCGTTTGACGGTCTTGACCCTCTGTTATTAATGCCCTCCAGTCGCTTCTGCTCCGTGCGAGCTGGCACCAGTTGGTCACACCAAGCTTGGCAATGTCTTCCCGCACCTGGTCATCCCATCTTAGTGGTGGTCTTTCTCTCTTGCCGCCTCCATAGCCAGCCGTCTTCGATTTGTACTCCTTTTTTACTGGAGCTTCTTCGTCCATCCGGGTGACATATCATAACCAGCGCAGCCGCTGTTGCTTTAAGCGCTTGACCAGACAGGTGTCCCCATAGAGCTCGCACGTTCGGTAATCTTTCGAATGCGGAGTTCTTCGCCAACTTTTAAAGGTCCATAAATACTCCGAAGAATTTTTCGTTCAAACACGCCAATCGCAGCCCCATGTGCTGCTGTCATAGTCCATGCTTCTGCGCCGTATTGCAGGACTGGGATGATAAATGGTTTTTTGCGTGAGGTGTCTGCTCTTGGGCTCATTACTGAGCCCGTAGTAGCATCGGTTTGCGAGAATGATTCAAAATCCTCTACAACAAGAGGTACAAGACGCTTGGACTTTCTTTCCACGGATACTAGCTACTTCGTCTTGTCCTCATTTACCGCTAAACCCATTAGTTCAGACTAGGGATGTCGAAATATCGATTTCGAATACTTGTTGAATATATTTTTGGTGTGTATTTTTAAAAGATTCGGCCACAAAAAGGAGGTTTTCTGAAGGCATTCTCTAGGATATTACTAGTATTAGTCTTACTAAGTGAAACCTTCATTTTTGTCCAAAAACCAAAAATAAATTATTCATAAAAATATCGTCAAAAGTTATTCGATATCGATATTTCGACAACCCTAGTTCAGACTTCAGACCTCTCAATCTCTGAAAACGTCCTGCTTACCACCCTTTCGGTTGACATCGATGATATTGACATCGTCGGCATAAGCGAGTGAATTAGATCTTTATGAAGAAATGCGCCCGTTTTGTTGGTACATTCCATCAGTAGATTAAAGAAGTCACACCATAAGTTAACCTCTTTTGGTTTCAAATGGTTTGGAGAGGTTCTTTCCTATTTTGACTGAACTTTACGAACTTCTCAACGTCATCATGCAAAGTCGAACGTACTTTGCTGGTATACCAAAAGTAGACATGGCTTCAAAAAAACCTTGACCTTGTCGGTGTGTCGAAGGCTAAAGGCTGTCGAAGGTCTAAAACCAAAGACAAAGATGTTAAAACTGCCGCTTTGTTTTCGATCCTGTCCCAGTGTTCACTGTCAATGTGTTCGGCGGTTTTCCCTAATTTAAATCAGCAGAATCGATCAGAATTGATCGTCCTACGGTTTTCTAATGTAACTGTCCCATCGTGTGTGGTTAAGTAGTATGAAGTTAGATATTCTTCTGGTTCAGGACAGGCATTCATCTGGTTCAAACGTTGTTCAGAGCCACATGCCATATTTTATTTGAGCTATTAACCGGAAAATAGAGCTGGGCAACCATCGATGTTTCTGAAGTTATTACATCAAAATAATATTCGTATTTCTAAACTCTGGAGCAACACTATAGCCGCACCCCTTTTTGGGAGTCAAAATGAGTTTAAGTATCGATCACTCTCAGTCATTTTTGATGCATTTCTTATTCGGATTTAATATAGTTCGAGTATCGAGCTCAATTTAATCTCGGGTATTTTTGCACCAAGCCGACTTTAAGAACAAATCAAGTACGAATATCAAGCTAAAGTCAAGCTCTCCTGAGCTAAAGTCGGGATAAAGATAAGAATTCCTTGATTGAAAAATCAGTACTCAAATCAAGCCTTCTTGGACTCGTACGCTTAATGGTGGGTCATATAAGCGCTGTACATCGAAATTACCATTCAAATTAGCATTACATTTTTTTGGGAAATTAAAAATTCAATTTAATTAGTTTAATTCCATAAATAATTACCTAATAATTATGTTATTTATTAATTGCCGATGGAATTTGTAATTACATGAAAGTAGTTGTAATTGTAATTCAATTTTTTAATTAAAAAATAATTGTAAACGCAATAATAGTCAAATTTTTAATTATTCACAAAGTTAATGAAATTGTAATGATAATATGTGGCCGGGCGTGGCACAGCAGTTAGTGTGCTGGCCTGCTGTGCGGTAGGTCGTGTGTTCAATCCCGCCTCGGTACATTTAATAAAAAAGTTGTTTCTTTCGTAAGAAAAAAGCTGCCCTGATACATGTAAAAACATGTCACAAATTGTCATGTCACTTTAAGGGTACTGTATACCTTCAGGTGTCATTTGTTAAGGGTTTACAAAAAATTAAATTACACAAAAACTATAAATGGTATTAACAAGCGGTTTCTTGCATTCGATGGTAATAGGGTAAATTAAATTTATATATTTTGTTGTTGTTCTTTCGGTTGTTGTTGTATTCCTGTCCAAAGTTAACCCAAAATTTAAAACATAGGCCCATGGTTGCAAAAATTTTCAGAACGGATCATCTGAATTTAAAACTAAACGGGGTTTTGTTAAGAATTGTTGTAATTCTGGTGTTAAGTAGGATATTTTTGGATCGGATCATAAAAAGCAGAGTAATGGGGTTTCAAAGTCACAATTTCGAAAATCGATTTTTTCCCACTGTTTGGTACTAGCTTTGTTATTTTTGGACCGATCAAAAATATCCTAATTCACACCAGAATTACAACAATTCTTAACACAACCCCGTCTTCAGTTTTAAATTCAGATTTAATGATGTTTATAAGACCCTAATTGAACGGGTAAGCAAATAAAAAAAATCAAAAAACATTTTTCTGAAGGTATACAGTACCCTTAAGCTGTGATCTGAAAAATTGGTCAGATTTTAATGTGATAGCATCGCACAATACTTCTACCCAGTAGCAGCTGTCAGCGGGACAGCTAGAACAAGTGTAAGGATAACTTTTCATTACTTACGGGACTGCCAAGGCCCAATAGGCTCACTAACCAGCGCACAGGTAGTCAGACATACCTCAGTGCAATAAGTATATGTGAAAATATGGTTTCGTTTCTCTCTTCCTCAATAGTAACAGAACATATGTTCTAGGTATGCAAAAGTCTTTTGTTGTTATCTATTTTTAGAATGCTTTTGCATAATTCTTCTTTGGTCATCATTCTTAGTACCGTTATCACACATTTGAGTGGCGAGATTTGATTTTCTTAGGAAATAAGTTTATGTGCAAAAACCAATTAGTGTGCATTTAATGGTCGGCGTGCAACAAATTGGATGTGTTTTGATAAAAAATGAAAAGTTGAGAGTAAATTAAGTAGTTGTTGCAGAAACACAAAAAAAATTTTTAAATTTTCCTAAGAATGCCGCGTGGAACACATTTATCAGCTGAGGAACGCGGACGAATCCAAGGATTGAACGAAGGTGGGGCTACCATCACTCAAATAGCTTCCAGAGTGTCTCGACACAGAAATACGATAGCTAATTTCTTAAAAAATCCAAGCTCCTATGGTCAGATTAAACGCAGTGGCAGACCGAGCCACATCGACGATAGGTGCAAGCGTGAGATTAAGCGCCTGGCTGTAAACAATCAAATGTCTTGTACAGGCATTAAACGTCATTTAGAGCTCAATGTCGGTAGAAGACGGATCCATCAAATTTTAACTGAAAATTGTAACCTTAAACATAGTTCCCGGGTGGCTGTACCGATGCTATTGCCACGCCATCTTAAGGCTCGTTTGGCGTTTGCTGACAGGTACAAATTTTGGACCGAAGAATTCCGAAACGTTATTTTTTCGGATGAAAAAAAGTTTAATCTTGATGGTCCTGATGGCTGTCATAAGTATTGGCGTGACTTAAGAAAACCAAGAGAAACTCGCCATAAGAGGAATCACGGCGGTGGATCACTGATGATTTGGGCCTGTTTCGGATATGCAGGAAAGTCTCGGCTATGTTTTATTCCAATAAGAACAAACTCAGAAATCTATATTCAATTGCTGGAGAGTGAATTAATAGATTTTGCAGACGATCTTTACGAAGATAGATGGATTTTTCAACAGGACAACGCTCCAATCCCACACATCAAAAGCCACAAAGGCTTATTTTCTTCAAGAAAAATACCTGTACTGGAATGGCCGGCTACCAGTCCTGACTTGAACCCAATTGAGGACCTCTGGGGTATCCTCTCAGCCAGGATTTATAAAGGTGGGAGGCAGTTCGACTCAATTAAGCATTTCAAGTACGCTTTGCTTGCAGAATGGGAGTTAATAAGCAATGAAACTCTCCAAAATCTGGCAGATTCCATGCCAAACAGCCTTGCAAAAGTCTTAGAGGCAAAAGGGGGAAAGCACTATTAATATAAAGTTGATCAAAAGTTTGAACTTAATGCAAAATTTTAAGAACTATATAAAATGCACATATCTTTTTTTTTATAAAATTATTAATAAATAAATAATATTTTTGTTAATAAATATTGAAGTACTGTAAGGCAGTTCTTAGTTACTGGCTCTAGAGCTATAAGTAAAAAAATATTTTGCCTTAATCGTTTGGTTTAAAACAAAGGTTTTCCAAAAATGTTAATGCACATATACTTTTGCCTGCGCTACTAGGATTAAGTAATATAATTAATTTGCGATGTATATTAAATTAAGTTTAAAAACATTTTATAAGAAAACTAATCTTGAGTACCATCACAGGTTAAATACAAATCTTTTTTTTTTTTATTTTTTAAATATAAATTTTTTACCCATTTAAAGGATTTTTTGCCCACAACCTGTTGGTCCACCAGCTCTCTCTCTCTCTCTCTTTTCTCTGTAAAGCTTTAGCCTGCTTCGCACAAATACAGCGTCAATATTGATGACCATGTCAGTCAGTCCCCCGGCGGCGCTGTCAACGTTCTGACAGATTTGGCAGACTAAAACCCCCAAAGGCAACTACAAAACAAGCACCAAGCGATGGCAAAGCGAAAGCCGAAGCTTTGCCGAAGTAGCCGCCGACGCAACTCGATAAAAATGTGGGCTAGATGACGCCAAGCTACCGGTTGCTCTTGCTGCTGCTGCTGCTCGCTTTTGGATAATAAAACTGGCAACGCGCACTCGAGCGTCAATTTGCAAACGCTGCTCATACGCTGCGGAGGCAAAAAAAATAACAAAAAATACCAAAACAGCAACAAACCGTTGTTCCACACGCGCGTGCGTGCTCTCTGTGCCAGCAGCGTCCAGTTGGCCCACAACCAAAGCCCAAACAAATATCGGCGTCAGTCTTCATCTCGTGTCGTCCCTAGTAAGTCATTTTACAAAAAACATTGCGCCGTTAATTTCGGCGGCTAATGTCGCGAATTTATCGCGCTTTACTCGCCTCCACCTCCCTCCACCTGAAGCAACAAGTGTTTCCAAATAGTAGTTTCAAAATAATAATAATAAAATTAGAGCAATTGTTTTGTGATCTCACGTTCCCCAAGTGAAAACTATAATTTTCGATCGAAAAGTAAGCCAACTCTTTATGGTCATAAAACATCTTAATTTGCATAACATTTAAAGCTCAAAATTCCAAATTATGGAAATATACCCATAAAAATAGAAATGAGCATAATTTGTAGTGTGCCTGTGTAAGTGTGTGTGTGTGTGTGTGTGAGTTTGTTGTTTTTTTTTTTTAATATTTTATAAACAATTTAAGCAAGTTTATTACTTGACAGTACGTTCCTGTAAATATTTATAATGGCCTAAGGCGCATTTTTAAAGAAAAACAAAATAAATTGAATGCAAATTTTAAGGCAAATTTTTGCTAAAAATATCAGAAATTTATCTTTAACGAAACAGTGGGAGTGAATGTCAGCGCAAACTGTGAGCAGCTGGATAGATTGTATAAAAACAAAACGGAATTCATATCAAACTGTTTTCAAACTCGGAGTGCAATGATTCATGCTACAAAAAAAAGCGGTTGTGCTTCTTATTCGTTTTGATTTTCAAATGTGATTACAATTCAAGAATTATAATTTATAACGGCAAGAGAACAGCGTTTGATCCCGAAACAAATAAGGGTGTAAGAACGTCCCGAAAAAAGGGTTGCGGTAAAAGATTCTCAACAAGTAAAGAACATTCGAAAATGGGCCTCAACATGGCGGGACTATTCTACATTTCGGGACTATTCTACATTTCGTCTTACCCTACGAAATTGTCGTGAAATGTCAAAAATTGGAAATGGTTATATTAATATTTCGAGTACTAACCAGCAAAATAGTTTAAGCGACAAAAAGCATATTTTACTGAAGAAAGTTTTTTCCATTTGTATACTCTTTAACGAAGGTACATAGAGTATATTAAGTTTGTGCAAAAGTATGTAACAGAGAGAAGGAATCATTTCCGACCCTATAAATTATAAATATTCTTGATCAGCATCAACAGCCGAGTCGATATAGCCATGTCCGTCTCTCTGTCCGTCCGTATGACAGTCAGATCTCAGAGATGGTAAGAGATAGAGGTTTGACATGTTCGGGACAAATGATTCTCATACTTGCAGGCAGATGAAGTTTATTTTCAGTTTTTGCAACGCCCCCTGCCGCCACAGCTTTGTAGATAGCTGGCTTGTACTTTCTAGAGATAGTTAGTAATTGTCGATATTAATCGATTTGCCGATTGCGCAATCTTAGTGAGAGAGACAGAAACTTAGAGATGAGCACAGCAGCACTACTGCATTCAGCTCTTACTCCAAGTACAGAGTATGGTATAGTCGGGCTTGACCGACTTTCTTACTTGTTTTCGAACTGAATTTTAACAATAAATGTACACTAGGTCGGACATTTTTTGTATGTAAAAATGTAACGCCATACTGATACCTTCTTAAACGATGCGTTTTCGTCTAAAAAAGGCATAACAAAAAATTTTTTGAGAAAATGTTAGTTTTAGGGTCTGCGACTTGGATTCAAAGTGTATCACTCATACGTACTGTTGCCCTTGCTTACATGTTTAATTTTTAAGTAGTTGGCGTAGACTTGGTTTGAAGTCATAACATTTGACAAAAAGGTACCAAGACCATTGAAAAATTTGTTTTTTCTATATCCAATACAAAATGCAAATATTTACAGCACTCATAGCCCACCACGAAGCGGCTAAAAAAAATTTTTTTCTATATAATAATGAAATAATATTTACTAAGTATATATTTTGTAAAAATCGTATATTACGGCAAAATTTCTACTATTCTGCGCTGTTCTCTTCTAGATGAAAGCAAGTTTCAGTAGTACACTAAGTGTCGATCAGGATATCTTTGAAGTGAGGTCCCACACGAACTGAACTGAAGTGCTGAGCATTACGGTTGCAGCCGTTTTTTCGAATAGTCTATTTTTACTGCTCTGCTTATACATAGATATTCTATTCCCGTTCTCAAAGGATCTCAAAAAATTATGAGGATTACTAACTTACAGGGAATTTCTTTATAAATCAAAAAATCTTTATTTATTTTTGTAAATTCATTTTATTCCCCTGAAAGCAGTCTCCGCCGACTGCATTACACTTGTGCCAAGGTTTTTTACAATTTTATAAACATGCTGCAGTCTTCTTCCGTTATAGGCTTCAATTCCTTCTTCGTTTCGGGCTCTATCTCTTTTATCGATTCAAAACGGTCTCCACGGAGCGGTGTCTTGAGTTTAGCGAATCGACCATGGTAGCCCAAATGGTCACTCAAAATGGTTTCCAGTGTTATGTCGGCAGTATCTGACTAGAAGGTCCATGCTTTCCTGCGGAATCCCGCTCGTGGACCATGCTGACTCCAACTTGCGAGCCACATTAGTTGCACTTTCCGAAACGGACAGGCTTACAAACTTAGTCCCATATAAGAGCGTGGATAAAACGCATCTCTCGTTGGAAATGGGCTCGCTTTGTCAACATGTGGTACTAGTCTACCGAACAAAATTATATTCGATTCCTGCTCTAACAACAACTTTTAAAATGATACGGAGAATTCGTCGACAAAATTTCGATTCGGTGAACGTGTCGTATACGTAATATTTGTGAAAACTTTGAACGCTTTTCGCAGAGGTTAAAACATGATCTAAAATTTTTTGATTTTTTAATTTATTATGTACACCCTAAAAGTAATCGTTTAAGATGGTATCAGTTAACTTTCTTATCCGCGTCCACCCTAATGTACACATTATATAACATAAAAATAATAAATGCATTTTTAAGTTGAACGTTATTTTTGCAGTAACTTTTAGGGAGGGCTGAAATTGACATGTGGCGCATACGTTTTTTTGACATCAAATTAATTAATCTTCGAAAAAAATAGTTTGTTTCATTTACTTAAAAAAATCTTTCATTTTTGAAAGATCCAATACACTCAGAGGGAAAAAACCGAGAGTATTGGACTCAAGATGAGCACAATCGTTACCCAAAAGTACATTGTTCTCTCTTCAGAACGCAAAAACATGATTTGAGTTGATATTGTTCCTTTTTAAGAACATTTCAAACGCAAGGAAAAAATTTGATTGATTTTGGATAAGGTTATAAACGGATCCTTACATTTTGGGACTTCGGAGAAATAGCGAACAGGACATACCCTCTTGAGATTGGAAAGGAAGTGAGGCACTATTATTTGCAAGCTCTGAAAGAATTGGAGCACGGGCCGGCAAAACACACATGCTTATTTTGGTGTTGAGTGTGTGTGTTTAGCCACGCAGAGAGTGCGCCCATTTAGCACTTCTTTGTTGTTGCAAAAGAGAGCAGTTCAACCACCAACTATTACTCCACCCGACTTGGTTCATTTGAGTCATTCTAAAAAACACAGAAAGATTTTTTCGGACTTGACCAAACGAATAACGTATAGAATAGCGTGCTAGCACATTCCGCCATTACCTACCTATGAAGCTAGACTTCCAAACTGCTACTTATATTTTTCTGTGTGGTGGTTCAGTTGAGTACAATTTTACTCATTTCTAAATCATTTCAAACATTTGTTCTCCAAAATTTTGACATCTTGTTCTTATTTTAAGTTGAAGGCAACTTATTTTGTGAACAGTTTTTCTCCTCTGTGCAGAGTTATTCATTATGAAGTAGGTTTAGAATACTGATTTTATCGCAAAGAGAGATCATACCTCAGATCTCATTGGTTCGTGATTTTTATCAATATTTATTAACTTCATTCTTGGAAGACTTCTCTTCAAATGTGTGTTTAATTCTGCTCCTGCCAGTTCACGTATGCATCAACTTGGATTACACACATCACATCTTTGGATACACTTGTATTGATGAACCGAATCGGTTCGAGCCCGGAATACTATTAATCTTACGTGATCTACTCTGGTTTTCTTGACTCCTTGCGACTTTGTTGTTATCTGGCTAATATTTTGTGACAAAGATTCCAAATCGGCAAGCAATAAAATGGAGTTTTGGTATTAACAAAGGCAGAGCTGTCACCCTTAATTGCAGAAATTTTAAAAATTTTGGTTCCTAAAAGTTAAAAAACAATATTTATTTTGGAACATTGTTCAGCGGGTTACGTAGCGAATCTTTCACTGTGCCACTATACTCATCTGTTTACAACGCCCAAACACAACCCAGCACCACTAATTACCTTTGTTAGTAAAACTGGCACGTGCAAAGAGAAAAAGGGAAGAGGTGCGGCCTAAAGTCGGGAATTTTAAAATTTCTCTTATAATTAAATAGATTACTTCAAATCAAACTGATCTGGCACACTGTTGGGGTTATTTTTATGCCATGTCCTTGTCCCATGTCCCATGTCCTAGCAGTGTCGGTATTAACAAAGAGATTTACTTTTTTTATTTATGAAATTTTCAAATTGTTTGCACTTTAAACCATATCACATTTCAGAAAAGTTAGATGGAGCCAAGCAAGTTATAAATCAAAAGGCTATTAAAGTTCAAATAATCGCGTGAATCTTTATTTTCAAATATAGTTAGTGCTACCCGAACTGAGTAAATCCCTATCAGCGTTTGGCTAGATTGGAAGCACTTTTTTTTTATGGACCCTCAAAGTTTTCGAAATTGGGCGTAGCAACAAAAAAAGGTGTCATTAGTTTTGGGCAAACAGCTCATTTAGTTTTGGTGATAGCTGCAAACTGTCTTCAGCAAAGTTGTAGCTGACAGTCCGCAAAATAAATTCTTCATACAAAGGTTTTTAAAAAGTTTATGTTTTCCGGGAGTATTTCTTAAAAAACTTTTTTCAAAAACGTATTTTTTTACTTTTTCGAGCATAACTTTTTAAATCAGAATTTTTCGCATACTTTTCTTTGGCAAAAGAGAAGCTTTTGAGATACCAAACAACTCTTCTGAACAAGGTTTTACAAAAAAAGGCCCCAAAAGTGTGTATTTCCCAAAAAAATTGACTTTTTTGTTGTCATTGTTTATTAGATACTCAAGTTTTTCACCAAAATAGCAGCCAATTAAGTTTTGTTAAGCTTTTAGAGCAAAACATTACTCATTTTACTTGTTGTTATCCATGATTTAAAAAAAAAATGATTTTTTGAAAATTTTTGAAAATTTTTCGATAATTCTGTAATTTGTCAGCAAAAGGGTTGCCAAATAAGACTGTATAAAATATTTTAACATGCTAGAACATTTTTTAACAAGTTAATATCAAATTAGCGTAAATATTTAATTTTTTTTAATTTATTTTATTTCATTATTAATTATTTAAAAATCTTTTTTTTTAAATTAAATATTTACGCTAATTTGACGACTTTGTCAACGAATGGGCTTAATTTCCGTGGACTTAGAATAATTTCTTTTTTTATGCTGTTCTTTCCTGTACGGTGCACTGTGCAATGGAGTGAAGTAGAGTTGTGCTCCTTTTTTAAAAAGTTTTTTTTTTCTAATTTTGAGTTTGCTCTCTGAAAGGGTTCTTTTCTTCTGTGTAGGCTTCTTTTTAAAAAATAGTTTCTACATTCTACGTATTTTTTTTATTTTTTGTAAAAAATCTATTTTGTTTTGGAAATTTTTTATTGGAATTATTTTTTAAGGCATATATTTCAAAGTTCAAGAAAACTAGTAGACAAGTTTTCTAAACACCAGGGCAGTTTAAAAAAGGGTATTTCTGGAATTCATGGAAAGGTTTTTTTTGAGTAGGAAGATAGAACCGGCAGGTTCTTGAAACAGCTGTATAGTCGACCAGCCTTCTTTGTGGTTTTGTGTGTTCCTGTTTAACTTTATGTGCAATCATAACATGAACGCGAGCCAGCTAAAACTTGCTGGCTTTGTTTTAAGAAAGGTAGTACAAATAGTCCGTCTGGCCTTCTGTGGCCCAGCGGTTAGTGTGCTGGATTGCTGGGTGGGAGGTCGTGGGTTCGATCCTCTAAACATCTAATAATAAAAGTTTTTTCTTTCTTTAGAAAAATAGCTTTTACACATACGGTCACCTTCACCAGCAATTGGCGCCAGCTGTGAAGTAATCTAGCCATGAAAAAGCAAATTCTCAAACTTTGCCGTTCGGATTCGGCGTTAAACTGTAGGTCCCTTTCTCTTGTGCAAAAAATTTAAAGCACACACGCCAAGAGATTGTGAGAAGGTTTGGCTTGGCCCCGTTGGAGGAGCTGTATAGCCAATTTTACATTACATTGCGGTTACAGTACAAATAGTCACAACATATACCGCTTTTACTCTACGAGTAACGGGTATAAAAAGAAAGTACTAATAGTCTTAAAGCAAATACTACTAAAAGATATGAGCGGATATACTGAGTCCGAGTACTAAGTTTTGGTCACTAACAAAACCTATTGTATATTTTTTCGCACCGTTTTTGTTGTAGGTGTTTTGCTTTGGGTTATTCATCAGAACATGAGTTCTGGGTTACCAACTTGCAAAGAGAATGGAGTGAGAAGAGTTTGCTGTGATGAATTTCAAAATATTCGTTAGGTTTACTGGTACCCTATTCAAGTATTTCAATTGCTAGATCTTCATCTTTTTCTCTCTGTGTAAGATTTATTACCCATCATGTGAAACATTTTAAAATTTGTTGTCCATTTGTTTACAAAGATGATCAACCATTAAGGCCTTAGACGAACGAACTGGCCAGGTGTTGACCCCTCGAAGGCAAGTCCGATGAGCATTTTCCCCCAAACATTGGAATTTCGAATAACTTAAATATTCACTTGGAAGCAAAAATATATTCAATTTATTCTACAAATACACAATTACTCGCTACTTTCTCCCACTGTGCCGCAAACTGTTTCTTGCTTTTTAAACAGATAACAATATTCTAAAATTAACAGAGTTATATTTCAATAAAAAATATGCTAAATATATTTAAAACTGTGTTAACAGGTTGTAAATCTTGAAATGTGGCTGGTATTTATTTTATGTGTGCAATAATTAGAGACACGCTCGACCATAATTAGCTCAAATTAGTTGTAGATTTTGCTGCTAAGCTAAGTTCCAATTTTGATTCATTTGTTTTGCAGAACTCAACGCGTCCGCCCACAAATCAGTCTCGATGATTGGCTCGAGTGTGTTGAAACCGCAGCATAAAAGTGCGTCCAGTAATTTACACAACTTTCCGTTATAACGAATACCTCAACCCCGCACCACCAGCTGCACCCACTAGCACCCACCTCGCGCACAGCATCAAAAAACCAAAGTATAAACAAAAACAATTTATTTATCAAATACTTAGCCGTAATTTAGTCAATGCCAAAAATGATAATGGATAAATCGGAGAATATGGGCGAGAATGCCTGGACCAAGTTGCTGCCCGAGGACAAGAGCAACAAAGCGGCTGTGATTGTCAAAATGACAAACAATAATGAGAATAGTCCTTTGGGTGATATCAAGGAGACCACACCCCTCGATGTGGATCAGCTCACGGCTCAGACAATGGCTGTTGCAGCCGGCATAACAACGGCGGACGGAGCAATTGGAGGAGCCATCGGCACTGAGAAGTCGATCTACAATCGAAGTGCCACCTACGCCTCGGGCATTAATAGCACCGGCGGTGAGTCCAGCGGTAGTGGGACACAACTTTCACGCAAGGAATCCATATTGGGAACATTCCAGAGGCATCTAAGGAGATCGATTAAGGCAGTCAGTGAATCGCCAGGACCGCTAACAAGGTTAGTGATAGTTTTTTGTTGAATATTACGTATACGCACTGCTACTTGTAGAGCAGAAAGTCTGAAAGATAGGTATAATCTAAGGGAACTGTCAGATCCGAAAGGACACTTCAACGTTTTGGCTAATGCCAATAGTGGTTTGGGGGTCTTTTGGCTGCCTCTTTCAAAGAATCAAACCATGGAGTGTGGACTCTTAAAAAAATCCAAGAACTTTGTAATTAAATGGTGTCAATAGTACAGCAAACACGAAAATCCCTAATTTAAATACAAAATTCTTATTTCAAGTACCATTTTTCAGTCCCAAACTACTTAACATAATAAGAGCCGATTTCTCATCTTCTAAATATAGCTATATGTCACATAAACTTACAAATAGCAGAGTAAATTGTGAGCTTATCCGACACATAGCACCTTTCCTAAAACTTTTAGATTGTAGCGGCTTTAAGGACAGCCTGATTCACTCTTTAAATAAGTGCAAGATATTTTCCCTAGAAGTCTAATAAATTCTAAGCAACACCAATACATTCTGAAACCAAAATAAAAGTTCATAAAACAGGTACAAAATGTTTCAGTCATAGCCCATAAAATTCTATAGCTATTTCTAATTGGTTCTTGAAACTTTTGTACCGTTGGTATATTTCTTACTTGTTTTTAAATTCGAGCACCTATGTCTATACTTTAAGATCCTTTTAAAAATTGTTTATAGAAAATCAATCTGATAAACTTGCGGGTAATTGTCTACACTGAGAAAAAAATCAATCTGAAATCAAGATTATAATCTTGAATCAAAAAGCAACGGTGTCAGAATTCGACCAAGACGAGATAATCTTAACCCAATATATATGGATTGGTTAAGAAGATAATTTCATATGAATGTCTGTACAAAGGTAGGCTGACCCAGCAATCGTTAACCAATCATACGATTTGTTCGATTTCTATTCAACAAACATGATTGTCAAATTTCCCAATCCCAATCCCCATTCCTCGGGTGATTGGCCACACTGCATCGCCACTCAGCACACTCGGCTATTGGCCGTCACTTTTAAAGCGCCACCAGTCACAGTATAAAAACTCAGCAAGACGATGTTTCTGCCAAATTTCTACCAGCTGAGTTCTTATACTGCAATTGATTGCACCAAAAAATTTACGGACAATAGCCGAGTGAACTTAGTGGATGCCAAAAGCTTCATTGAAAATGTGGTTCGAGTCCTAGAAGGGGCAGGTTGTTTTTTATACCCTGTACCCATTGAAAATGCGTAAAAGGGGATCATGAAGTTTTGCAAATGTATGTAACAGGGAGAAGGAAACATTTCTGACCCTACAAAGTATATATGTTCTTGATCAGCATCAACAGCCGAGTCGACTTAGCCATGTCCGTCTGTCCGTTCGTCCGTCTGTCCGTCTGTCTGTATGAACGCGTCGAGAGATAGAGACCCAAACCACAAAGTTATTCATTAAACAAATTTTCTATTCATAATTTGATTTTAAAATCGTCAAATGTCATTCGGAAAGCGAGAAATATTTAGTAAAAACTTTGTCATTAACGAAATGGGACGCTATTTGCTTGAAAAGTTGGGGAAATACTAAAAACATATTTCCAAAGTGGTGAGTCCTCCACATTCAACAAGAAAAACTCATTTTGTAAATCAATTCGTGAAGCGAGTTCGTGAAACTGGAATGTTGGTAGATAACCCAACTCGTGTACGTAATCGTCCGGTGCGCCCGACCGAAAACATTGCCAAGTCAGCCGTGGTGGTCATTTGACAAAAAATTGTTTTTCGTTAATAAATGGCATGAACCAACCTTTCCAATATATGTTCAACCTTTCAAAAATATCGAGCCTTTTTTTATAAAAAATTAAATTCCAGTTTTTGAATGGACCAAAAATTAAAAAAGGATAAAAAATAGAGGGAAGCTAACCTCGGCTCTACCGAAGTTTATATACCCTTGAAGCATATTATATATATATGTGAAGCCAGGTTGTTTTATGGCCATACGATATATTCATCCGATATTGATCAAATTCTCCAAAATTGTGTTGAAGCAGATAACATTACTATCTGGCAAGTATAAAGACGCTACGTTTGAAAACAAAAAAGTTTTTCTCACTAGAACTACTTTTTCGACCGATCGTTCCTATGGTAGCTGTATGCTATAGTCATCCGATTTGAATCCAACTTGACAGAATTTTGTGGTAGTATATAATATTGATCTGTACAAAGTTTGGAAGCGATAGCATTGAAAAAAAAAGTTTTTCTTACCAAGACTTTTTTCAGACCGATCTTTCGTAGGGCAGCTATACTATATAGTTGTCCGATTTTGATAAATCTCGGTGAAATTAAGTGAAATCATAGAATAGTTATAAATACGAGGGTTGGGAGCGAGATCATTGAAAACAAAAAAGTTTTTCTCACTAAAACCTTGTTTTTCAACCGATCGCGTATTTATACCAAAAGACTTCGTGCAAAGTTGCGATAGCTTTAAAACTGACGGAGGAGATAGCATAGAAACGGACGGACAGACGGACGGACGAACAGACGAACGGACTGACAGACGGACATGGCTATATCTCAGCTCGTCACGCTGATCAAGAATATATATACTTTATGCGATCGGAGATGCTTCCTTCTGTGCGTTACAAACATCCGGACAATTTCAATATACCCTCTCCAAGGGTATAAAAAGTGTTTTAACTGTAGCTTTACAGAAAACTGTAGGATGGGTGATAAGTTGCGAGATGATAAACCTTGTTTTTAAGATTTCTAAGCTGATTTTAAGGTTTTTTAATATTGTTTTTATAAGATTGCAAGATTCTCGAAAAAGAGATTTTCAATCTAGAATTTAGATTTTTTTCTCAGTGTAGCAGTTTAACAACAACAACATAAAAAGAGAACAGTCATCGGCGAGTCTCGATCACATACACAGTTGCTTTAACATTTTTCGAAGTGAGGAAATTGCAATTTTTATAATTCTCTAAGCAATTAGAGTGAGTGCGTGCCCACCGCTGGTGTAGTACATTCCGCAATCCCCGCATTAATTACTTCAGACCCTCAGGCTGTAAAGAAGGTTACTGCTGTCCAGTGTGGTCGACTTAAATATCATCATTTAGATAGAAAGAAAGGAGGTATGCGTACAAAAACGCGGCTGGCTCTAGAGCGCTCTCTCTCTCTCTCTGGCTTTTGAAAAATTTAAAGAGAGCCAAAAGCCAGTTAAAAAGCCAGCACCGAAAAATCGTGTCGTATTCTAATGTCTTTGGTGCAACAGTCAAAAAACCACCAACTGCCAAACTACACAACGCGTAATCGATAGTGCTACCCGAACCGAGTAAATTCCTAGCTGCGTTTGGCCAGATTGGTAGCTTTTTTTTTTGGACCTAAAAGTTTTTGAAATTGGGTGTGACATTTAAAATAAAGGTGCGATTAGGTTTGGGCAAACAGCTTATTCAGTTTTGGTGATAGCTGCAAACTGTCTTCGGCAAAGTTGGAGCTAACAGTCAGCTAAAGACTGTTCTGTACAAAGGTTTCCCATTTGAGTTAATGTTTAATTGAAATTCGTGGATTGCGATATATGTTTTTAAATTGTTATTCAAATTTAAGTCATATTTTTAAATAAATAAAATGCGAAATTCAAAAATATTATCATTATTTACATTGAAACATAGATGGCGTCACCTGAGGTGGTTGGTTTTGATTGATATGAAAGACTTTGGTTGAATTATTAAAAAGTAACTTTCTATGTTGAATCAATTTAAATAATTTATTCATTTGATGCGGCCTATCCAGAAAAATAAAGTTGATAACATTTCTAAATGAATTGAAAAATGAAAAATAGTTTGGGTGGTAAATTTGGAAAACAACCAAGTGAAAATTCTGGTTGGAAGAGGTTTCTGTCGCATCCCCAAATATGCCGTCTATATCTTTCGTAGAAATGTATCTCATGACATTAGAGCTATCTTTTTTGGTGCGACTCATTGTTCTGATTGTGCCCTCCACTAAATTAGCTCATCTTGAATTTAGCTCTAAGTCAGTTATCTATTTTCTGACAAAATAAATATTCCTTTGGTTTGTAAATCAAATCTTATCAAGTTCCAGGAACATTTATGAGTGATATTAAACGGCATGAGCCACTGGCCAAGAATAGCCAAATCAAAGCCCGTGCTCTACTCTGCCATATTTTAATGTCAATTTTCGCTTCTTATAATCCAATTACTTTCGCTGTTTTGTCTTTCTTGTATCGCAGCCTGACACCTTCCCCCAGGCTTATCTGTTTTGATATGCAAATGCCGCGTCAGTAGCGTCTATATTAGGTTCTACGACGGCACCATCCCCAGCCCCAACCATATGTCCGCACGTCGTGCGTCAACTAAGCGAGATAAACTTTTTACTTGATTGGCTGAATGACAAAATTGAATTATTTTGATTTAAGCGCCGCCAGTGGGTGGACAATTAAATATTACGAGTATTTCCTGAAATCTAAGATGATCTTTGCAAAGGCCACACAGTGGAGTAAACGCAAGAAAAGTGTGTGTGTTCGCGCATGTTTATGAGTCGCCGTCGCGTCGTCGGTGTGCGAGTCAATGACTCGCCTGCACCTTGACATAAATTTTGCATAACTAAGGCAGCATTTTAAGTGTAAATAAGTAAACAGCAAACACAAGTATTTCGGCACACTTAGCACACGGCGACCACTTTGCAAATGCCATATTAATTCCAATTTGATTTCAACTTCGCAATTGATTTACTCACAACTTAATTAATAAAACATGTTAAAATTCTCGATCTCACAATATTGTCTTGTGCTTCTGGCCCGCGGCCAACTTCTAGGGGATTTCCTCAACATGCTGTTGCCAGGCTGTGTGTGCGGATTGTCGCCGCTGTTATGCCAATATATCGTACAAGAAGGTGCCAAAGGCAAATGCAAATTACTCAGTGCTAAATATAGCCAACTACTGTGGGCCCTACGAAACTATATATATTCATCCAGCGCCTGCTTTTTGTCTGCAGAGTTTCACAATCTACGTTTTGATTGTTTGATGGCGGCGCACGAGGCGTATGATTAATTTTCTAATTTCTATTCATTTCCGCTAACAATTGAATTGGCAAATATTTATTTACTACCAATACTCGAGAAGTCAAATGCGTCGATAGCTCACACGATTCAGTGAATTTAATTTGTTTGTTCTGATGAAGATGTTGATAATTGTGTCTAATAAAGTCATGAAAAGCTAAAGCATTGGCATGATCATGACGATGACAGCTTGAATTTAGCTGTTTGTGCAACTTTTCTAATTGAGCAAGCGGAGGAGGCATCTCTCATATATTTAGATACGCGGTAAACTGTTAATAGTTACCTGGAATGCGTCATGGAGTCGCCTAGGATTCTGTTGTTGCGTTCTGAGATCAATTACGGTGGGCGAAACGGGCCATTGAGTGCCTTTCGCTGGTTTATACCCTTGCAGTAGAGCGATTTAAGTAATCGTACGACAGCAATTAGGCAAAATGTCTGCTTTGGCTTTAGAGTGAAGCAGCGATCCTCACACTGCGTGTATTTTGTTTTTGTAATGAAAAATGTGGCTTAAAATTTAAATATTGAGACATCCGATGTCCACTTCGGATCAAATAATGCTTTGACTAAATCCTAATTTCGTTAAAAGTTTTAGACCAATCGGACCACGCCCACCGCTAGCACCCATACTAGCCCATTTTTATACAATTGGAGAGGTTATATTAAAATTGTCCGGATGTTTATTATGCATAGAAGAAAGCATCTTCGACCACTTAAAGTTTATATATTCTTGATCAGCATGACGAGTTTTATTGTTATCAAACTTTGCATGAATTCTTTTAGTACAAATTCGCTGAACATTTCTCGAAACCGGATGGGTCGAATGACTAAAGCATATACATAGCTGCCAAAGGAACAATCGGTCAAAAAACTTGTTTTAGTGACGTCCACTTGATACAAACACTCAATTCAAACGCACCCAACTCTACTATTAACCAGTTTTCTATGCTCTTTTACCAAGTTTGATGAAAATCGGACAACTATATAGTATAGCTGCAATACAAAGAAAGCGATCTCTCTCTTGTCAGCTCAACAAAGCATAATTAGCCCACTAGACGTGAGTCTGCCAAACTGTTCAGAAAAAAAATTGCCTTCAATTCAAAACAAAATAAGAATAAGAACGTCTTTGAATTCTTGAGAACAAATGTTCCTTGAATGAGTAAAGTTGTTCTCAGTGGATAATATTTGCTTTAACCAACAACAAACCCGGTTTTCAACAGAGAAATATAAAAGAGAGAGGAAGCGCTCTCTCTTGTCAACTCAACAAAACATAAGTAGCCCTCTAGTCTGCAAAACTGTTCAACGGCCGAATGGGCTAGCGCGTCATTTCATACGTTGACTGCATAAGGTTACCGGGCTGAAATCCCAGTCCCCGAACAAATTTTTCTGTGTTTTTCTGAAAAACTTAAATGACACGAGTCAGATGGAGTGGGTCGTTGAAGTGATGTTTCTGATATTCCTATGGAATGTTGGGGGGGGGAGATTAAATCCTAATCGGATCCCCCCCCCCCCCCCACCCCCAAAAAAAAATATTTTTTTAAATCCACCCCCAAAAAACTAGAACATTTGGGGGGGAATGAAATATTTTTTTTTTTTTTTTTTTTTTTTTTTTTTTTTTAGAAATTATTTTGTTTGGGAAGAAAAAAAATTAATTTTTAATTTGAAATTAATTCGTGTTTTATTTCAGTATTTTCGGCTTGGATCCAAGAATAGTCCGTCTTACCGTACTTTTGATATCAAAACTGCTTGATATCAATCACGATCGGCTTAATTTTTTCTCTGAGTGTACTAATATCAAATATACTAAACTATCATACTAATAAAATCGGCACCCGAAGCATAATTTTTTCTTTGCTTTTGTTGCAATCAAACTTAAAATTATTTCGGAAAGACGCATAAAGGTTAAGAGGGGTTTAATTACACAGTTTATACACGACAAATTGTCGTTTTTAGTTAGTTATGTCTGCAGAAATAAATTTGTTCTCCACGAGACACTTACTTCTTCTTCTTTATTGGCAGATTAAGGAAGTAACACGATAAGGTATTACCCCTTCCCAAAACCTTTTTTTTTAAAAAAACGCACCGGGAGGGTGGTCCCTATTTTTAAAAAAATTTTTTGGGTTTTCAACACCACCAAAAAAAAAAAAAATAAATTTTTTGTATACCAAAAGTGGACATGGCTTCAAAAAAAACCTTGACCTTATTGGTGTGTCGAAAGCGGCTTTGTAATCGACTAAAAGATGGTGTTTTTTTAATGATTTTTTGTTTTTTTTTTGCTTTCAAAATAACAGCAAATCGGAATATGAGACATAGAAATATATGGCATTTTCCGTATTTCCAAATTATTCTGTCTTCAATGGATAAGCCACACCAAAAGTGCAAAGAAATTTTTTGATAACCGATTCTTCTTTTCTTGTGAATGTACAAGTATACGATCAATGCGATTTTGATTTATAAAACCATGAAAAATAGGACTTAGTTCCAAATTTTTGGGCATTGCGACTGTTTTAGCCCTGTTTAGGCACTTGCACATTCTGCCGACAAATATTAGTTGGGTCAAGATTTTCTATATCTGCATAGACATATCTTGGAAATTATATTGAAAAATATAAGAAAAAATATGAAAAACTCTAAAAGTGTAGTCCAGTAGTTTGAAAAGTTCGACTGTAGTCTAATTTTTATACCTCAAATCATCATTGCTAAATGCAATTCTAAGGCGTTGTACTTAAAAAAAAAGAATGCTTAGAATTGATACGGATTAATTAAGCAATATTTCAAAAATACTGAAATAGCTAAAAATTGCTAAGGACAATTTAGCGGGAAAAGTCTTAATATTGTGACATTGATTTGATCACTCATCACGTTTGTTCACTCGGATGATAATTCATCTCTTATGGGAAAATGTATGTCTTACTAAGGATCGGCTCAATGGTAGCCGTAAGATATAGTCATTCCATTTTGATCAAAGGGTCTAGACAGATAAGGAAGAGGGTGCGGCGCAAAGTCTGGGATTTTAAAATTTCCTTTATAATTGGGTTACTTCAAAACAAATTGGTCTGGCTCAATGTTGGGTTATTTTTATGCAAAAAAACCTTTTTTGGCAGCCTTTGTTTTAATTTCAATATTTGGGGTAACAGAGTAGCTAGAGACATGAAATAAATTGCTAGTAATAGAGAATAGATCAAAGTTTTTGGAAATTGAAAAATTGGTAACACTGAAAACATTTTTCGGTATAAATTAATGAAAAATATAAGGTGATGCATTTAGTAGTTCGCGTTGGACCGCCACCTTTAAACTTTTCCTGCAATTTTCTCGCATCCTTAAAGTCAATTAAAAGATATTTGGGAAAAATCTAAAATACGATTCGAAAAACAAAAAGTTTTGTAAACTTTAAACTATTCTCTATTCTAGAATTGTATAGGCTCCGATTATATTACAGTTTTAGTTTTTTTCGGTGAGGCTCTTAAAACCATAGCTCGTAAATAACTCTCAACCAAATGCTCAGTTTGCTCTGCTCACATCACTGACCAAAAAAACAAAAACAAAACGCTCTCGGGCTTCCCACAACCAAACTGTAAAAATGTTAGTTGAATGGGTTGCAGACTCCACCTTGAGCCAGAGATAAGCATAAGCAGAGAGCAAGTCAGTGTGAGAGAGAACGAGAGAGCGCATCTAGTTTTCGCATACATTCTAATTGTTAGCCGAGTCCAGGGAGTCAGTTTACACACCGATGCATACATACGAAGAAGATTTTGAATGCGTGAATTTTGCGAAAATTGCCCAAGACAGACCTGAGAGTGAAAACAAAAACCAAAAATTTGTTTCTCTTCTCTCACAACCAAAAGAGGTCTATGCAATGTGGTCGCGCGAAAGCGGTCGATGCCTGATACAGGAAAACGGGGGACCGATTTTTGAGACTTTTGCTTAAAACAGAAACTACAAAAAGTTTTAAAACTATACTGGTAGTGCGTTTCGGCTCTGATATGAACTTTTCGGTTCCCAATATCGATTCTCGCATTCCGGTTCTCAGTTATCGGTTTTGGGTTTGACATTTTAGTCGGGGAATTGCGGTAAAGGTTTTAGGACTCTTTTGTTGTTGCGCCCTTCATTAAGATTAAATGTTTAATAACTTTCGACTCTCTCATGAGTCCATCAGGTGATTGTACCTAGAGACGTGTGCAAAAGAAATTTCTGCTGATAACTGTTAAAGCTATTGGTAGGAATATCAGTTAAAGTGAAGGGTGGTAATAAATTTAGGAAATGCAGTGAATTAAATGTGTCGTATGAAATTTAGTCACCTGCATTCAAAAAAGATTCCATCACGGTAAGCTTCCACTTATATATGCACATTCGTATGTCTGATTCCATAGCACATATATTCAAATAATTGACACTAATGGTATTGCAGTTATAAATTCAATTTTATGCACGCTAATTGGCAAAATGCCCCCCTCCTACTGCTTTCAGCAGCCTGCAATCGGGTCGAGTTTGTACTTAACTGTCTTGGGCTTTGGCAATAATTTATTTAAACATGCAAATATTACGTATACGCAGTGTAAATCGTACAAACAAAAGCCAGTTAATTGCCTGGGCATGTGACAATTTTGGCTTGCTGCAGAGAGGAGATTTGGGAGGCAGCAGTAGCAGCAGCAGCCAAACACAACTGAGATAAATTTATCAGCTGTTTTATTTCAATTTGAAACTTTGTTTGGGTGTGTGCACTCAGAAAAAAATATTACCTAAAAATGTTAAAAATTGCCTGAAATTTAAGTCCATAAGCCCTAAAATGACAGCCAAGGTTTTCTAAGCAATAAATTTGCCTTTTAGGTAATATATTTATATGACCTAAAATTTTAGGCAGCGTACGCCCTGAAATTGTTAGTTAAAGAAAGGCCTACATTTTTGACAATTAATTCCCCTTTATATTATATTAAGTAGGTAGGTAGGTAGTAGAACATAACCATAATTTAAGGCAGTAATATCCAAAAAATGTATATATATAAATTAAAAACAATTTAATTTTGTTTGTTTCACAAATACTTAAATTTTATTTCACAAAAATGTTTGTTTTTTACATATTAATTTTAATACACACGACAGTATAGAGAAAAAGTGCAATTCACGGTCAAAGGCAAAAAGGGAAAGAAAAAACAAAGTAGCACTCTCATGCGTCCACACTAGGGTTGTCGATATTTCTCAAAATATCAATTTCGATAATATCGAAAATCAAAATTTTCAATATCGAAATTTGATATATCGCCTTCAAAAAACATCGATATATCGATATTATCGTTATTTTTTAAAGCTTAAGAAAACATAAAAGCTTTAAAGGGACATCTTCACCATAAAGCTGCTAGTGATGATTTTTAGAGACCGTACTAATATTTTCAACAGTTCCCATTAGTTTTCTGAAACTACACTGTACTTTTTTTCAAATTACATTAACAGTCAGAGTTTTTGTTTCGTTAAACCTTAAGATACAAAAGAGATACAAATTTAGTTGGGCACATTACTTCGTATAAGAAAGGCTTCTGTTCTGTGGGCTTACAGATTATGCTTCAAAAAAATATCAAGTGAAGAATTTAAGAGAACCCGCCTAATGTGTTTTCCAGTCATTCTGCTTCGGGTATCTGTAAGTCAGAGATTGTCACCTGATATCCCCAGGGGCCGAGGACATTTCGCTATTTTCATATAAACAATTTAAACGCTTGCCGAAGCTGAGGTCAAGAGAGTAAAGTATCGAAATGCACTTTCAGACAGTACAAACAATTCATCCATTCATTCATCATTGCGTTCATGACGATATCTTCAATATATTCTAACACTGACACCTAATATTGCAGCATATTTCTGCATCCGTACGTGTCTGATTAGTTCCCAAATGCGATTTTAAGTTGTATTACCAGATGATTTATTAGGCTAGTCACATAATTTGCACCTATTACCCCCCGTCGAAGAGCAACGAGTACGTTTTCACTCGCCCTTGGAATCCGACCATTGTAAAAACTGTAGGACCACCAAGCGTTTTTTTTAACTCGGTGCCATAGTAAATTTTCTGATATATTGTTTATAAAAATATCGATTATCGACAATATCGGCATACAAAATATCGATTTATTGATTAAATATTGACAACCCTAGGCCACACAGGCACGAACAAGAAGAAGAAGATCATACGTTTGAGGAATGTATGGTGTTTGTTTGATTATGTTTGAGCTGTAAACATATAATTTCATCATTTATGTACTTCTTCTTGTTCCAATCCCGTATACATGTGTTATTGTTATCCACTTCACTTATTTCACACAACAAAAAATTTATTTACTTGTAAAATGACAACCTTCCGGCGCGTGCAGCGACAATTAGGTGACAAGCGATTTTGCGGCGTAGTGTGACCAAAGTTACAAACTAAGTTTAACCACAACCAAATTCAATTATTCATGTCATATGAAAAAGTCGTACAATTTTTTTTTGTTTATGACTTAATTAATTAATATCTTTCAAACCATTGCCATATATTGACTTATATTTTATGGTGGTAATCAGCTGAACAAAATTATTTACGAACTTTTGCAATAATTTTTTAATATTATTAAATAATTTAAATTGGTATAGTAAATTCACTAGTTTACAGCCAAAAAGACCCATTTCTACTGACCCATTTTTTTATATAGTTTGGAATGGTGATCTCAAAAATCGATTTCAAAAATTTTTTCGTGGCTCCGTTTTTGAAATATGAATTTTTTTCACTTTTTCGGTAGGTGCTCTTACTTTCTGATAGAGTCAAGCAAGATCTAAATCGAAAGGTAATTGAACTGCCAGTAATTGTGTAGAACATTGTTTTTCAATCGACTTAGTAGTTTAAATACAATAGCAAAAAATATTTCAAAAAAATAGATTTTTTGCTCAAAAATGCAAGAAATTTCATTTTTAAACGCATGGAAAAAATTTTAAAAAATCCACAAAAATAATGTTTATATTTTTTACCTAAGAATCGCACTACTACGAAGAAAACCAGATAACGATTATCAAAATCTATGAACAAACACAGGAGCTGTGAGCAATTTAGTGCAAAAAAATGTGGAATTTTCGTGATTATTCAAAAATAAATATCTGTTTGATTCGACTTTTGTTCGGTTCTTGATTATAACTTTTGTTCTGGCCTTTCGCTAACTTCATAAAGTGACCAAACGACGAAGAAAAATACAAGTTTATTTTTTGTGAACACACAAAATACTCTTGACTGTCAGTTCTTCTACTCAATTTGATCCATCATCGGTACGTGTGACACGATTTTCCTCACCAATACCTTATTGTCTTCGTAAAAGTGCGATTCTTAAGTGGAAAAAATAAAAATAATTTTTTTGGATTTTTTTATATTTTTTCTATGCGTTTAAAAATGAAATTTCTTGCATTTTTGAGCAAAAAAATTGAATTTTTTGAAACATATTTGGTCGTTGAATCAAAACTACTTAACCGATTTTAAAACAATGTTCTACGCGATCGTTGGGAGCTGAATTACCTTTCGATTCATATCTAGATTGACAATATCTGACAATTATGAAGTCAGATATGGCTTAAAATGTAAGAGCACCTACCAAAAATTTGAAATTGATTTTTGAGATCACCATTCCAAACTACACTACAAAATTATTTCAGTTAAAATGGGTCATTTATTTTTTTATTTTTGTAAACTAGTGAAATTATTATTATTCTTAAATGTATAAAATATATTCATTCTTAACGTAAAATAACCGCTTTGTAAATATGTGTTTATATTTTAAATAATAATGCAAAGTTTAGGAAAATGGCATAATTTTAAGGCAAAGGATTCCTAAAAAAATTTTACCTAAAAACAGATTTTTTAGGTAAAATGCCGTATGTTTAAGGAAATCATTGCCTGAAAATAAGATTTTAGTTAATAAAAATCCATTTTCCTAAAATTTAAGGAAAATCTTTTTTCTGAGTGTGCGTGCGTGTGTATGTTTAGCACCATGTTGTCACTCAGCTCTGCTGCTATCGCGTCTTCCACTTCCACTTCAGGGCGTCAAAATATAATACTGAACATTCAGTTGGGATTCAGCCGTCTTCGCAGAGAGTTAAGCACCTGCTCACTGACACTGCTGCCGCTCTTTTAATCTCACTCTCTCGCGCAGTCGCTCTGCTCTCTGGGTGTACTAAACGATCGATCTCTCTCTCTATCTCTGCCTCTACTTAAACGCATTTCTATGCAACGCGTTAGTTAGTTGAGACTGCGACATCGCTGACTTCATAACGCTAAAGAGTGCCCTTAACTGTTAATCAAAACGTGCGCGGCACCTCAGTTTTACGTGAATTTCGCTCTGCCAGCAACATTTGCACGTTGGCAGAAATAGTTGCCGCGAATATAATGCTCGTTTTTGTTTATTTCAAAATAAAAACCATTTTTGCCTTTCCAACCACCAAAAGAACGCATTTCTAACAACGAGCCAAAGGCAAAAAAAAAATATAACTTGTGAACAACAAAACCTGCCTCACGTCATCCCTGCTGGACAGTATTAACATAATTTAACAACAAACACAAGTGCTCGAATCTTTTGTTTCTAAACACAAATTTCAATTATTATAATTGTAATTCATTCTGCGACAACATCAACCTCAAGGTTACAGAGTACCAGGAGGCGAGAGCCGTTCGAGCGCGGAGGAGCTGTCAACGATTTTATTTTTTTTGTGGCTTTGTTTGTATAGCCGCTGCTGCCGGTGCTGCGGCTGTTTGCCGCTGCTGTTGCCGTTACATTTGTGTTTCCGTCGCGTCGCTCGAAGCTGTCGCTGTCGCGCATAAAATTTTTTATATAAAATCAAATTTAAACACTAAACACGCGCTCTCGCCATTGCCAGTTGTAAACGCTTAAACATTTGCACTCGATTCCTTTTGGGCAACATGAAGCGACTGATGACCTGGGAGCGTGATCTTGTCGATGCAATGTACGAGTAAGTTGCACACACATGCACCACATGTGTGTTTGCTAAACTATTTCAATTGTTAACTAAATATGAGTATTCAGGTTTTCCCAATGCATTGTTTGGGTTAAGCACGTGTACAATGTTGTTGTTGTTGTTCCTCCTTAAGCCACAAACTTGTTTCAATTGCATTGAACTCGCATTAAAAGTGAACTTGTTAACAAAGGTGAAGATGAAACAAATGCATGTACAGTTGCTGAATGCCAAAAATCTATGTGTATCAAATCTAAATGTGTGTGTGAATGGAGTCATGTGGCATCTATATAATAAGCATAAATACTCAGCATGGCAACCAAATCAGCATCGAAACTCACTCTTATACCCACACATCGAGGCATATTTAAACGGTGCAGGGCACAAAATTGGTCTCATTTAAATTTCCGGAAAGTGCAAAGCGAAACTCGCGTTTTAATCACAATTGGCTGACTCGATGGCCAAGGCTAGCTTACTCAATGTCTACGGATGGGGCCTTTTGCGGTGTTTGCGGTAAAGCTGGTTAAAGATCCATTTAAAAACTGGAAGAATGCGGTCGAAATTTTTTATAAACACAAAAAAAAAAAAAAAAAACAAAACCCACGAAAGTTCAAAATCGACATGTTGACTCAAATTAACACTACATTTGCGAAGAAAGTGCGTCAGAACAGAGCTAGCCTACGATCTATTACACTATGCAACAATTTTTTGATCCTGGCTTCTAAATAGTTGATCCTTATGTAAAATTTCACGCTGAATTTAAATCTCAGATATCTCTCAGATATGTCAAAAGTAGAACGGTTTTTGAGATATCGCTAAATTTTCAACTTTAGTGTTTTGTAAAAAGATAGGTCTATTAAAATGCAATTTTCTCTAGTTTTAGTCCACCGATATGTATAAACTGGAACAAAAATTAAAGATAATAAAATTATTTCTTAAAAAAAAACGACAGTTGTTTAAAATCCAATCATAAATGACGAAGTTATAGCACTTCAAAGTTGGATTTTTGAAAAATTTAGATAATTTTTAATTTTTTGCTGCCTTTCATTAAGTTTTTATCAATCTTTCCATAACAATTGCTCAGGTCTCAGATATTGACAGGATGGGGTAATCTCTTACGAACATTTTTTGCCCTTGGTCATCAAAATCGGATGAAAAATAAACGCTATATTCACAATTAAGTAAACATACCTCTTATTGAGAGTATTATTAATTGTTGTTTTGCATGCTCTCCGACCCGTAACTCTGCGCTTTTTGTTTAATAAGTCACATAGGAGTATCTAAACAAAACAAAGTAAAATCAGAGAGGAATTTAAGATACTGCCATTTAAGAATTCTGCAAGAATTGCATACGATTCTTGCCAAAATATAAAGAAAAAATATTTTGCAATTGCTCCGAAAAAATGCAATGAAATGTTCGCTTTGAGCAACTCATGTTGAAGTTCGTAAAATTTTGGATAGCTTGGAAGCTCTTTACAATGGATAGTCACTGTTTGGTCACTGTTTTAGTCACTGTTTTAGTCACTGTTTTGGTCACTGTTGGGTCACAGTATTAGTCACTGTTTTAGTCACTGTTTAGTCATTGTTTTAGTCACTGTTTTGGTCACTGTTTGGTTACTGTTTTAGTCACTGTTTTGGTCACTGTTTTAGTCACTGTTTGGTCACCGCTAATCCACTACTGCTATTGCTGTCTTGCAAAAATCAAAGCTGCTGACTTTGCAAAGTAAAAAGCGTAACCAAAGTCGCAAAGACTATCGTTATCTGGATTTGCCCCGCAGTCGACCGGGGCTCTAAAAATTGCATATTTAGTGCGACCAATGCAAAACTTTTGCATTTTCATAAAAAATAAAATTTGGGTTATTTCACCAATTACTGCAAAAGCGGAAGTATTTTATCCGATTTCGATGACCAAGGGCAAAAAATGTTCGTAAGAGATTACCCAATACTGTCAATATCTGAGACCTGAGCAGTTTTTATGGTAAGATTGAAAAAAACTTAATGAAAGGCAGCAAAAAGTCAAAAATTATCCAAAATTTTTCAAAAATCCAACTTTGAAGTGCTATAACTTCGTCATTTATGATGGGATTTTAAACAACTGTCGCTTTTTGTTCAGCATGACGAGCTGAGTCGAATAAGCTTTGTCCGTCCGTCTGTCCGTCCGTCCGTCTGTCTGTTTCTACGCGAACTAGTCCCTCAGTTTTGTAGCTATCGAGCTGAAACTTTGCACAGAGTCTTCTTTTTACTGCACGCTGCTCATATGTCGGAACCGACCGGATCGGATGACTACTTCTTGTAGCTGCCATACAAATGTTCGTTCGGAAAACTGGTTTTTGTAAGAAAAACTGGTTTGTTCTCAATATTACTGTCAAACACGGTCATGGGTAATATGTAATGTTTTTAAGCTGATCTGCGAAGTTTGGTCGAAGTCGCTAACCGTTGAGACAAGCTATTTCAAGTGTATGAAAACTTCGGTACAGACGAAGTTAGCTTTGCCTTTCTCGTTTTTATTTTTGTTTCGTAAAACTAGAGAAAATTGCATTTTAATAGACCTACCTATTTACAAAACACTAAAGTTGAAAATTTAGCGATATCTCAAAAACCGTTCTACTTTTGACATATCTGAGAGCAGATTTAAATTCAGCATGAAATTTTACATTAGAATCAATTGCTAAAAGTGCCGGATACAAAAACTTTTGATATTTTGTGACATAGTGTTATTGAAACCGTAATTTTTCTGGGTAGCCAAGGACTTGCTTTACGTAGCCATTCTGAGAAAAATGACATTCTGGAGCAAAATAACGGAAAATCGAGCAATATGCTTGCAATATTCCATTGATTCGCAACTGCCTGGGATCACTAAGCAGTGTATGCTCATTTTTTAATACTCAAAAGCAACAAAAAATATTCATCTTTTGGAAACGACTTCTACAGCTACAAAATTGAAGAAGCTGCACCGATTGCGCCGTCTGCTTGAGCTCCCTGCGGGCTGATTCGCATCTAACACACTTCAAATTTAGGCAATTGCGATGCAATATCTTATGCGACTTAAGAACAACAATTCTCGAAGAGAGGTCGTGCCCATCGCTGATCTATAGACTAATTTTAGAATGAAAATACTTGGTAACACTTCCAAAAACATTTCATTGATTCACTTAAGCTGTGGCCACTGTACATGCTAAATTAGGAGTGCTTGAGGGCTTGCCTTTGTGGGTTCCCTTATCAAAATTCCAGTAAAAATGTCTTAATAATGAAAGTCTTGCCGAGAACTTAATTTGTATGATAAGAATGGTCGTGTAGTCACAATCTCTAACAATACGGCCACCACTGTGACAAAGTATCTACATACATACCTACATTTAGATGTACTAAATGCAGACTGCAACAGCTGTTGCGTCTGTCGCTCTGTGTTTATAAGAGAATGCATGCAACACGCTGCCGCCGATCCCTATGCTCTCTCTCTCTCCCTCTCCCACCACAAACATTATCTTCTGCTTTTATTCTCTGACTCACACTCATCCAAGTGTTGAGAGGAGGGGAGAATGCCAGACGAGCAGGCGCTGGTGGAATTTAAATGCCGGTCTTTACCTTTATAAATAAATTAGAGGCCGGTAAAAAATGCTTAACGTGCATTTTGTTGCCAATTTATAGCGATATGCCCTAGAGAATTCATGCCGACATGGCTTTGGAAAGGCTTTTGCTTATCAACTTGAAGTTATTAAGCTTATTTGTTTGTATAATTTAGCAAGCTTTAATAATTTCATTATAAATTAATAAATATGCAAATAAATTAACAAGTATATGAACTTTAGCAAGGTCTGCAGAGCAAGTTTCTTTTTTTTATTTTTGCCATTAACAAATCAAAGACAAAGATTCTGGCTGATTCATTGTGACAATTACCACATTATTTTTCTGTTTCCGCAATTTCCATATCTGTATTTGAGTGGCCCACACCACTTTACTTCACAATGCAACTTTTGTGTCAACTGTACCCACTGCTAAATGCTTCCCATTTGGTATTTCAACTTTCCACAATTCCATACAATTCAGATCAAAACCCTTTGTGCCGACTGTACTCCGTCAAAGCTTAGTGTTTAGTTTTTGCGCTGCTTTTCTCCCACACTTTTGCGATGCAGAAAGCGTGTAGTCATTAGCTTAACAAGCGGCGCATGTTCACCATCATTTCTAACATTTTGCCATTTTTTTCCCCAAGTCACATGTCCCATAATATTTACCGGGTTTATTTCAATGCCGACTTTGTGTACTTTTCAATATTATTTACAATTGTGTCGCGAGCCCAGATAAAACTCCAGCCATGACCAAACCATCTTGATAAGGCCATCAGTCTACTTAAAAAACGGCGCACTTATTAGCACCTCTGTTGAGCTGTTACCGGGAATTGGAATGGGCCAAGTATTCGTCATGACTTATTTCAGTGCGACACGCTTATTGAGCATGTTTGGCCGGCAGACACAAATATTTTGTCTGTTTGCCTTTGGTTATTTTTAGTGTATTTATGAGGAAAGTTGTACAATATCGCGTTGATAATTTCATCTGTAAATACTCCTTTATTTTGCGGTGTTTAAACTTTTATTGGTTTTGCCTTCACAAGTCTGAATTTGTTTTGGAATGGAATCTTGTAATTTGGACTAGGCCGACATTCAAATTGTTGATGATGGAAACTTACTAGACCCAGGGGCAAGGGTATTGACATGTGAAATGAGTACAAATGGGGGAAAAAACAGCGCTAATTTTTGGCTAAATTCGATGGTTTCGTTTGGCGTGACTGAAAAAGTAAATATGTATTAACATACAGACATTGTGGATATATTCATTAAGGAATTCAGCTGTGTCATCAATGTGACATCCCTTTCTTAGCTGAATATTGAGTTGAGTCTGCTTGGTCGCAAATTGAATTGAAATGTGCAAAAAAGAAAGTTTCTTATATACTTTGTATTTTAATCGAAAGTTGGAATTGCCTTATAAAAGCAGGTCTGTACAAGATTTAAATTAATAGGGAAACCTTTAAAAAAAAACATTTAAAGTATTGTGTTTTAATATTTGGAATTGTAATTATAGTTTAACAATGAGCTTATTATATAGAATAAATAAAATAGGGCAATATACTATTTCTTACACTGAGAGAAACCACACGAAACCACAACCGAACGGTGTTGGAAGTCATATTTTAGGTGGAGTTTTACAGATAAGTGTAAGTGGCCTGATAAGTTACTGATAAGATACGTTAATCTTGTTTTTTTCTAGACTGCAAGCTTCTTGAAAAAAGGATTTCGATCTGAATTTAGATTGTTTTTTTCTCAGGGCACAACTAAAGAGTGTTTTAATAACAATTCGAGTACAGCATATAAACATATTCATTTTAAGAAATTGATACTTTTGAAAACTTCATTCATCTCTTTTTGTTTTTGTCTATTCACCCATATTAAGGCTTTACCATATAGCAAATGATGCTGTCTTGGGTTGAGGAGTCTCACAAATATAATGTCGTAGTCTTGTACAACACACATCATTTAGTCTAGTCCCGTATTCGGTGTATTATTCTTACTAAATCCCAATTCAACGCAATGCTCATCTTTTTTATTATTTGGTTCCCCTGGATACCATAAGGTAGAGAGTATTTGCTGTGCATTTGAAAACCACACATGCTCGGACTGTTTGGCAATGTTATTTCCAGAGGTCCAGTATGGCACTACTATATCCTCATCCTTAAGATGCTTATTAATCAAATTAAATTCCTCCACTGTGTCAATGGTAATTAGTTCAGCAGGCATCGAACCAATTTTCTTGTAATGCGGTCTCTATATAATAGTAATTTTGTCCGATCTTTTTGAAAGGAGCCGTATTTATGCCTAAATCGTCTGGAATACCTGAAATACAAATTTGTTGAATTAAATAATTACACAACACACAAAGACAAAGGTGGAGTCCGTGTTTACAGGGTGAAGTTTGTTTCATCTTCTTTTTAAGCATTTTCAAAACTCAGCTTGCATTTACACCAGAGTTTTCAGCCTTAGCCGAACCAACTCTCCAATTCGCACCGAATGCTTGCCGAAGTCATGCTTCACTGTGTGAAAGAGAGAGACACAGTCGCTTTTTCGCGCTGTCTTCTTGGGGGGCATTGCAACCCTTTATTTTGGGCAAGCTATCGCTAGAGAGCAATCGCCAGAGCTGATTTTTTCTTCTGCTGTTACTTAGCAAATGGGTTTTCCAACTAATCTTCTTATTTGGATCTCCGATTACCCAAGTTCTAGAACACAAAATCTTCTATTCTGTAATTAATATTCTAAACTAATCCAGGATACGTCTGGAGTACCCCAACGAGGTCACTTGGGTCCATTGCTTTTTACTCTCTTCATGAATGATCTTCCTTCAAACTTGACTCACTCTGGTGTGCTTACGTACGTCGATGATGTCAAACTATGTTTAACATATAATAATTTGGTTTCCCGCTTTAATTTGCAAGATGCCTTGGATGCATTTCAGTCTTGGTGTAAGGATAGACAGAGAGGTTATGACATTTTACAGAAGCTTACCGCAATTATTTTGTTTTTTTAATTGATTGATAATGTCCCACTAGAGTGTTTGAATGATACAGTCAACGAGGTAAATGATCTTGGGGTAATTCTTGATCACCGACTTAAATTTGACTCTCATAGTACGGCTACTATTTGTAAGGCCAGGAGTGTTCTTGGGCTTATTAAGCGCTGGTCAAAGAAATTTGATGAAACATATACGACGAAGATTTTGTACATTTCTCTTGTCCGTCCTATTCCCAAGTACAGATCAAGTTGTGGTCTCCGCCATATTCGATCCATCAAGAATTGAAACTGTGTTTGCTCTTCGGTGTTGAAACCGGAATACTGAAGTCCGTTTACCTTCTCTAGTTGACTTCTTTTGATTAACGTATTCTCCCTTGTTAACCGTATAGTTAAGCTTGGAGTAGTTTTTATACATAGATTGATTAATGGTGAAATTGACTCATCTGAGTTGGTTTGCCAAATTAACCTCAACATTCCTGTACCCCTATCACTGAATCCTTGTACCACTAACTATGCCTAGCACGAACCATTTCGTGTTCTCTGTGCGGACAACAATAAACTTTACCGAGGAATCAACTCGGTAGCTTCTCCTTCTGCTTTAAGAACAACTATTTTAACGTATTTGGCCCGTAGTAATCTATGATTTTCCCTCGCGATTAGGTGTCACAAGTTATTGTCTGCGCCTAAGGGAAACTATCGAAAACTTCATTGCCAGCCGAGGCCATAAAGCTGTGCCTAATTTGACTGACCCTTTACATCTCTTCCTTATAAACAACAACGTGATGAGGAACTTCATGAAGTTTGCTTCACCATGTAAATGCGGACTGAGATAAGCTCGGTTTGGCCCTTTGGGCGTAAAGCGAAATATTTCTTTTATATGGTATAACTTACCATCCTTTTGAAGAACAGTTATTTTGTACGCCACACAAATGTGCAACAAGCTCAGCACAGTCAATACACATACGAATCGTTGAAACATTTTGTTAATACTGATTTTTTGATATCTGAAGAAATTGGCTTTTATATTCTTCAAGAAAGAAAGAAGTTTAATCAATATTTAATTTTTATGTATTTATAAGAAAAATTAACAAAATTTCGTTGATTTAAGTCGTTGGTAATTTCATTTGCAAATATTACATTTGCAGGTTATCTTTTGCTTTATTCAGTAATGTTAAAAATTTATGGATTTGGTACATGTTTTCTTATTCGACGGTCTTAACACCAAACGTTTTTAACCGACTTATCTGTAATAGCTTTTTCGGCTTCTATATCAGTCAAATTTAAGCCTCAGTGAAACTGGTACAGGCCTTTATGAAGGCTAGGACTCTTGTAGGATTTCCCTGGGACTATTTAAAGTTTCTGTAGTCTTTCGGTACCACTTCAATTGGAACTGCATTCCAAGCAAACTAGAACTTCTTAAATGTAAATGCAATTGAAAGATGGCCTCGATACCACCAAATAGTCTCCACAAATCCTCACAAATGATTTTGCTTGTCTGACCTGAAACCCATTAACAGCACACTTTTACTGTTCGCTATGATTATTAAGACCTCTGATTCTATAGTTAACATGGAAAAGATCACAGCTTGGGCCTCCTTTTCTCGGCGTAGGCGAATTTAATTTACTTTTCTATTTGTTTTTTTTTTTATTTAACTCACCAGAACTGGGGCTATTCACAAAACATGCTTTTAATGCGGTTCAATGGCCCACTCATTTCACATAACAAGGCCAACTACCTTTCCATGCTAACCTCTCCTATCTTATAGTCGCCATTAGATGGACTTTTATGAGCCACCCTATGTTTCATGGCGTCTTAATTTTGTCAACATTTTAATCATAGTTTTAGTCATTTCATATCTTATGCCCGGCCACTATCAACGCTTGGCTACTATTTACCTCTTTATTATGAATACGAATGCCTCTTCCCATGTGTCCGGCCAAAAAGTGCGTCACATCTTTGACGTCACTTGTTTTAAACAAAAATTTCCCCAACAAATTCTTATCAACTGCACGAGCTTGCTCTTTCCATATAACAAATTACTCATGGCCACATTTCCACACTCTTCTCTATATATTTTTGTTTATTTTTGTTTCAGTCTTGTGAGACATTTCCAACGATTAGATAGACGGTCCAGAGAGAGAGCCACTTGAGATTTGACAGGTTGCCAATCCATAACAAATTTAAGCGCCAAGTGGATCCATATATGTAGGTTAACTAGCATTTTGATGAATGGCCATTAAGGTGGTTAATGGGCCGGCAGTTGAAATTTTTTTTTTTTGTAGGGTCATTCAACTTTGACCCTCACAGAGACATTTGCTTAAATGATTTCCCCATTGTTAGTCAGGATATAGAATCAGCCAATTGGGACTTTTGTCTATTTATATGTCGACCAAAGATCAACAAAAAAAATTCTGAAAAAATTGGTAAACAGAGGCAGCGGTTTGGCATAAACTGGTTTAAGGGGGATCCAACAATATATACTCGTACACTTAGAAAAAAAATAGTCAACGGTTAGTGCGAAAATTATGTATCTAAGATCATTCCCATTTTATTCAATTGCCAAAATAATTGTTTTTATACCATTTTGTTACTTTAGACATTAGACCAGAGATGCCCAATCACTGACTGCTCATTTGAGAACAAACAAAAACACTTCACTTAGCAGTATGCGGGGTTTCAACTTCTCTTTTTGTGGTTGTTCTTGCTTGATAAATAGTTTTCTTTCCAGGTTTCTTGGTTGAAACAGTCTTAAATCAGCCCCTTTTTTTAGAAATGGGAACTAAATACTCTTCACTAAACTCTAAAGAGTTCATTTTTGTACTACATTAACCATAGCCAAATAACTGGTTCCATTTCTGATATTAAAATATTGTGAGATAAAAATATTTTTATTATTTAATTATCGTCAGTGGAAGTCACGGAATTTCATTAACACTCATCGTGACTATCCACCAAGTCACACTCTCCTCTCTAAGGAACGTGCCCATCAATAGCACAACACATAAACAAGTGGATACTTTCATGATAGGTGGAACAGAGGCGGCCACCTACAGCTCATATGAGCCGAAGTTAGTCGTGTTGTGTGAATCGGTGAGCACTCCATTGCAAGTAAAACGCGAGTTGTCTGAAGAGAGCTCTCTTGTTACCACCACAAGCCAGTTTTTGTCCCTCTCCAGGCAGCCCGAACTGAAAGAGGCGCCCTCAGGCACTCCCCGCACCACACTTCAACCACAGGAGCGAGCACACGTTTGGTGCCGACAATTTAGGGTCTGCACTGTTGTTGTTGTTCCTCAGCGCTCTACACCAGAGGCGGCCATACCACAGCACACCAGCCGAGTCAGACGTGATTTAATGCATGAGCCGTCTTGCGGTGAACAGTGCTTTGCTAAAACACATACTAAATTTGTGTGTATGTAAGTCGTTCACTCTCGTGTTTACTCTCTCTCGCGCTCTTAGCAAAAGTGCTTGGTTCAACATGAAGCCTAAGCCCCATACCTGTATTAGTTGTCTCATGCATACATTCTAGGTTTAAGATTTTCAGTCAATGAGATTAGCTTATTCTATCAACGAGCTTTAAAGATCTCATTTCTCTGCCTCGGCTTGCTGGCTTTTTGATTGCACCTCATTAAAGCCTCTTCTTCCTCAGGACTTAATAAATGTTTAAATACAAATTCTATCTATGTCGAAAATATTTTACATTTCACAAAATCAAAAAGTTAGTTAAAATATTAACAGCCGTTCCCGCGACGAATTTAATTTGATTTCTAGAACGATCAATCTGCCAGATCGAGATTGAGATGATTAGTCGAACAGAGTTGGTTGGTAGCGGAGCGTTTAACAATTCGCCCTGAACGAAAATTTAAGAATATTTTGTATATAATTTATTTAAGCTTGACCTAAGAGATCTGCTTTCTCCATATTACTTCCAAAAAGAATGCGTCTTACTTAATTTATTCATTCTTATACCTTACATACAATTTTTGAAGTACAAAACAGAATAATTTCAGATTTCGATGGTAATCATATTTTTTTACGTGTACAATCTTTATGCGTTTCAAAATACACTTGACAATACAAGCATACAAAAATATTTCCATGTCGCCATAGATATAGACATAATTGACGTAAAATCAGAAAATCTACCGATCTCACCTTGACCATAGATCTTCCATTAACATCGAATTTCTTAATAAAACCGTCAATATTGATATGTGTCAATGTACAGCAAATGTGAAGCTAATGAGCTAGATAGCTCACACACATGTGTGTAAATATATATATATATATCTGATAAATAGAAGCTATATGCGTTTGCATTGTTTGTACATATTTAATTAGGTGAAATGAGCAAGCACCAACACCATCAACAAGCATTCAATTTTGCTGTCTGCGTGTGTAGAGAGGGTAGAACAGCTGGTGAGGAGGGGTTTCGCAACATTGAATTTGGTTTGCGGCCGCCAGTTGGCAATAAGCTGCTCGATCGCTCAGTACACCCAAAGAAAATACACGGAAATATCGAAATATATAAATTCAACACCCTTCAAGCGTATTCTCGACTCTCGGACCCTATAAAAAATGCTTCAATTTCGTTCAAATGACCTATTGGGTTGCTCGGCTCGTTGTCGTCTCTTGCAAAAACATTGCCTGTGCTTTATTTTTATAACAATGACAAACTAGAACATGAAACACCACAACAACAAAAACGTATACGAAACAAATACAATTTTATCACAATAAAACAGTATTTCGCCTTGTCCCAAACGGAACAAGTAATTTAGCATAAGTGTTGAATCTTGATAACGGTTTAAGCAATCGGATCACCAAAATGTCCGAGCTACGTCGCAGTTTTAGTCGCTTGTCGATGATTGTGTATCGTGCCACGCATTCCAGTGAACAATCCTGGCGGGAGGAGTTGTTAAGGTAAAGTTATGCTTATGCCAGTCCATTTGTCAATCAACAACCATACGGTAATCGTAACCCGGCCTTTACAAAAACAATTGATCTGTAGGGGCATAAAATAAGCAGGGATGTAAGCCGGTTTTGAACGAGCGATCATTAAACTGAACTACGTGTGGCAAATAGCTGAACCGGACTCGTTCCGGTTAACTTTTTCTTAACATGAAATTCAGTGGCAGCTATTTCAAACCCGTTGGTGAACGGAAATTAATTGATTAAAACTCAGGACCTGAACCTTCAAGAACTTTTTATAAAGCTAGGTACTCAGATGATGAGAATATTCTCGTAGCGAAAATTGTTTCATAAGAGCGGCCTCTGAGAATGTAGTGGGACCAGGCAACATCGTTTATATGGAGCGAGTGACTAGCTCGTCTTTCAGAAGCTGAATGAATCTTCATTTAAATGTTGGTCTTTTGTTCTACAGTTTTGGTGTAGTTCAACGCAACGCATCACATAGCCTTGCATTTGTCGGGGTTTCTAATTTACTGGTAACAGATGCGTCCATTTTTTATGGTTGTATGGTGTAGTCTATTTGCGTTCGCTCTGCATCTTTTGTTCCCAAACCCATCTTTGAACAATTTCTTTCTTTCATTTGGTTGCGGTGTAGTGTGAGCATAGTTTAGTTACTAAATTTAATATAATTTTCTACATCTTATACAAATTTAGTCTTTAAACTATGGTCACACTACATCACAACCAAATTCAATTAATCATATCATTGCTTTGACAGCTCTATGATAAAGACGTGCCAGATGCCTGATGTTGACATAGCTTGGCAGAAATAAAACACACTTGTTGCCAACCATAACCATAATTTACTTTATGTTTAGGTCAATTATTTGTATTATCTAAGAAGCTATATCATTGTGGTATAAACTGAGAAAAAACTATATCGGTGGTGTCAGGGAAATGCCAAACAAACTTGCCACTCAACCTGGCGCCCTCTGTGTACCAACATTAGTATCAACAAATGCTAAGGATGGCCAAGTGAGATTTCCTGACTTAAATATGAATTATAATTTAAAGAAGCATCATAACACAATCAAAAATTTTCATTTATTATTGACTCATAACTAGGGTCATAATTGTTTTACAGATAAGTTAGAGATAGGCCATTATATTGCACTCAAGCCTTCCAACTAAATTTCCCAATAAGAAAATGAAACCACTTGAAGTTCTGTGACACCGATGCAATCCATCCCAATGTTATTAAACTAAAATTTTAGTAAATACAATAAAATATTAGGCTGCCTTCACACTGTTAGACACATGAGACATGATAGTCTAGTATTCCTGCTTTGTGCTATCCCACTGCACAACGAAGCGAACGTCAAGCGAGAGTATCGTAAAACTATCGCATTCGAGCTCAAAAGTGATACGACAGGCGAAAGTATCGTCAAATTATCGTATTCGAGCTTGAATATGATATGTGAATAGGGAGAAAAATGATATGGACGAAAAACGAACGCAATCGATTGGTAAAGTGAGTTGCAAAAGGTATCGAAGAAGGCTCGCAAAAACTATCGAAGAAGACTCGCAAACGAATCTTTTGCGGGCTATTGAGAACGAAACTTTCCCTGCCACTAACTGAGCGACGGGTGATTTATTTGCGGATCGTTTGTGAGTGTTTTCTCGATAGTTTTGCACGTTGATGTTTCGCGTAAGTATCGTTAGCGATATTTTTTACGAGCTTTTGGTTCAGTGGGATATTATAAAATTGCATGGATTGTCAAATGCATAGAATTTAATAGGGAATGCAGGCCTACTAGATTATCATGTCTCATGTGTCAAACAGTGTGAAGGCAGCCTTATTCAGCAATATCGATCCAAGATCTGTCCGATAAACAAAACCTGAGAAATCAGTTTTTTAAAAGCCCCTTTTTTAGTATTTCCAGTATTTATATAAACCTAATTCTATATTTTGAGTTAATTTCGGAAAAAATTGATTAATCTAAAATCTTAAAGTCTAGAAACAGTTCGGTTTGTAAAAGAATGCTAGTCTGAACGTGTATGCCCGTGGTTCTCTAAGTCTCTTTGGGGGCTGAGCTTATCAAAGCTTTTCTTGCATTTGCTTTCTGTTATCCTTCATGTTGTCACATGCAACCAGTCTGCAGTTTTCCTGCAGACTTTTTGCCAGTTTGTCTAGGTTACTGTGCAGCGTTCTATGAGAAATATGGGCATTTTCACAGCTGGGAACGTGACAATCGTACGAGTTTTTAACAAATTTCGAGTCCGGAAATTATATTGATATGCGTTAGATAAGTAAGCTGCATTTTGGTTGACCTTTCTTTCGTCTCGCTTTTGACAAGTCTGAAGAAAATGCTAAAAACACCTTTTAAGTCCTATAATCAATCTTAATTTTGAACCAAGGTTCATACACTGACTGAAAATGTTCGGAAATCAGGGATGCAAACCTCTCGAAAATAAGGACTGGTTCGGTTCAGTGATCACACAGTTTCCGACCATTTTTGAACCAGGTTCGCAGTCTTTGCACTGTTTATTACGACAGAACTCCAGCCCCTTTACTTTACATAACAATATCTTAACGACTCTGCTTTTTTGAGATATTTCCATTTTATGTGATGAGATTGAAAAACAACAGGAAATAGTTTTAATAATATTTTAACTAGAACGTTCAACTTAGGGTAGGAATTTTTCTGATAAGATTTACTCTATTATAAAATATATTTGTAAAGCTACATTTTATTGGGATTCCCCTCCCAAATTTTCATCGATAAGCTTTTATGAAAAACCGCAAAAAATAAGTTTGACGCACCTCGTTCTTGTTCTAATAACACTTGTGCTAGAACTTTGAAAATAAAATTAAAACTATTTTCTAATCATGTGACCTGATATATTTCAACCCATTTCAAATAGTTAATCTTCACCTTTAGGTAAACGCTTCCGCCCCTTAGCAAATAACAATCGATATTTTACTTTTGGATGGAATTTAGTCCCCAAAATTAAGTTGTTTGGAAAGCATTTCCAACTCGTCTTCACTTAAAATAAGTTCAAAGAATTATCCGTTATGTTTTCATAGCCGTTTTGACTCTTGTTCTATATTAACATTAAATGAGATTTAGCTATGTTTTTTCCTTCTTCTTATAGCAGGTTCGATTCCTAGTAGCGGAAGCAAAATCAAGACTTGGCTTATTCCAATTTTGGCTTCCTAGCAACTTTAATAAATTTGTGTGTTCTTACCTTTTTGTCAACACTCTTGCTTTTGTGGAAAATTATCAAGATTAATTTTCGATTTGCTAAAGAAATGGTAAAGATTGGACAAGCAATTATAATGGGTAGCACTGGCCCCTTTTTGTGGCTTCTTATTTAAAATGATAAGATTTTTTTTTCCCCTCCTTTTTTTTTTTCTTTTTCTTTTTTTTCTCTTTCCTCTCCTCTTCCTTTTTTTTTTCCTTAATTTCATTTTTTGTTTTTTTTTCCTTTTTTATTTAGTCTTTGTATATACAGTACCTTTAGTTGTGTCCACAGAGTACTGTTATAAGTTTGATTATACAGAGTTTAAATGGTCCAAAATATATCTTAACCATATTTTTCGTGACCAGTTGGGCACGCATTTGCAATCGACCTAATAATGTGCTGCGGATTTGCTCAGTACGGTAAATCAATTTACCAACTCAATACCTAGTTGAAATGAACCGAAACACACCGGTTCCTGCCAAAAGAGCAGGAATCCCATTGGAGCTACCATCAGTTGGGCTCTGAAAAACAACGCTTTATATATTAAATTGTGTTTAAAAATGTTTAATTAATCAGCGGGGGATTCGATCTCGTGGCCCTTGGTCTGAACACAATTGGATTGCCGTAAATACTTCTTGTATTGAATGGAATCTACCATCTGCCTAAAAACATAAAACCACTTGTAATTCTCAAGTACGAATTCCCCAGATAGTTCATATATAAAGAGCAAAAAAATTTTGGTGATTAAATATGTTTTTAGTCAAATCAAAGAGTAAATTAATTGATTTTAATTTAAATCAAATCTGATTGTTATAGTTTTTACTATGCGATTTTTCCTTGAAAGTAAAGAAAGCCTTTCTGGATAAATTAAAGATGCGTTCACCCACACACAGGCAGATTTCCATATTAGTCAGACAGTGATTGATCGTATCGATTTGACAGAAATATTTTGTTTAACTGTTAAACCTCGCAGATTTCTGATATGTAGGCGAAAGATTAATCACATTTATATAGAAAAATCCACATTTCGCATTATTTCACGTAGGTAGTATGTAGTTCACCAGGGTCTAATGATTTTTAGCAAAAACAACTTGCTTATTCTTGGTAAAAAGAAACGAATAAAATTATGGTCTTTTTTTAAACCAAAAACAAACACATTTTGCGCATAATTAAATGTTCTTTCTCCAAAATAGTGTGATGATTCGCGCCTGTTTAGTTTTGATAGCAAAACACCATAATTTCTGCATCATTGGGTTAGAAAACAGATAAATCGTTGATGCATCGAAAAACAATAATAACGAAAATCAAAAATATGTATAAAAGTGCATCAATCGTTTCTAAAAAGTTTCGGTTAAATCGACTAGCTAATTTTAAGAAGTTTATAAAAAAAGCCACACAAATATAGCTGTTTCAAGAACCTCCCGGTACTAAATACTTTGCCTTACAATCGCCTTCTCATGTCTGTATTGTCATAGCTGTTTGCAAACGCCTTGATAGTTGATAACTTTCCTTGGCACTTTGTTTTAGTTTTGTGATGCTCCAGTGCTCGTCACTTTTAGAACAATATTTAAGCATCTGTATTTATTTCCCTAGTTGTGTACTTAATTAAAATGCTGTTTAATTGTATGCCGCACACAAATATTTGCTTTAAATGCGCTTCCCCTGGCTATTTACCTCCATATACATAAATATTTATTGCGTTTGTCCAGAGAGAACCTATAAATATCTATGTATACAACATCAGATAGCCAGATGATCTTCCAGTTTTCGGTTTGTTCTTTCCGATTTTGTGCTTACCCTGAGCACACCTTTTCCGTGTGGTCAAGGGCCAAAGGTGGCAACCGCTAAAGCTTATGACAAAAATACACTTAATTCATTTAGCGACTTTTGGCATTTGGCTTTTGGCAATGTCTACAAACTGCAATCAAATATATATTACATGTCTAGCATTATACAATATATATTTTTTTGCACTTTTGCTTTTGATTTATGAACTGCCATATTATAAACACTCCCCAAACAAAAACTCATAACTAACATACACAATTAAAAATTTAAAATTGACGTCAACAATTTGAGCCTTCAAGTTGCATTTAGCCAATTACAATTGACTTTTGTTTTGGCCATTTGCCAGACAAATGTTGAGTATGCACTTCCAAAATTTCTTCTATGGCCTGTACAAGTTCCAACTTGTCGAAGGTCAGTTTTACATTTTTATTGTGGTTTCTGCTGTTTGGGTCTAAAGAAGGCGAGAGGCCATATAATTATGAAAATCTGTCATTTTTACCAAATATCGGCCAAAAGGTGTTATCTAATGACGCATTTAGCGTTCCATTGAACTTGTTAATGGATGTCGTTGCCAACAGCCAGTCCCCCTAGGTTAGTCATCGTGCAAAAGCTGCACTCGACAAAAAGCCGGTTTATTTGCATAAGTATTGAAATCACCTTTTTGATGCTGAACAACCCGATTTAAGTTTTCTACGAATTTTGACTGTCTAAGTCAACGACTGTCAGCTCAAGCCATAATTCATGGAAAGTTTTGACAAGCGAGCACATCAGTTGAGAGTTTATGTATTTTCTTTTTGCATTTAACGCTTACTCACTGCCACAATTGTTCACTGTTGTTACCTAAAATATTAATTGGCCAACTGATCATTAAATAAACAATAACCAAATGGTTTGCCTTTTATGTTGTTTTTTATCGTAAAATTTGTATTTTTATACAGCCAAAGCAAAAGCTGAGATTACGAAACAAAGATTGGAAGATTCTCTTTACTCATTAGAAGAGGTGTGCTTAACGGGTTGCACTATATTTAAGGTTTTTTAAACCATCCGAACCAAACCAAAGTCCATACAGTACCGGAGTCCATGGAAAAATTCAAGACCCGGAAAATATAAGTATACTCTTTCCCGCCTTACAAAATAGGCGCTCGCATTGCATAGGCCGGTTGTGGCTGCTGTTAGTGTGTCGACCTGCTGTGCGGGAGGCGTGGATTCAATGCCGCCTCGGACGATCCAATAAAAATTTGTTTCCTCTATTTAGAAAAGAAAGCTATTGGCTCCAGCCAAGCAAAAGCAAAATTCTCAAACTTTGCCGTTCGGCAGAAGTTAACTCAATATTAACTTAGAAAAATCAAAGCCATAGAAACAACATTACTACACTGAGAGAAAAATCAATAATTTCAATAAGCCAGAATATTCTTGATTTTAGTACGAAATTTCTTGACTCAAGAGCGTTTCTAAAAATCCCTAAAGTCTTGATTTCAAGAACGTTTTGGATATGTTAAGCACGATTCGGTAGAGCTGGAGAAACATCGATGGTAACATCGATGCATCGATTTCTTTCTTTTCCTCTACTTCTCTTTTGTTTTTTTTTTTTTTAAAAAATATTTTCTTTTTTTCTTTTTTTTTTGTTTTCTTGTCACTCTTTAGACCCCCTACGAATTCTTATTCTCTCCTCTCTTTTCTTTAAAAGAAATTTTAATGTCTCTGTGTACTTTGTTGTTTTTTCGCTCTCCTTTGTTTCCGTATCATACTCTTTTGTTCACCTCAAATATAATTGAATTTTTATTTTTTTTTTGAATTTTTTTTATTTTTCATTTGTTTCTTGAACTTTTTTTCATTTTTTTCTTATCTTTGTACTTATTCGTTCTTATATCTGCTTTTAATTTTTTACCTCATAATGTATTACACAATCCCTCTTATCAGACTCCACACCCCCCGATTAAACACGTCTTCTGACCTGTAAACTTCGAGACTTGAGTAAACGACCTTTCGGTCTTTCCCCTCTCTCTCTTCTATAGTCACCCTTGTTTTCCTTCTAAACTTTTTTACTTTTTTCAACACTTTTACTGAACAATTTTTATCTCAACTCTCTATCCTCCTACTTACTTTTAATATAACTTTTTACACTATAAACAAAATAAACGTAGTTCGGCAGACATCGAAGATTTTTTTCACAATCGATGTTTTTGCAACCCTACATAAACAAGAAACGGTCACGCTATTTTCTTATAAAATTTACTTGGCGTCCATAGGAAAGGTAAGGTGACCAATTTGCGGTTCTACGCAATATGCAACTATCCAAAAAAATGTGATTGAACCAAACCAAAAAACATGCCATAATCAAAAAAAAGTGCGACTTATTAAAACTCACAAATTTTCCATGACTTGAACACACACTCCCTCTCTTAGTTCAAGAAATCTTTCGACTTCCCTGCCTTAACGGCATGATTTCCAAATGTTAGCGAATTGTGAATAACTAAAACAGTCCAAACTACAAATAATTTTTACAGTATTATTCGAGAAGTCGCCTCCCGGTGGAATAGTTTATATTAAATAATAAAACGAATTTTTCTTCTGTGTGACTATTTATCCACAGTTTTACTCCAAACTCTAAGCAACTCCAAAAGCCCCCAAATAGAAACTTTACATGAAATGTCAGAAATCCTTACCTCTTAGAAAAGGTAAAGTGAACTTAAGTCTGTCCAAGCTGTCTGAGCCCACTAAAAGAAGTGGCTTTAAAATATTTATGTATTCCGGCAACATCCACAGCTTCTGAAAGGACATTCAGTAAAGCTGGACAGACCCTATCGGACCCTAAAGCCAAAGAATTGGGAGCGTTTAATGTTCCTTTATAAAAATTTAAATAATTTTAAAAATACTTAAAAACAAATATTTGATCTAGAACCCTAGAAGGGACATTGGTCTTATAATTTATCAAATTTATATATATTATATATATTCTTTATATATTTTCAATTTAATCTCAAAGAAAGAAAGTGCTTTAGTTAGCTACATCAACAGACTCTTAAAATTTTAAATAATTTTTATTATTAATTTACTGCTAAAACATCGATGTACGTAGGAATCGATGTTTCTCCAGCTCTACGATTCGGGATTTTATGAAGAACTTTTACAACTCAAAATAAGCACACTCAGAGAAAAAGCGCTCAGAGAAAAAGTAGAGAGTTTCACTCTTGAATCAAGAGCTCTCGTTCTCAAAAGTACGGTGGTCAGAATGTTGTTTAGAGACACGTCCGACCCGACCGAGCGACGCCTGGTGTTGGTCTACACTGATTGAATTTCAGGTAGCCGCATAGATAACATCTTCTTTTCTTTTACATTCTTTACTGGGACTTGAACTCGGAACCCTCCAAGACTTAACACACGGACGATGGCGCGTTAGCTCACTCGGCTGTTTGGCATCTACGAAACCTCTCGACCAAATCATACTTAAGAACGCATCTAACACCGACAAACTGCGCACGCGCTCTCTCTCAGTGAGAGCGCGTCCAACTCTCTTCTCTCTTAGTTTGCATCCCCCTTCTCGCCTTGCCTCTAAGAAGCAAAATTGAGAACGAATTTATCTAGATTCCAAGAGCAAAATTCTTGAAATTCTATTTTCGATTTCCAAACGGTCAATTTCGAATTGTAGAACGAAATGATCTTAAATTAAAACTTTTTTCTTAGCTCAAGAATTTTATTTCTCGTTTACTCAAAATAAGAACTGCCAGGAGCGAATCGTGCTTACAAAATTCTACACCGAAACCTGATATAATCAAGAGCGTTTTTTAAAGACCGAACCGTTCTGCTTTTTTTGAGTGTAGGTACAGAGTATTTTACAGTCTGGGCACTCGACTGCAGCACTCTTACTTGTTATTATTAAAAATAATAAAACCAAAAGGATATTTTTCCATTTTTTGTATTCAAGCCCTTAAAATCACAGAGAATCAGAATAAAATTGGGCACATTCAGCAGATAAATCCGATTGGCGGTTACTGACTTACGATTTGCGATTGCTGATATTAATACTGATTGATATTTTAATATAACAATATCCCTAGGACAAAAACTCTTCAATCTCTACATGCACGCATAGAAAAAGTTATGCGAAAACTTACACGAGGACAGGCTGATCCAGCCATCGGGGACCAATCATACTTTTGTTTGATTCTCTTTCAGAAATTATGAATGTCAAAAAAAACAGCAGCTAAAATAGGCAATCATAAATCACAAATCGCAAGTAGAAATTATCTGCTGAATGGGCCCTTTTTCTTGACTTACTGTATATTCCCCTTGATGTACAGAAGGCTGGAATAATGGCACAATGATAAAGATGAAGCGTGAAACAATCAGAATCCCAATAGTCAGCTGTTTATGTTGTTTCATTGTTGTTTTTGTTTTCCGAGGAGCAGAGCGCACATTAACAGTTTCTTTCTTGATTACAGCTACGATTTACTCTCACTGAGCCTGAGCGCGACTTGCGATTGCATGGGAGGCAAAATTTTACTTTATAATTCTGTGTTCAGTGCCAATTTGCCAATGGGCTGTGATTAACCCAATAAAAGCGCGTTTTTCAAAAGCAAAAACTGAAAGTGATAAGCCCCAAAAGAATATCAAAAGTGTTTAGCAGCTTCCTCAACATTAACCGCAATTCAATGGACATTAAATTTTGGCTGCTTTATTTTCTTTTCTTTTCAAATGCGTAAATGCTGCTCGTTATCGGTTTCGTGTTTATTTTGTGCTTTACCAGCATTTTGCTTCAGGCTTTAATTTGGTAATTTAAATAATTTGAGCTATTGGTGCTATCGGCCAAAGCCATCGGCTATCAAACTCTTGTTTATTCGTAGGGATTATTCATATATATGAACATATGTATTTCCTGTTGTTTTTGCTATAATTTATCAATATGCTCAACGACAGAGGGCCCCAACTGGAGATACTGTGTTCGAGTGTGTACTTTACTTTTTGCCAACCATCTGTCGGGGCTTTTGTGCTGGGCACTTGATTGTTGTAATCCCCAAGTAAAGATAAGGGCTTTTAAATTGTTTAAACTAAAAGTGAAATCACATACAGAAAATTGACTATTTCAAAAGAGAGATTACAAATTCTAGTCATTGATTGATGTGTGCAATACATACAAACATGTTGTGTCAATCTGTTTGGCTATCAGCTGTCTACATAAAATACTATAAATACAGAAGAAATACCTAAGGTGCTTCACATATATTTAAGCAGCATATTGGAGTCGGTTTTCGAACTCGATTGATCGGACTTAGTATTTTTTGTAATATTTAAGAAACGAAGAAGAGTTCGATTGAACGAAAAATGGAAATTTGACATTGAAAGTCGAATAACAAAGTTCTAATACGCATAAATTTTAACTTACTGAAATCCAAACAGTGTTAGAACTAAAAAAATTTTAAACTAGCTTCGTTTAGGGCGGTTGCTGTAGGGAAAGTAGCTTTTAATACACTGAGGTCATTTGGTTCCGGTGCTTGAACAAAAGAGTGAGAAGCAGATTCCACATCTTTCTCGTCTGTGCAGCTTTTACAAAACGTTGCGATATAGGGGAGGCCATCATCTAGTGGCCTGTATACTCCCCAACCTCTGCTTCGGAGTGTGCCCTGCTTAGCATGTATAGTCATTTACCGGTTTCAAATTGAAAGATATCGAGGGAAGGGCTTTTACGTCGGCTTTGAAGACGGAACAGCGGTCTGTTTTTCTGAAGGAATGTCGAGTTATACCACGCCACCCAACCCAGTTAACCCAAAATAGTTAATTATAATATTTTGCAGGTATCGTCTGGCCCTTGCCTTTATTATCGTGCCTTTATTCCACTGTTCTACCAAGTAGATTAGGACTTGGAAATGGGTATGGACGCAAATGTATAATGCGCAGTACCTTCATGTGGCCAAAGTTACAATGATAGTGACAGCTACCTGGTTTTGATTGCACTAGTTTACAAAAAGAAAAAAATTATATGACCCATTTCTATAATATAAATAACACAGGCCAACAAAATGACCAACTTTGTGAGGTGCAGCCCTATTGATTTAAAAATATGATAAGTTTATGCTCACTGATTCCAAAACTGGTTTCGGTTTAGCTCCATCAGCTCTTGTTTCCAAGAGTTTTCCTCCCATAGATTTAAATATGTATTTTTGTCTTTAGCAGGCTATAACTTTGCCAAATAAACTGATTAAATGCCATAAAAATCACAAAATTAGATCATATGTTGGACTATATGCTCAGATGGCGAATATATTAATCCAAGAACCGCGCTAGCCTGAACGGGATGATTTATTTTGATAAAAATGCTATAAATCGAAAAATGTCTGTCTTTAGAGGCCAATTTACACACTTTCCGCTGTACTTATAAGGCGCCTTTGATTTTTAAAAAATGCATTGATATGTACTTTATCACACATAGCTCATAAACTCTCAAGTGTGGTCTCCATAAATCCTAGAGGCCAAAAATTCAACTTTTTCGTTTTTCCGCCATATGTTGGAAAAGACTGATGGAGCAAACAAAGATACAGTTTTATTCAGTGCAATCAATATTAACATAATCAGATAAAATTAGACCTGCACCAAAAACACTGTTGGGCTGTGTAATAATACAAATAACAAGGTATTGGTGAAAAAAACTTTAAATAAATATTATAGGTGGATCAATTTAAGTAGAGAAGTAACATTCAAATTTGAGTATGAGATGAGTGTTTACAAAATTAATTAGAAGTGAGCGAAAAGCCAGGTCAAAAAAAATATTGCATAATGTTAGGGTGGAAGCAAATGAAATTTTATTTTTTATGCTCTGTGCAAAAGTATGTAACAGGGAAAAGGAATCATTTCCGCCCCTATAAATTATATTCGATCAGCATCAACAGCCGAGTATATAGCTCTGTCCGTCCGTCTGTCCGTCCGTATGAACAAACAGATCTCAGAGATGGTAAGAGAAAGAGGTTTAACATGTATGGGACATATGCTTCTTATACTTGCAGGCAGATCAAGTTTATTTTAAATTTTTGCCACGCCCCCACCCGCCCCCGCAATTTGGAAAAAACGTCATATCTCCCACAGTTTTGTAGATAGATGATTCGTACCTTCTTCTAGTTAGTTATTAGTAATATGTATCTATTTGCCGAAGAAATTAAAAAGATCGGATCAGTGGTTCTCAAGTTATGATCAAATAAGTGAATTACCCCCGCCACCCCCTCCCACCCTCTCACAACCAACGCACAATCTAAGAGAGAAAGAGAGGGAAAGACAGAGAGAGAGAGAGAGGGGGAGAGAGAGAGAAACTTAGAGATGAGCGCAGCAGCAGCACTGCATTTAGCTCCTACTCTAGGTACAGAGTATAAATATAATCGGGCTGGACCGACTTTCTCACTTGTTTTAAATTTCAAAAGTTCCACTTTTTAGCACTTAATTGGTCACAGCTTATGTATTAGCTTATAGATTTTGTTTACCGATATCTTACTTTCTTCATAGAAATGCAGTTCTAAGAAGAATAAAATAAAAAAGTTTTTTTTAATATTTAAATATTGTTTCTACCCGTTTTGAAATGAATTTTACTACGTTTTCATCAAAAAATCGACTGATTTGCAATCTTTTGTCAGTATTTTAGAAGCTTGTTGCCTTCATTTAAGGTACGGCTTAAGATATGGGGTTCACCTTATCTAAAACTTGAAGAATTTATATTTTAATTTTGGCTTGAACTTGGAACTACAGCTAAAAACTAATTTAACCACCTATTTCCACAAAAAGAGACATTGCAGTAAAACGATTCTTGCTTTCGCACTTCCTATCATGCTGCTTAATTGTTAACTTTACCAAAAGTCATTTCATAAAACGCTTTTGTTTAGCGAAAGAAACAAAATACTTGCAGTTGAGCACCTTATGCAAGTGTTTTAAAGTTCGATCCTATCCTTCTAAACTTGTCTCAATTATTACGTATAACAATGTATTTAAATTTATATCTTTTCTTATCTTTCCATTATCCAATTTTAGGTACCGGCAGACACGCTTTAGCTCGCGGCGTGTACGAAAACGTGTGGTGTTCAAGCATGGCGAATGCAACGTTGTTCAGGGCAATGTAGCCAAGAGACGTCGTCGATATCTGCAGGTAAGACGGCGCGGCGGAGGCAATGCCGGTGCGTGAATCTCTGTATATGCATACATGTGAATATATTTAGATGCCCGTCAGTTGCGTTTGCATAATGCCGGCATCGAGTTGTTTAAATTTAGAAATCCGCCCTAGTTACGAAATTGTTCTTTCTCTGCTGACAGGACATCTTCACCACATTGGTGGATGCTCAGTGGCGCTGGACGCTGCTGGTGTTTGCCGCCAGTTTTGTCTTCTCGTGGGCGTTCTTTGGTTTCATCTGGTGGATCATCGCGTATGCGCACAATGATCTGGAGTACATTAATTTGCGCAACACTAACCCCGATTTGGTGGCCAACATGACGCACACGGTGTGTGTGACGGAGGTGAAGAGCATGATGACCGCCTTCCTGTACTCGATTGAGACGCAGACCACAATTGGCTATGGCAATCGATATGTGACGGAGGAATGCCCGGAGGCCATATTCACCATGTGCATCCAGTGCATCACGGGTGTCTTCATACAGGCCTTTATGGTGGGCATTGTGTTTGCCAAATTGTCGCGTCCCAAGAAGCGTGCCCAGACGTTGCTCTTCTCGCGAAATGCTGTGATCTGCCATAGGGATGGTATGCCGTGTCTCATGTTCCGTGTGGGCGATATGCGCAAGTCGCACATCATTGAGGCGCATGTACGTGCTCAGATTATACGGAAAAAGGTGACCAAGGAGGGTGAAGTGCTGCCCTTCTATCAGCAGGAGTTGCATGTGGGTGCTGATGGTGGCGAGGATAGGCTGATGTTTATCTGGCCGACGACCATAGTACACAAAATCGATCGGAATAGCCCGTTGTATATGCTGTCTGCCTCGGATATGCTCAAGGAACGATTTGAAGTGGTCGTTATGCTGGGTAAGTTGGATAATATATATAATAATCATTTTCTTCTTCATCATTTCCAAACGGCACTAAAATTGTATCTTCTTCTTTACAGAGGGCGTTATAGAGTCCACGGGCATGACAACGCAGGCGCGTACCAGTTACCTGCCCTCGGAAATACTCTGGGGACATCGTTTTGTCAATGTGGTGTCGTTTCGCAAGGAGACGGGAGAGTATGAGGTGGACTACACACTCTTCAATAACACCTACGATGTGGACACTCCACTGTGCAGTACCAAACAGCTGGACGATCTCAAGTTGGAGTACAGCAAGAGTGCCAAAAGCGGACTAGGTGGGTTAATGGTGGTTGGGTTTGGTCAAGAGATTATACTGAGCACCGTTTCACTTTGCAGATCGCACACTCTCGTCCTGCATGTTCCCGCGCATTGCCTCGACCGCCTCCGTGGATCATTTGGATCCGGCCAGCGATGAGTCGCTCGACTCGGGTCGCCTGCAAATACGCTCCCATTCCATACCCAACGGCGGCCTGGCCAGCGAACTGGAGCCGTTGAATAACAACAAGCATGGCGCCTCCTTCACCATGGGTGGCCTGACCATCACCACAACCGCGCCCAGCATACCCAACCTTTCAAGTATTAATGAGAGAACCAATTCTGGTAATTCCATAAACAGCAGCAACTACAACAGCAACAACAACAGCCTCAGCACGCTGAACATTTACGGAGCGGCAGGTGGAGCCACCATAGTGCCCAGCCAGTCGGGAGGCGGCCCACGCTCCAAACAGTCAAATCCGCGACGCTTGAGCATCAAGCAGGATCAGCTGCCCATCGATTCCATTTGTTGATATTATTAATGTTAATGGAAAAGGAACCAGGAGGTAACTTCAACCTCGGTGGTTCCCCCATCCAACTGATGTATTCTAAAGTCTAAACTAAGCTAGAGAGCGATTCCGCGGGAACTGTCATACTACCCCCCAGCAATTTGATTGTTCCCTCCCTGTGTGTGTGCAATAAGTTGAATGGTTTAATTTTGTAGTTTTAGCTGTAATGAATTTACTATAATTAAGCTTAAAATTGATATTAAACACACACAACTAGAAAATAGCTAAAATGAATGTGAAGAGCTCAGACCACTTGAAAACAGAAATTTGGAATTTATGTATTATTCTCCCCTCTATTAAATTGTACATTTAATTGTTAAGTCTATTCAACGATATTTAAAAATTTAACGGAAAACAAGGAGAATCGAGCTTCAATTGAAAACAAAATGTGTGGACAATAAAACTGTATGAATAAATGAATGATTGATTGATGTACCTTAGAGTTTTAAGTGAATAAGTCAAAAAGATTGTGAAAATGAAAGACCGAAAATATATGTATACACAAAATGGAAAAGAAAATATAAAACAAATATGATTTATATGTAGATATTTGGTTGATATGAAGGGCTGAAGCAGTCTCTATACACAAATGACAAGCTGAAGTAAGAGTTGGAAAAGTAAAAGTAAAGCCAGACAGATGAGAGAGACAAACAAAGACAGACGTTTCATACTAAATATGTACAAATGAACAGAAAACAAGTATCCATATTGTAAATAGTAAACCGTGTGTATATTGAAACCCGTGTAAATAGTGTGTAAATGAAATCCTGAAAACCGAGAAAATACAAGGTTTTACTTAGCCCAAAGGGCCACATTTCGAGCTTCTCTCAATCTCTGAATTTGTGTGCTTTTAGGGCAGTGGTGCCCAAAATGCCAAAAGCCTATCCCATGGGATAGGAACTCATAATTTTGCAGGCGTCGCACCCTACACACGCATATAGAGTGTTCTTAAATTGCACGCTCGGCGAGCTGCTCCACGTTTTTCTTCTTGTTTGCTTGTTGGCCTCATGACCTTTACTTTGTGTTTCGCTGCTACGCACACAAGCGTAAAGCTTGATAATATGAGTTTTGGCACCACTGTTTTAGGGAGAAAATTTAACTCCAAATCCGAACGGCAAAATTTGAAAAGTATTTTTATGGCAAGGTACTTCACAGCTGTAGCCAATTTCTGGTGACGGTAACCCGTTGTGTAAAAGTTTAAAAGAACGATTTTTTCTAATTAGATGTTCCGATGTGGAACCCATGATTTCTTGTACACTGCCCGCTGTACAACTACCGAGCACTTAATGATTCCATTTATTTTGCCCAAAGAGCTTGCAAGTTGAATTCCTAGTTTGGCCTAAAACTATCGCAGTTTCCAACTTAAGATTGGATTTTTCAAAAATTGTAATATTTGTGGGGGTGACACAGAAATCACTAGAGATTTTGGTATAAACGTTAGATTTTCCAATTTAAATTGCATTACTTTATATGTAAATTGAAAAATATATCTTAGGTTGCTACATCAGAGCGATTTGGAATCAACTGCTTAAATCTATTTAGCTTTGTACAGTCAAATTCGTTTTTTTTTTTCCTTTTTAGTTAACAGACATTTCAAGCAGCTTAAATTTAAAATACAAGCCGTTTATACATTATCGCTTTATTCAACTATTGTGTCACAAAAGAATTTCAGCTAAATAGCTGAGTAAAGAAATCAATTTTCCGTCCTGTTAAGTTAACTAGACATTTCGCCCCAAGAAATAGCAACGGTCAATCTTTTACTGACTTTTGCTCTTTTTGACCTACCATTCGACAACTAGAAATAGTATACCAAACAAAGCAGTCAATTTAAATTTACGTTTTCAAAATTTGTGCTCTTTGGGAAATGTGTTCTTATCGAAAAATTGTTTGCAGCGACAAAAATTTTTATGAATTTGCTTATTTTAATCAATAGAACTTTGGCCTGTTCCAATTTTTCTGGTCGCGCGCTTTCACTTTTTTGGAGAGATGGGAATAGCATAGATTACGTTTTCTTTCCTTAGCCTTGTGGAATCTAATTTGACGCTCCTCCAATCCTCATGACTTGCCAAAAGCGGGTATTGAGAACACAATGAGCACTAAATCACACCGATTATGAGTTTGTATTCGGTTTTATCCGTGTTTAAAAAAAATGTCACAAACGGCACAAGCAAGTCTGTGTAGACCAGAGCTCGCAAATAACTGTTGACCTTTTTCGGACCAAAAATAACTTAAATTATGATAAAAGGGACCTTTGTAAGGCCGGGTTCACATTGGGGCACACTGTGACCGTGTTGTCTGTGACGCACTGTGGCCAGAATAGTCAGAAGTTCAAAGTGTTTACATTGGCGTTACACGATTTTTGCGACAAGCCATTTGCCGTTCACATTGCGCTGTGACACTGTGACACTGAAACGTGGCGCGCTGTGCCCCAATGTACACCCGCATTAAGGCTGGAATGACACTTTTTTTACCGACAATTTCTAGCGGCAATATTGTCGGGCGAATATTACGAACACGGCGAATTCGGTGCATACTTAAATTATATACCAAAAAAATCCTGAAATTAGTTGAGAATCTAGTATCTCTACCCGAATTTTTGGTATTTGCCACAAGAAAGGTCACATTGGCTGTTGTTGACATCTGACTTAATTCAACATTTGATAGTAAAAAATGTTATATGTTTTAATAGGGTTACAGGATGGTTAGGTTAGAATAAATGGGCTGCTCGTCCGATTCCGTGATCAACTAATGACCTTATGGCCCTTTGTGATGTGGGTTGAAAAGGAATTCGGTGGATGTGGGTGCGGGTGAGGGGGCGTTGACGGTGAGCCAGTTATTCTACGCGCAGAGACCAAGGTTATCTAAGAATGGGTATCCCAGGTGTTGGGTGTGTAGGGCCAGAAGACAAATTATTTTATATTGCATTTTCATACCTTGCAGAGGGTATTCAGGTTCGATGTTTTTAGCGCATAAAAGGAATCACATATTTATTTAACCATGTCCGTCGTGGTTTGGCTAGCCAAATGTTTACAAAAGAAGCGCAACCTATTTCAAGGGAAAAATTTACATGTTTTTTTAGAAAAATAATAAATTCATAACCAAAAACTGAATTTTTGCTGCTGGAAATTGTCGGTAAAACAAGCAAGTGTCATTCCAGCCTGAGCATAACAAGAATAGCTCAACTGAGTACGGTCAACTGAAAACCAAAACAAATCGAAACAAAGTGTTCTGCTCAGAGAGCGAACAAGCGTGCATGTTTTTTTAGTTATGTTCGTGCGCAGACCGCAAAGGGGTAAACGGTTAACAGTTATTTGCGAGCTCTGGTGTAGACATAAAGGTAATATGAATGGTGTGGCGACTGAAACGCACGCATTGATAACAAAGAGCGTTAGAAGTTTAAAGGATCCTTTGAACATTGAACATTTCTTTAAACTTGAATTTGATAAAATCATTTTGAATACAAAAGTCTGACAAATCACTGTGACCCTACCATTTTGGTTGCCTTTTTAGATATTTTATTGGGTTTTTTAGGACTCTGTTGTCCCACTAAAGCTTCCAGTCCGCATGATACAAATAGTTGGCAATTTTGTGAACTAAAGTGAATTTACTTGTGGTTTTTCCATAAAAAATTATATCAGAATCAAGTTTTGATGATGATGTGTTGAACGAGGTGAATCGCACCAGAAGATATTAAAATTTGAGAATTTAAATTTAAATGGAATAAGAAAGGAATCAAATGGAAAAAAGGTTAGCCGATTGGTTGCCGGTACTGATGAAGAGTCCGAAAATCCCGATCCATTCGAAGACGCTGACGGCACGGATCCTGATTATGTACCCCATTTAGAAAATGCGGCTTTTGATGCTGAGACAGACATCCTCATACAAGCCAAAGATCCATATTCATATGACGACGATGATAATTTGGAAGATTTCTATGAAGTCGGTTCAACTGCCACCGATATATGCAAAGATCAATGCTCGTCGAGCTCAATTATAAAATACCGCTCAAAGATTATCAAGCTTTGGTCAAGCGCTCCGCCAGCCACATATCCGAAACCCGATCTCAATATTTAAAACACTTATAATACCCGATTTCGTCGGTATAATTAAGTGCGAAACTAACCGGAAGGCCCAGGAGCTATGCCGTCAATGGTCTGACAAGAATCCTGACCAGTCTCCTACACGAACGTGGACGAAACCCGTTACGGAAAATGAACTATTCGGCCTTTTGGGCCCAACCGGCATATTCGGGTCAAACAATCAGCCTGTTCTTGAGTTGTGGGTTCTATTCCCTCCCAATAATAAAATTAAAAAACAATTTTTTTTTTTTTTTTTTAATCCCATGCATCCCATATAGGTCTATATGTTCGATTTTTAGCTCAAAAATCCCTGAACCTCCTGGGCTCTTTAGGAAGAAATGCGTCTAGCGTACCATTTTCTTCCGACAAAAGTTTAAATTATGATCAAAAATCCAATGCATTTATGAAAATTTTAATGAGACAGATGACTCGAGTGTGATCACAAAATTGTCTGGATATATATTGTTAATCCAAGCCAACTAAATGTTTCCTTCTATTAAAATCTGAAGAGTCAATTCAGGCTACATATACTATGCGTGAACCATTCCGAGAGATTTGCATGCCCGATTCAAAAAGAGTTTTCCCGTCCGCTCATCGATACATTTAGCTTTCTCGTCCAATATTATCTTTATCTCAAGTTAAACACATTTTGTCCTCAAAACAGGTTTTAGCTTCCGAGTTTCGTTGGCTTAATTTAAATAAAAAAACAATTTCGGTTTACATTTTTTTCATTATCTTTTCTTTAATGTTTGTGGTTCTGTTGAGGAAAAGTAGATCTCTGTTTGTTGATTCTTTAAAGCATACAAATTTCTCATATGAAACATACACAAATATATAGAGCAACATACAAGTTAGAATTTTGGATGAGGGGCCATTTGAATGCCCTTTCTGTAGTTAATAGTAATATGCAGTACATGTATTTTTCATTTTTTCTTTTTAATTAGTAATTAATTAGTACAATTTACAACAAATAATTTCGCATATTTGAGTTCTCTTGAAAAGCTGCTTTTTTATTTTCGTTTCGAGCGAAATTCATTACAACAATTTAAATACAAGTTGCCTAGGTGTATTTTTAACGGTATTTTTTAAGTTTTTTTTTTGTGTTTTGCAGTTGGTTTGTAGTTTGTTTATGAATATATAAGTATGTGGTAGTAGGTTTACATATTTAGATATTTTATAGTTAAACTCTTTATGCATTAGGACAATTTTAAGAATATTAAATATTAATATTTCCGTTTTTTTTTCTCACTTTTTTTTGTTTTGTAGCTAAAAACCAGGGCCAGAGGTTTCTTGCATAAAATTATATAAACTAGCTTAAGTTGAAGTTTAAAATAGGTATGTACAATGTAAAGCTAATTTGTGTTTTTTTTTTTTGTATATAAATGCCTTACTCTCTAAAAATTAGCTTTTGCTATAAACTAAATGTCTCTGAAATGTCCAGCAATAGCGCGGTCTACTTTACAAACTTGTTGTGTGTGTGTGTGTGTGTGCGGGGTGGTCTTACAACTAATTTATACATGGGTTTTCCTTTTACTTTTTACGTATTTTACATTTGTTTTATGCGAACGGCTTTTGATATATGTATATTTTGTTGGACGACGTTTTGATAAGTGTTGCAAGTAAAAATGTAGTCTCAAGCTGTCTGTGTTGTGTGTGTGAAACCAAGTTCTATTTATGTGTCTGGCAAAAATTTATCACAAATAAATTGTTTTTTTTAGTAGTTTTTGAAGAGCAGACAGCTCGTAGCATAATTAGTTAATTAAACAATAAATAACAATCAATGTTGACTAATTAAAGAAGAAAAGTAAAGTAGAAGTAGCGAATGTGCCATTCAATTTGCAGGCTAAGCAACAAAAAAATGTTGCCAGCCACATGTTGCCAGCAACATGCGTCCGTACGCGGGCCTCAGCAGCAGCCGGAGCTAATCCCAATCTAATCAGTAATACAGGTAGCTGTTGTTGAGAAAATCATAACAATAATCGTACTGCTGCTGCTGGTGCTGCTGAGGCGGTTGCTGCTCGGCAGGATGTGGCTCATTTTGGAAATTAGTCAACCAACTCGTTGTTGCGGCTATACGCAACAGATACTTTCATTCCTTGTGGTGCGGTGGCTGCTGCTGTGGTCCAGGCTGTCCCTGATGATGTTGATGATGATGTGGATGCTGCTGTTGCTGCTGATGATGATGAGGCAGTGGCTGCTGTGCCTGTAGATGCGAGGGATGGCGTGCTTGTTGTTGCAATATGGGTGTACCCACTTGCTGTGGCTGATGCTGATGACTAAGAAGCGGTGCCTGATTGGAGACTTGACCGCTAACAGTTGCTCCACCACCATTAGCAGCGGCTGCCACAGCACTGGCTGCTGAAGTGGCCGTGCCATTGCCCTCGGATTTATCGCGTGGCAGCAAGTAGACAGAACCATCGGCCGCCTGCTGTAGACTGTAGTCAGCTGGTGAACAGGGATTGCCCTCGGGATCGCGCAAGTACTGTTTGAAAATAAAGAATACAAAAAAGTGGTGGGTTTTAGTACCATGAATGCACAGATAGACATGTTCTTCTTCAATTGGTGTTTTTTGTTCAGTTGTTCACACTTTCTTTGCTCTGGAAACTAACTGTTTCTGGGTTCAGGGCTGGTTCTAAATAACTAAGTGGATCGATCTATTATGGCTGACGCCGAAATCACCTAGATGCTTAATAGGGAAAGAGAGGCGATTGGGTGGGTTTTGACGGTCAGGTTTTACGCAATTACCCTATTTGCCCACAATGAGCTTACGGCCGCGTGAAAAAAATACAAATGCACAAGGTAAATCTCAAGCAAAAACAACTACAAGAAATAGAAATCCGATTTTTTTTTGAGAAGAACGAGAAAAGAGAACACATTTAAACTTAATGCTGCTCTACAACAGAGGCGGCCATCCACAGTTCACACGAGCCGAAGTCGGTCGTGTTTTTATGCGAACGCGAGCCGAACTTATGGTTGTTGTTGCTGTAACGGCAGGGTTGACTGTAGGTATGAAGTATGAAAAATAAGAAAAGAGAGAGTATGCTTAAGAGAAAGTTAATGTTGAGTTAGAGACCCAGGTCCAGTTCGACGAATGTAGCGGCCTCGATTAGTGGGCAGTTGAATAAGTGTAGCGTGTCATGGGGGCTAAGGTAGCACTTGGGACACGTGTCTATGACCTCTGGGTTAATACGCGCTAGATAGCTGTTAAACTGCCTGCTCTTCCCTGAGCGCAACAGGGCCAACGTGGATCTTGTGGTCCTGGGTAGTGATTTCTCACTGGGGTCGATAGGCGGTGGTCTGCCTTCAAGGACCACATTGAGCTGTAGTGCAGCTACGGTGCTTTAAACCATGCTGGTGTGAGCATCATTGCGGTCTGCAGTGCATTCTTCCTCGTTTGGTGGGTGGTTAGGGAGGTAGTGCTCGATATCCTGTTGGACAGTCCTAAGGTCAAAACGGACGGGTCGTGCTCTTCTATTCAATGGAAATTTGGTGCTATTGTGGTTTGGGTGATGTGGGTTTTGGCAGTTTATCAAGAATTGCTGTGTGAGGAGGGTGTTATGTTGTCTGACTGGGAGCATCTCTGTTTAGTGGTGCAAGTGGTTGGTGTGCGACATCATATGGCATCCTGTTGCCAACTGGAGTGCTGCGTTTTGTACGGTTTGCAGGTTTCTTCACTGCGTGTCGCTGATGGACGGCGACCAGATGAACTTATGGTTGTGTAAATTGGTGAACACAGCATTGCAAGTAAAACGGCTGTTCTAGAGAAAGTTCTCTGGAGTGCCCTCTCCATTTGGCCGCCTCTGCTCTACAGGGCCAAATGCTTTGCGTACGGTTTCTCATGGTGTAACTATACAAGGTGAAATCAGGCTGCCTCTTTTTGAAAAAATCACTCGGTAGGGAATGTCAAAGTGCTCTCATATGTTCATATCAACTGGCATCTCTCTCGCATGGTGAATTTTTGATGACTCTACTTTGATTATTTATACCACGCGCTGGCTGTACGCGCCGCCAACAACAAAACCTTAGCTCGGAAAGAAAAAGAGGAGAACACGCATAGGAATTTGTTGTTGCTTTATGTAGGCTTAAGGCGCGTCAAACAACAACAAATGCGTGGAATTTACAAAAAGAGCCAGGTCCTCTAAGGGCACATCAGCCAGACTTTCAGGGTATTCAAAAGAATGGTTTTTCCACAAGCAGGGCAGTCGCAAAGAAGGGTGTTGGATGCTTTCCATCTCCTCATACATTCTCACAACTAAGACAGAAGTCATGATGGTGGGGTACGAGCATGCTGATGGCCATATTACCTATGGTAAAGTGCCCCGTTATGACTCCTTTCCACTATTTAATCTAGTACTTGCTAAAGTGTAAAAGTTGGGAGGTTCGTCTAGGTGAGCATCTTAGCCAAAGAGATCGGCTGATGTGACATAGAGGTGAGAGGTCTCATTGTCGTTCTGCCCCAGTTCATTGCCTGGTCAGTAGGAGAAGTTTCGTGCAAAGTGTAGATTAATTAAGTCGCTTGACAGACTGCATAAATCTCTGCCAGGAAAACACTTCACTAGTTCGATAGACGGAATGAAAGCTGTGTAGCTAGTTTATGCGAGCAGATTCCAGCTCCTGTGTGCCCTCTTCCATCTTCAATCTTTCTGTGAAGATGGTAAACTCGTTCTCCCTGATGTTAGTTTCTTACTTCTTGTTCTCTTTCCAACCAAATTTTAAAGTTGTCGTTCCATTTCTAAGCTGGTATAAGGTCATCACTTCTCTTTGGCTCTGCAGTTATTCCTAGTTAAAGTAGGATACTACTGAGGGCTGAAGTAGATGCTTTAAGAAGGAATCAGTTTCCAGAGTCTGCGCTTCTCGCTGCTGTATACTTTAGGAAAGTGTCTACTGCTCTCAATTACGGCGAGGGCTGCCTGGGGGTAGATAGGAGGGATGATGTTATACCCAGGAGGTAGTTTAGATGGGATTTGGTGTGTGCCGCCTTCACCTTTAGAGCAGCACTTCAAAGGTAAGGATAGGTCTGATATACAGTTGCAGTTCCCATCTCCTAACGAAAGTCTTTTTGCTGGCGTAGTATTAATGGGATAGGTTTGGCTTTTAATAGGGATTCCTAGAGCTCCTAAATCAGACTTCTTTCGGGAACATGCCCCATTTGAGTCCTAGATTTTCAACACTCACTTCCTGCCGAGTATATGGTGAAACTATTTGGCATTGTTGCTTAAGGAGCAGGTTTCGGTTTTTGGTTCATTTCCCAGGCGCTAGGCTTGAGAGCAACTGAGCATAAGTGAACAACTGAACAAAGTGAGTAATTTAGTTCACTAAAATTATAACCCTTCTTACCTGGAACACATGGCGATGCAGCATGGTAAACTTATTGGAAATACGCTTGCGTTCACTTTCATAGTGATCGCGATCCTGATTAAGTTGCGTCTTGCGTTTAACTACAGCATTAACCTCATCCTCCAGGGTGAGTATTTGATCCAGCTTGCGTTTGCGACAATTCTGGGCGGCCACCTTGTTCTTACCGCGTCGACGAATGTCCCGTATCAGCGACAATTGATTCTCACTCAAATCATATTTGGACAAACGCTCATTGAACTCATCCATGGGCAAGTTGATGATGTCCTGCACCGCAATAGGTATGTTTAGGGAGCGGGCGCGCTTCTCGTCACGCGTCAGATGCTCGTCCTCGGAGTTGCCGGCGCTATTACTACTGCCCGCCATCGACTTTGATGCAAGTTTAGTGGCCACCAGCGGCTTCTTGTCGCGTGCCTGTGGTCTGGGAAGTGAGCCACTGCCCTGGGGCAAGGAATAGGTGTGATTCAGTTGCACCAGATCCTGGGAAGTGCGTGGCGGCGGACGTATGGCGTAGTCACCGGAGAAGCTGCTGCTGCTGTTGGTGCTGGTGCCCATGCCATAGGGCTGATGGTGATAATCCTTGGACAGAGATGGTCCCATGGCGCCCGTTTCGCTGCTGAGGCTGTGGTGCTGCTGCAGGGCTGCTCCACCGCCGCTGGCCAGACCCGTATAGCTGGCATCGTATTCATACTTGATGCTTTGGCTCTGTTGTGGTGTGGCCGCCACGGGCGTGACCGACGGCGGTAAAGCGCTGGGGATTTGCTTGTGAGGATCACGTTTGCCATACAACTGGTGTTTTTTTTGGGCCACCGGCGGTTGTCGAGCCACCGCACTAATACGTGTGTTGTTGTAGCTAAAGTCATACGGTCCGCCGTATTTACCCTGATGATAATCCTGGGCCGAGTCGCTGCCCTCGCCCCATTCGCCGTCGGAGAGTGAGGGAACTCGCTCGGAGCCCATTGAACTGACGGCACTGTCACTGGAGGCGTCCAATCGGTCGGTACCAGCCTGAGCTCCAGCGCCACCGCTGGCCAAAAGATCGGCAGTCATGCCCCCCGAAGCGCCTACAGTTGCACCGCTCATTGAGGCGACACCACCTACTGTTCCAGCATTGGAATTGCCATTATTAGTCGTCGGCAGGGCTGAACTGCCCGCATTACTGATATGACCACTGCCGGAGAGGCCCAAAACAGAAGAGTTGTTGCTCGTGCTGTTGTCCACCATGCGACAGAAGCCTGGAAAGAAAGGAGGAGCAAGTTAGTAAAGAGAATTGGCCGAAGGTTGTTGTTTTCTGCATTTGTATTAGTAAAAGTTTGCCAAGTCATTTTCGATTTTTCTCTATGCTTATCAAATTCGTGGACGCTTATCGGAGGGATAAAGTCGCCCCACTTCTTAACAATGGCCGGGCTCTCACTTTTAGATTTTTTTTTGCAAGAATATTCTCTCGTCTACGTGTCTACCCCAGGTCCAACACAATTGCGTTAATTAGAAGGGGGCTGCCTTTATCTAATCTTTCTCAAACGGAACAGAATGATTAGGCAGAATAAGTCAACCCTCTCTGCCTCTCTACAACAAGTGAAATGACATATAGAGGGAATTTAACTTGTCCTCCACCGAACTTTATATGCCCTTCCAGTTGCTAAATTAAAAAAAAAATGGGGTTATTAAGAACTCAGACAAAGTTAAATTTTATAAAGCGATCATTGTTCAACAATTTTTAGATGATTGTAGGACTCGAATACCAAAAACATGCAGAGTCATGAGGATATAGGAGAATCTCACAAACAGTTACATTTATACGTAAGGAAGAAAACAATCAAAATTGGGAATTATTGGAATGTTTCAGGGACGAAAATCTGCATTCATTGTTAAAGAATGTTTTGTACTTGGAGTACGTTGGCGATGGAACTTTGGAAGTCCACTCGCCATCTCTTATTGCTGTTCCCGATTTGGAATTTGTTTCTGACAGAAATGGAAATAATGAAAATATAGGCTAAAAACGACAATTATCGATACCAAAAGAAACAACGAAATAAACTAAAAACGAGGGATAATTTTTTAGAATGTGTACAGAGAAAGTAGCATATTAGCTAAAGACTAATTATAAGTATTCATTTAGGATAGCAAGGCAATATTTCAGAGCGTTTTGTAAAATCCAAGACAGTATCTCCCTGTTTTCTCCATTCAACCAATTTATAATCTTGATTTCCGATAAGGAAGGCTTGTTGAGTAAAGCTCCATTTAAACGACCTGTTCACTCATATGAGTTATCGTCAGACGAAAACTCATCTGATCAACTTAGTTTCCCTTTACACATGCCTGAGAAGCTCAGATGAGCCAGTTGCAGTACCATTGGTTCATCGGAAACATCTGGTTCATATGAACATTGTGACGTTGCTTTGTTTAAATAGAAAAAGAAGACAAGAATAATAAAAAGCGAAATATGTTGCCGTTTCGCCAAGTGAAAACAAGAATGAAAAAATATGGAAGCAAAAAGAATGTCCAAAAAAACAAAAAGTGTACAAAGCGAGCAATGTGGAGCAGTGACTGGCTTCCACGCCGAATAGAAGGCCGAGATGTGGCCCAGTTTGTGTTGTGAAAACTGCAATACGAGGATCCGAAAACTTTCGCAAATTTTAATCGGATGAGCATAGCATAAGGAAGTTCAATTTTTAATTTAATTTATTCAAATTGGAAAAACAGCTGTACAACATACGGAAAAGGTAGAGTCCGATGCTCGAGGCTTTATAAATCCGTCGATGGAACCCATATAGATTCCTCCCGCTCATCCGTACCCATTCCGCTTTTGCTGTTGGCTTTTTCCCCCAAGTTACCTTATCTTGTTCTTAATATCCATATAATAATAATAAAATGTTCTGATGCTTCTTAAGTTGCAATTTATTTATTTTGATTTTAAAAGGAATTAATTTGACATACAAAAACTTGACCGATTGCCAAAATTCGATAAGAAATGTATATCGATTGTCAGAAAATGGCAACGCCAGCACACTGCAGTTAGGTAACACCGTAACTCGATAGATGCCACTCAGATGAGTGCTCAGGCCAAATAGAACCAGTTCTATTTCGTCTGATCGCTCATCTGAGTAGCTTCATGTCTACTCAGACGCCTTTTTACACGGTCTGACAGGAAATCAGACGAAAACTCAGATGAGTGATCAGGTCGTGTAAATAAAACTTAAGATTGGGCAAACCCCAATCAGATGAGAAACGTTCTCTGTTACACAGAGGTTGTTAACGTGTGGCCTATAGTTGAGATTGAGCATCTCACATCGAGCGCGGCATAAGGTAGAGATCGTTTGAATGCCGAAGCGGTCATGGAAGTAGTTCAGTTTCCTGTAAATTATTCTGGACTCACTTAAGGACGCCAGATTTTGAAAGTTTTCTCTTTCCCGGAACTCGATGTTTTCCAGTATCAGCTTATGTGAGGCTTCCCAAGACTCAGGACTATCAAGATTGATATCGAGATTGCAAGTAGCAGCAATGGCTTGAGATTTGCTAGCTAGCATCATGTCTGCTACTATTCTGTGAAGTCTTTCGCTGGGCATATCAAAAATCTTGCGGATGTATTTGAAATGTGTTTAAAGGCAATATATGTGGACAGTTGGCAGGCCGTTTTCCAAGTGGAGGGCGTAATTTGGAGTTGTATTTGGTAATTTGAAGATGCGTTTAAAAAACACTTCTTCATACTTTGTACATTCGCTCCAAAGTCGCGACGCATAGCACATCACAGACCTAACCATAGCTTCAAACAGGCGAAATTTGTTGCCATAATGTGTATAATGTCAATGTAATATGGGTCGCCCAACAAAACAATGACCTTAAGTACAGCAGCCGTCAAGTAAAGAAATTGTTCTAAAGAAATTTGTTGAATGATTTGAGTAAGCCTGCGCAGACACCAGACCTTAATTGGCGTGTTTGAGCGAAAAATTCTTCGGAGGATTTATGGACCTTTAAAAGTTGGCCATAATTTCCACATTCGAATCGCGAACTGGTACTAACAGTTTGTGCTACAAAATTCACAATTTATTCAATTTTCAAAAATTTAAATTTGGTCCTGTTTATGCAGCTTTTGTAAATTCACAAAATGATCAGCGCTCATATGAAAAAACAAAAGATCTGGCAACACCAACTCAACGTTAAGCTGTCTGCGCCTAGGTATTTCATGAATTGACGATGAATTCATAGTCAACTTTCGTGAGCAAGTCGAATTCATGAAATGGTGTTTATGCGTGCGCTTTTGGACCCATTTCATGAAATGATTTTGCAAAATGAGCATAGGACACCAGTCGAAGGAGGCTGAATATGAAGGAAAAGGCAAGAGGGGACGACCAGGTGCGGAAAGACATTTCCAAGCTTGATGTGAACAACTGGTGTCAGCTCGCACGGAGCAGAAGCGACTGAAGGGCATTAAAAGCAGAGGCCCAGACCGTCAAGTCGATGTGATGGCCAATAAAGAAGAAGATAACTACTAGATATTAAATGAATAGAATTAATCTACGCCCTAAAATACAATGCCCTTTTAGTTATGAACTTATTGTATTGTTTTTCGTCATTTTTTCGATGGTTGTAGGCTTTCTTCTGTGGCTCACAAGTTGTATGACAAATTGAGCATACTCTTAGGAAGAGTATAATAAACTGATAAGCCCATCGTTAATCGAAATTTAGTATTAAAATCAACTTTTCGTTTAATTAGTCAAATCGAATCGTCAGCTGATTAGGACAGTTCATAGTCGTATGTATGTATGTATGTATGTAAGTATGTTTGTAGGCAAGGTCAAGCCCATAAACATTGATGACTGCGCAAAATGTAATAATACATTGTAGCGAGAGAGAGAGGTAGAGGTGCAAGCAGCTTGTTATCAGAGTGTCGTGCACATGGAATATGCCTTACGACTAAACGTTATTTTAAACGTAAGAGTTAACGGAAATCACAAAGCTTGATAACGGTGTTTTAGCTGCCTGGCACGTTTCATGACAATGCTTTTTGATTAGAAATTTCGTAAACACGTAGCCCCAGCACGTTAGAATTTTTCAATCGACTTCTTACGTCGTTGTCTTTTTTTTTTTTTTTGCCTTCACATTATTGTTTCGAAAATGATGACTCAGCAGTTTAAAAATAGTAAACAGCAAAAAGCAACGGCAAAAACTTGCTGAGCGCGCATTGATTGAGAGAGCGAGAGAGTCACGTTCTTTCTGCTGATATCAGCAACAACGGGAGAGATCGCCGTGCGGCATGACTAATGAAAAAATTGTTACGCGGCAGCCAACAAAATATTTGAAATTGGGTCTTTTTGCTAATGCTAAACGAATTTTCCTTTTTCATTTTCCACTGGCATAAAAATAACACAAACGCCTGCGCCGCCCACCGCTGCTCAGCTTCACTCTCACCTGTTGATTTAGCTTGTCCCGTCGTGTCTATGAAAGGGCAGCCGTTTTATTTTTTGTATATTATAGCTGTTTGTTGTTGTTGATCACTGCTCGCACGCGTCATCAACCACCGTTCTAATTTCGCTTGTGCATACAGTTCGAACACCACTGCGTCATTATTTTATTAGGTTATTTATGGTAATTAATTATTAGGAAGTAATTGCGATCGAAATTAACTTTTGCTTTTTTTTATAATATTTCGTCTAGTATTTACTTTACTATCGTATTCGATTGTTCGTATTCGACTGATTTGACTCAGATTTGTGCTCCGTTTGCTTTGCGTCGCGTTGACTCTTTCTCAGCCGTCGCCGAGTGGTTTGCTTTGTGTGTGTGTGTGTTAGTGTGTCGTCAGAATTGAGTAAGAAACACGAGCAAGCGAGCGAGCGACCGTTGGTTATCCACTCAAATTTAAACTAATTGTTCAAAATTTTTTTATGCTAATCAAACGTAACGAAATACTCGCAGGCAAAAAAGAAAAAAGCTTGTCGCTGCTTGCGCACGCGCTTTTTGAGTTTAAGCCGCTTAAGTGTGCGTTGTGTTGTTTTGAGTGATTTTGTTGAGTGGAAGCTTTAGAAGCCGCAGCACAGATGCGTGTTGGGGTGTGACTTTGATAAAAAAAAAAATTAAAATTACTAAAAATTATTGGGGTTATGTGTTATTGTCCCTTAATTAGAGTTATATTCGATTTCATTTAAAATAAACCAATTTCACAATTTAAAGCTGACGAATTTACAGAATTATAGAATTAAACTCACAATGCGTTTCGAGTGAGAGCTTCATGGGAAAGCAGTTACATTTGGTTTTGTTTGTGTTTATGTATGTAGATCAAGGCCGCCCAAATGTAGAGGACAGAAAAATGTTCTTGTGTTGGTCTGCAAGACAGGGCTTTGGCCCCTGAGACCGGTCGGGTCTGATGTAGATATTACTTCTAACCTTCTTGCAGTAAATTCTCTTATGTATATCCGTATATTCATGATGAATTCAAGTGTTCTTACTTTATATAAATTTCTTTTTATGCATATACAGTATGTCAAGAAAGTGTTTTGCCCCGGTAAAAAATTTATTTTTTTTTTTTTTTTTAAAAAAAAAAATTTTCATGGTAAATTTTTTTCTTATTTGATTGAAATTCTTTATTGTTCTCAGAGCTTGTTTGCAAAAGAAATTAACCAAATCTATTTAGTTCTAACATTTAAAAAAAAAAAAAAAAACCTTAAATTTTCAGTGTCAAAAAAGTGTTTTGACAAGCACTGTAAATAGCGTTGCCGTTCGCTTTTGACCAGATCCCGTTAGAATTGAGTTTGCATGTTTTGCATTGCGTTTTACGTGTGTTTTTGCTTACCGTTTTCTGGCGAAATTCCGAGAGCGTTAGTTGATCAAAGTCTTGTGCGTGTTTAGTTTTGTCAAAAACACAATGCCAGGAAAAAGAACATCATAACCACCAGATTGGCAAATCAGTTCCAGAGCTATCCGAGATGTTTTCTGTGTCTAGACAGACCATCTACAACATCTTAAATCGAGCAAAAAAGGAAAATAGACTGGAGGCAAAGTTAAAGGCCGTCCCCGGAAAATATCAGACAGAAATGAGCAAAATTTGTTAAGAAAAGTAGATGAAAATCTGAGAATTTCAATCAGGAGCATTGCCGCTGACCTGAAGGAAAATATTGGTGTGAATTGTTTCCCATGAAACAGTGCGTCAGCTGCTCATTCGAAATGCGTGCACATCACGAGTAGCACGTGGGAAACCTTTGCTTTCGTCAATTAATACAGAAAAGCAGCTTTGCTTTGGCAGAATGTATAAGGAGAAGCCACCTGAGTTTTGGAACGACGTAATATTCTGTGATGAAACCAAAATTATGCTGTACTACAACGATGGCCCATCCAGAGTCTGGCGGAAGCCTTTAACAGCAAAGCTGTTAACATTATTCCGACTGTAAAGTTTGGTAAACTTTCCATCATGATGTGGGGCTGAATATCCAGCAAGGGGGACATTGGACATGAAAAACCTTATTATTCAATAAATCGGCGATTAAATGCTGTATTAGCTGTCAATGGAGGCCACACAAAATACTAAAACTTGTTTAATATCTTATTTTTTTATTTTATAACACAAAAAATGGTTGTCAAAACACTTTCTTGACACTGTGAAAAGTTAATGTTTTTTGTTTTCACCAGCACAGCGTAAAACATACACCCATAAAAACAGTTAATTGGCTCTTGTTGAACGCTTTCAAAAAATTTTAAGGCAAAAATGCTTGAAAGCTGTCGTTTTGATTTTAATCAAAATTACAAAAAATTTGCAAAATAATTGCACTTCACATTCGTTCACTTCAATAATTGAACTAGATCCATCGATTTTTTCGTCATCGATTTGTGCTGGTGAACACGGCCAATGTTTTTTAGTTTTTATTTTTTAAAATGTTAAAACTAAATGGATTTGGTTAATTTCTTTTGCAATAAAGCTCTGAGAACAATAAAGAATTTCAATAAAATAAGAAAAAAAATTACCATGCATAGAAAGCCTCTTTTTTTGCAAAAAAAAGTGAAAAATGTGAATTTTTTCCTGTGTCAAAACACTTTCTTGACATACTGTATGTATTTATTATATATTTCTTTAATTATATCATGATCAACCCTTACCATCTGAAAGATGTTTGATAACCCTGCGCTTTTCCTATTACCTAGGCTGGCTTAAATTAAAATCCGAAAAGCTCTAGTTTGTAGGAAAGAGAGAGTGACTCCTCCAACACAGTTTTTTGAAGAACTTCATTCATAAGCTTCTTATCGTGAGTCCGTTATGAATTTAACTACAGATTTCCATTTAAAATACACCTAAAATCAGGACTACTAAAATGCTAAATATTTTGGCAGTGACTTGTCACCCGTGACAGTAAATTAATCATACGTCGCGGATGAATGACCCGAATGAATATTTATCTCTAAAGGCGCATTTCCAGAACAAATAAAAACGCACGAAAATATATTTTTATGTTGAACTCCAAATAAAAAAAAAACTGCTTCGAACAGCTGATGATCCAAGTATTTAGTCTCATTTATTCTGTTGATTTTCCAGAAGAGAAAACAAATAATCATACCGTTGTCGCATCTTTAAATAATAGCATTCTTTTTCATTACTTTTTCAAATTTTAAGTTCCTCAAGACTTTCTCTACCAAGGTACATAATGTGACTTTGAAAGCTGTGAGGTGATTTTGAAATTGTTCTAACTTTAATTTAATAAAACATTTTGAATTCAAGCGGCTGACAATTCAGTGTGACCCTCCCATTCTGCTGCCGTTTTGGGTATTTTTCAGAGTTGTTTAAGACTTTATGGTCCCACTTTAACTTACAATCCACTTAACATAAATAACTGACCATTTCGTTACATAAATTTTTATTTGTTCTGTCTTTGGATCATCCAGAGAATGACCTTTAGAATGTGCTAGTAGAACAAGCGTAGAAGTCCAAACTTACAGAACGAAGTTTTTGTTTGTAGGAAAAGGGTTAAAAGGGACTGTCGAATTAGACAATTGCCTAATAACCTTTATTTATGCCTCATTCCGATTGATCTAAAGCAGATATTTTTATCGATAACTCTGTTGTTGTCAGATAAGTTCACATTAGGGATGCGTTATTGAGTTATTTCGGGTAAGAAGCGTTTCTTTCGCCGGTCTAAAATATTCTACAACATAGGAAATGATTGCGAAAATGAAACATTTTGGGACAGTCGCACCAAGAGATCAAACAAAAAATCGATGACAAAATAATCGATGGATCTAGGATCTTCGGTTGTTGTGGTAAACAAATGTAATGTGCATTCATGAGTGCTAAGTTTTGTGATTGTGATGGATGAAATAAACAAAAAGTTTAAGCTGTCATTTAAAATTAAAGCGGAAAAAATTTCATCAAAGCGTTCAGCATAAGCCAATCAACTGTTTTTTGATGTATGATGTTTGATGTATGATTTTTGATGTTGGATGTATGCTGGCGAATACGGTCAATGTTTTTTGTTTAATCAATTTAATTTGGTAGACCTAATGGAGCTAGGATGGGTCCTTCTTGTGGCACCAATAATTTCAATGTTAATTGAAGAGGTCACAAAAAAACACAAAAAGTTTGTATTGATGAATTTCAGCTCTGACAATCTCGAAAAGTTTACAGAAAGTGTAGTCCAGGAGTCATAAAGATTTCGGTTGGGCTAAGCTTAAGATTTTGGCTGGCGTCAGCTGTTCCTTTCGGAAGCAGCTAAAATTAATTAGGGAGTGACTAGAAGAAATCGGAGCGGAGACAGCTCTCAACAAAGACAGAAAATATGAAGCTGTAATATCTTCGCAGAGCAATGTTGGTCCACTACACAAAAAATGTGTGCTCGTGAAAGAGCCAAATGCTTCAAGGGATTTCCGTTAATTTAACCTTTTATTGTTGCGGTGTGGCGTGAGCGGGGAGCTTATACGCAAAATATAATTTAGTGTTTCTTTTTCTATTTATGTGTTTGACAAACATTTACACATTTGCCCGATTTCACACTTCTAACCAAAACTACAAACATAAAACAGACTATCGACACAGCACACGGGAGCCGAAATGTTACACATATAGTTGGTAGATATGCATAATAATTTGGGTTACATTTTCGGCGGATCAATTTTTTGCCCTCTGAAGTTCATTCGAAATTCAAAATCGAAAGGTCTTACATAAAGCTACAGGTACTCAACATTCTTAAGCCTCAACTGTTTAAAGGAATTCTGCTTATTTTCAAGTTCACTTGAATATTTTGAGAGAGCTTTACTTACTCTCATTCATATCCATCAAATGTAGATCCTCATCGGTAAAAATGGAGTTCATAAAACCATCCGTTTGATTCATGTCCGAGGAAGTATTCTGAGGTTAATTTATAAAAATGTTAAAATGATTTAATTTTCTGCTTACTTGGATGTCAAATCTTACCGCATAGTACATAATGTCGTGTTCCATCTTATAGGAATTGCCAGCAGCAGCGGCGGCGGCGGTGGCCACAGCGGATGCACCTGCATCAGCCTCGTGGCTGGAGTTGGTCAAATGCATGCTCGAAGTAACAGCAGAGCCCAAATTGTGACCATAATGCGGCTGTCCACTGGTGGCCGAGCAAATGTCTCCCAAAGTTGAATTCGGATGCAACATGGCGGCTGCATGGTGACCATGATGCGGTGGTGGTGGCGGTGGAGGTGGCTGCAATGGGGCAGCATGTCCATACTGGGCGGCATGCTGAGCGGTAGCACCACTTGCAGGACTCTGATACGAGTAGCTAGGATAGTGCGGATACGGAGGCATGTCCATGCTTGGAATGGGACTAAAGTAAGTGGCAAAGTCCTGAAGACGTTCCATGGACATGCTGCGATTCAGGCGCGGCATGCGGCTCTGCAATGAGATGGGAATGATTAATTTAAACTGTTGATGTATTAACAAGGTGAGAAGGGTTTTTTTTTCAAGAGTCGCTGGAATTATGAAATAAATATACAAATAAGCGATCAATCATGCGAGAGCTCGTTTTGGAATTCTGTAGAAATCAAGAAACAAAGACACGAAAAAAAAACTAAATTCAAATTGCGCTACAAGTAAACTCTCGAACGACTCTGGTTAAGCCAAAAAACGTGCACAATGTATCAATCTGGCGATTTGGTTGTTGTAGCTGTTGCGGCAGCGACCAGGCAGAGATCGATCAACATGAAATTGAAATGAATTTCGTATCGTTCAAATTGACAAGTGCTCGCTCAGCCAGCGGTCGGTCGATCGTCGTTTCTTTATGTTTTTAGTACCCTGTGGTGCAAAAAGGGTAAAAGGGGTATTATGGGTATGTGAGAGTGTGTGTAAATGGGATGTGTAAATGCAATTTCCGATACTAAAGGTATGCTAAGAATACATTTTCTTGATCCAAGAATAATTTGATATCTTAAATTAAATTAAGTTTGATTTACGGCCGATTGCATAGCTTCTTCAGGGAGCTATCTGTCACTTAATCTAACAAATAACAGCAGCACATAACAGCAGCTATCTGGAAGAAAATAAATCAGCTCTTAAAGTATGCAACATCTCGATTAACTAGTCAATAGATGTGCAATATAACAAGAGCACCTATCCATACTAGGACATTACAAAGTATCTCAGTGCGTAAAAAACGAGAATTTGAACAACATTTACTAATTATACGCCAAAGAGATCTAAAACGAGCCTTACAATAAATAAAAATCGATCAACAATTCAACTTTTTAGGACAACACATTGAGCTATCTATACTTTAAATTTGTAGAAAAAAATGTGTGTGCAAGGGGCTTTATAAATAGGGTCTTTCTATAAATAGGTTCTTCAAAAAATAAAAATTAGTCAAAAAATTTCAAATTTTGGGCCAAAAATGTATGTTTGATCGTCTATTTCATTTCATTTTGTGTCATTCTGTAGTCAAAACATAACCAAATCGGTCGGAAACGTTCGTTTTCGTTTCGATTTGAGTTTTTTAAAGCTTTTGGAATTATAATTTCCTAAGGGACTTTCTGGACTGGCGAGCTCGAAGGATCGAACACTTGGTTTTTGGTTCAAGCCTTGGTTCGTATTTTATGATTATCATCGTGGGATTATATTTTTGATTTTCTTATTTTTATTGTTTTACATATCTATATACGTATAGGCCATTATGTTTCTGGACAATAATCTCTTTTATTAGGTTTTTATTTTAACCTTTTTTTTAGGGTTATTCCTTTTTTCTTATTTTTATGCGCAAATTTGTAATTTTGTAATTTATATTTATCCGTCTAATGCAGCAAGAGACCATTGCTCCTCCTAGGGGACGAAGACATTTCGCTATTTACACATATACGAACCGAACGCATGCCGAAGCTGAGACCAAGAGAGCAGAAAGCAGTTAGTCGTTCGCCAGAGTTCGAAGCGATTAGGTCGAAGCAAATTCACGGCGCTTTATTTTCGCACACCCTTTGGCCTCGCTCTCGTTGGCCAACGCTAATCTAATGATTGTAAATTCGTGCCCATGCACGATCCAAAAGAGCGTAGTCTTAATTTTGAGGCAACGTAAGCCGCAATTTGGGTTGCGGCGAGTATAAGGTTTCCCTTCTGGACCCGACGTATCTTTGACATTCCCCCAACATGCTTATATTAAACAAAATGTTCAAATTAGGAATGCGAGCATATCTTAACATGTTGGCCCAATCATTTTTGTTGGAAGGTGCAGGTGGGGGGGAAAAAAAGGGTGGGTAAGTATGGCCCAGACTAAGACTAGATATTTGGCCATTGGCCCTGGTGTGATCCAACTTCTATATAGAAGGGAGCCACATCTGGGATCAAAATGTTAATCGGGTTGTGGCAGATCGGACAGACTACTATTGTTAAGAAGGTGGGCTGGACTTGGTTCATATTCCCTGAGAAGGCGGTTGGACATATCATTATTTCGGTTAATATTAAAGCGAAGGCCTGACTCGTTGCGAAACTTGTTGTCTTGTTGCTTGTAACATCATTTTACTTCTCAACTTGTTGGGCATTTCAACTCTTTTCGGTTTTTAAATCAAAATTATAGAAGTTAAAATTGAACTCAAAAATCAATTTTGATATGTGTCTTCAATTAAATCAAGCATTGTTATCAGAGATTTTGAGACCAAATTTGGTCAAAAAAACCGGTTTGAAATCGCACAAGTTTTGCGAAAGTGAAAATGGGAGCACGGCTGAATATGTTAAAATTGCTAAGAAAATAAATTAAGATTATTTTTGACCCAAATAAGTGATCCGGTAAGGGTAATAATTTATTAGGTGATGTTTACCGGTTCGAAAAATTCAATTGTTAAAAACAAGTGAGATGGGCTGTAATATACTCTGTTTACTTGTTTTGGGCGGTGTGTTGCCCAGTTAGTGTGCTGGCCTGCTGTGCGGGAGGTCGTGGGTTCGATCCCGCCTCGGAACAACTAATAAAAAAGTTTTTTTTTCTTTCTTTAGAAAATAGCTTTAACACATCCGGTCACCTTCACCAGCTATTGGCGCCAGATGTGAAGTAACTAAATCATATCACTAAGCGGCTGTCGGTTACTATATTAATTCAAATTATTATGCACTTATGAACACTTTGGCAGCTGCAGGGTATTATTACAGTCGACTTTCCTGCTTGTTTACTTATTTTATTTATATCTTTCCTTCTCAGTTTTGATTTGGCGGTGTAAAAAGGTTTCTGTAAATCTGAAGTCTGGCGCTTTTGTGTACGCTTGATGATCGACAGGCAACGAATCTCTTTTGGCGCTGGTGAGATCGTGCGACTCCGAGACTGCGACTCCAACTACAACTTCATTAGGCAGCCTTTTGTTATTCTTAATTATCGCACGATGGTTTATTTATTTATTTGTACAACTAATTCCAGTAGAGAGCTCCAGACACTGCATACCTTCAGGCGTGGGCAGCAACAAAATGGTCAAAAGCAAAACAACACCGCCGCCGCAGCAATTAAGATCTATAAACGATCGACGTTGATGCGGATGCACTTTCGGGATGCCGCAGTTGACATTGACATTGAGATAAAAATCAACGAAATTTACCGATCATTAAGTAGGTGTAAAATGAAAGAATTTGTAGTGATTTAACCCGGCGGAGAACGGGCGACTCCTTTGCGCGTTGACGTTGAGTTGTCGTGTGACGCGTTATGGGCCGAGAGATGCGAGAGACGACGGGCCAACATTGACTGACAGTAGCCAAGATACAAAAGGCAACCAAAATGCCTTGTATTTCATGGTATGGGTGAGAGGCTGTACAAACAATAAATGCAATGGTATGCGTGTGTCTGTCTAATGAATGCCTTAACACGCTCCTGAGCAAACAGGTAAGACGACAACCGCAGCACAGGTAAACTGGCATTGGGCGTTTACTTTAGCCAGTTGCAGTCTGTGTGTGTGTGTGTGTGTGTGTGTAGATATATGCATACACATGTAATTTCAATTGTCACTGTCTTGTCATTAACTTCTGGTGTTAGTTTTTGTACTTTGTGTTACGTTTCACACGCAAACAAATTGACGAACACCGCTTAGATACGGTAGCCTTTCCCCCCAAATGATCAAACACACTCATACACACACACACTGTGATATATAAAGAGAATACATATATTCTTACAGTCTTGAGCCGGCATTTATTGAACAAGGGAGAGGGAAAACGAGAGAAAGAGCGACTTGGATTAAAACATTGAATTAAATGTCAATTGTTAGTCACTAACTATAGGTTGGGTTAGGGTGCTTATCATGCAAATTAGTATACAATTTTCTTTAACAAATTAAACACACATAAAATTATACAAATTCTGATTAACCAACTGTCCCATTAATGATGAAAAAATTCAGAAAAAAATGTTCAAGTATCGAACCGTTCATATTTCTTGAAAAATATTTCCTATATTTTTCAAAGTTCTTATTGCACGCTTCTTGAGTCTTTTCCTATTATAAAGCGCTTTTTATATCATAAATTTTTACATTGTTAGCTGGATGTAAGAAAGTCAACCAAGCCCGACTATAATATACTCTGTACCCCCAATATGTGTACAGTGCAACCCATCGCCGCTGTGACCGGTGCTACACTCAGATAAAAAACAGAGGATGTCATATTATATACATTTTGTGCTCTTTATGAAAGGCTTGGGAACGTTTTAAAAATATTTTGTGCTCGCAATGTAAACGCTGAAAGTAAAATATTTTGAATTTGTTTTAAAAGTAAATTAACTTTACATTTTTTAATTATAAACTAGTTTTTTTAAATTAGTCTTCAATACATCACACTGCTACTTAAACGCAAGAGTCGGTATCTCAACCATCACGACTATCGACCTCACGCTTTGACTTGAAAATAGCAAGCTAGGGCGGCAAAATCATAAGTTCGAGTCAGCGTGGTCCCAAATATGTTTTTGTGGATTTTGATTTTATTGTTTTTAAATATTAATAATTATTGTACCAGTTTTAGTAAGAAAGCTTTTTAGTGGTCTTTTTCCTTGAACGTTGGGATTGTTTTGTGAAAGATAGTTCACGTACGAAATCGTTTAAATAGAAGCCCGCTTTTGTTGGGGTTGTGGGAGATCCTCTTTTTTTTGGTGTACCTATAATAATTATTTGCTTTCCTTATAACTCGACTATGGTTTATCAGAGCGTCATAATAAAAAATTAATACTGATTTGTCTAGAAGTTACGAATTGCGGGGCGGGAAGGGGTGTGCCAAAAATTAAAAAAAAAATTGATCTGCCTTCAAGTATATGGCCCATCCATCTCAAACCTTTATCTATCTCTTACCATCTCTATCATCTGCTACGTAATGTACGTATATGCACATTCTCGAGAAACACAAAACTTCTTCTTCCGACTACCGCTTAATTGTGAAACACAAAACAAAAGCATTAAACATTTTTTCGAATGAATTGTTTTTTTTAATTTTTTAGATTCTGGAGTCACATTGGTGACGCCTGATGAACTGATCTGTGGCACCCCCGATTAAAACATTTTTTATAATATTGCTTAAGTATTTTAGAATAAGTATGAAATGGGAAGAAGCTTACTCAACAATTGCCATCCATCCATAATCTAAGCTCAATTTAAAATATAAATTCATACGAAAATTTATTAATTTTGGCCATTTTAATAACTTTTGATCTTTACCATCAGTCTATCTATCCCTCCTTGAAGTAATAAAAATTCATACAACCTTGTTCCCGTTTTCGATTCCAATCAAAACTTGCGGAATCGGAGTTGATTAATGTGCTCGCTTTCAAAAACCGACTGTGTTATTCGGCTTTTAACTTGAAAACTACATTAAAGTTTATTCGGCCTTCTAAGCGACCAAAATTTTCTGTCGAATTCTTTAATCGTTTCTTAGAAATCGGAGCTCTTGTCGATTGCGGTCAAGTTCGAGTAATCAACACACCAGATTATAAATATTTTTAAATTTGCGCGTTTTTTGACAGCTCATATTAAGTTGTGGTTTGATAAGAGAGATAACTTTGAAATCTGCAGAGCTCTTGAATTAAGAACGAACAGTGCTGGTTTTAAGTAGGTGAAGCTCTTAAATCAAGAATGATCGATGTTGGTTTTGAGTCTGGAAAATATTGGTTCAAGAATCCTTCTCGACTCTCAAGAAAAACTAGCAGAAGTACTACAAAGTTTAGAAAACAAACTAAAGACGGTTGAAACTCACTCAAATGTCCAACAATTGATATTATGAAACGAGATTTGACGAATATAGAAAGAAAACTGGAAGAAAATTAAAATCAACTAACTGAAACGCAGCAGAAAGTGGCAGTTCTTAAGGAAACTACTAAGAAAACCATACCATTACCATATTGAAAATAAAAAAAACCCTAAGTTGGGAGACGCTCTTCAAGAATGTAAAGGAATGGGTGGCCATCTGATTAGCCTGCAAAGCCAGCAAGAGTTTGACGCGTTACAGAAAAGTTCAAAGCTGTTCACTGTATTGGTTGGACATAAGAACTAAATGAATTTATCTCAGAAACCACGGGATTAAAACCACGTTTTTTCCAAAGGCATTTAAAGGGCTATTATAAGAATGTGTAGAGATATGGAGAGGAACTCAGTACAAGATGAAAGATCGCATTTGCTTAACTAAAAGTAATTTTATATACGAAGCAAGCTTTGATATCTGATTTTTATAATTTGTATAATTCAAGAATTTAACTAATTGACCTATATCAAATTTATTAAATACTTCTCCTCCTGAGGTCAAGAATATTTGAGCCATAAGAAGATTAATAAGATCTGACAAAAAACACGGAACGAAGGCCAACTCAATAGGAATCAAATATTTAATTTAAAAATTTTATAATCATAATCGAGGGCCTATCTCGATTTAATTAATATATTTTTTTAGCGAAAAAAAAGAAAGGGTTTAAAATATTTTATTTTTATCATTTGAACGTGTTGCTCAGTCGTGGTAATTTCCATCAAGGAATTAGACCTACGATAAATATTTCCACTGAGAAAACGAGATAAAATATCAGGCCTATCCTTCATGATATCCATTTTTCCAAACTATTTCCACCTAAATATATGAACTCGATCATATCTTCTTGATATTTTTTTCAGATAAAGACCATTTCTACACTCATAATACACGTATGATACTAAATAACGTGATCTTTTTTTATCTGTTTATTAAATAGAAATTGTTAATCATTGTCTCAAGTCCCATCTTTAAAAGAGAGAACTTAAACATTTAGATAGATTTTGCTAGACTGCAAAAACCCCCCTGTTTTGCTTTAGCTGTAGTTTCTTCATATTATTTATATTATTTTTTGTGTCATTAATTTGATTTATGTGTGTGCACACAGCCAGTTCCCTGACAGATCTCATAGCCATCAAACTGTTTACATAAATTGAATTAAAAGCGTACACAACAGACACAAGGAAAACAACAACTGCAAATACTCAACAGCAGCGGAAAAAAGAGAAACAGAGATGCTGTAAAATAATTAATAAAGTTTTTTGCGCTGATTTTGCGCTAAGCTTTTTGCAAATATTTAAAATTCACATAATTAAAGCTATACGCGGGGCGATTAAGGCAACCCCAAGGGGTGACGAGGGGCGCAGTGAGGGGCACACATTAAAAGGTACTTTTTTTTTTTTTTTTATTCGCGCGCGCTAAATGGAGATTTAATTGCAGGGGCTACCGCCTGAAAACGTTCGACTCAAAGATGCAATCAAGCAAGTGAGCTGGAGAAGGACGAGGGGGGAGGGACAGTGGAGACAACGTGGCAAATGCCACCGAATTCAATAAACACTTCGTCAGGCGGAAAAGTCAAGTGGCGCATTGCAGAGACAGTAATGAACGCGGGCGCCGCACCCCTGTCCCCCCTCTCTGCAGCGACAATCGCGGAGCTTAAGCCCGCATCGTTTTTTGTTGTTGTGATTGCAATTAGCAGACAACTCCTAAGGCCGAGAGGGAGATACAAATGGCAAATTAAATGTTATCAGGAAGTGGCCACTTCACACATTGCATAATGATGATGATCATCATAGACCCTACCTAATGACACTTTCTGTTTAAGAAGAAGGATTTGCTGCTTCCTGCGAAACCACCAGAAGAAAGAAAAGATAAAACAAAACAGATCAGCTGGCTCATTAAATGGCTTTGCCGTGCAAGTGCATGCAACCTGCTGAGCATTCACAAAAATTGCCACGGACCACATCAAACGGAATTTACACACTGGGCTAATCCCTTTTCGGCTGACCGCAGTGTTTGAGCTACCGGGTACAAAAAGACTTTACCGTAATTGCTGCTGACTTCGTGACTATTTCGTGTGTTGCTGCATGTGCGTCGTGTATGTGTGTGTCTTGCCTTTGTCAACTTTTGTTAAATGGATGGTTGGTTGATGGCCTGGGCAGGTCAGATTTTTGAATATTTCATTCACGACACACACACACACAAAGTATGTGGTTGGGATTTCCCACTTGTTTTGCCAGCTTTGTGGCGGATCAACACTTTTGGAACAAGATGCGAGACATAAATTTGTACTACAAAGAGATATAGGTAGAGGATGGATTGTAATTAAATCGTCATAAATTAGTCAGATCCAGAAAATTTGATTTGCCATTTGATCAGAAACTACCTGTCATTACCCGGATGCTGAGTGCGGATGGGATAAAAGATTCTATTTAGAAATTACATTTCCAAAGAAAATCGGAAATCCTGAACCAATTTTGAACAGATCTTTTACTGGTTCAAAAACGATTTTTAGCCATATTATAAGAACACTTTTTTATTCGGTTTAGAACATGTTGGAACACGATATTGTCAAACTACACTCCGGATTTAAATTTTCAAGTTATGGATTTGAACCACATTTGAACCATTTCCAACTGTCTTAACTGTCCAACTGTCTCCGTTTCTGAGCCAAAAATATGTACCTTTAACCAATATACACACCGATTTTCCAGTTAATTGCTGAGTTAGTTTTGAAGATACATACATCTCTGAACCACTTTCAAACAAATTTTTTTTTAAAATATGGTTCCCAACCAGTTTTGATACGAAGAAATATGACAATAACCATTGGGAAACCGAACACCAAATTTGAAGTTCATAACTTTAATAGTTTTCCAAGGTTAAGTTTTCAGACGTAAAGCGATTGATTAGCTGTAGACATGATATTTGTAAGTTCGGGAATTTTAGTGTAATTTCAGTTAAATGCCGGATTAATGTAGCTTTTGATGCCGCACATCTCTTAAAACTGTTTACAGACCTCTTTATATACCTGTCATCAGACTACATTCCTTTCTTGGAAAAGACTAATTGATTTGTGTGAGCATTCCATTTGCTCTTCCGAACGATATTTTCAATATTTGAATATACTCAGCATTTGTAAGAAGTAATTATATAAGGATTTTAAATGTATTCATATGTTTTCCATTTCGAAAGTGTGCGGAAAGTCATATCATTTAAATATTCCGAAATTCACAAACGAGTCTTCATGAAATATATAATAATTTAAGATTGAACTGAACTGCCGAACCGAAACCTCGATTCAGTTAGCTCCAAAAACCATGTTATATGTTAAACTCCATAGACCAAACAAATTCAAGTTCATTGCTTAGGTAGGGTCCGTTTTAATTTTTTTTTTTTTTACATGATAAAAATATGAATTCCTTAGATTTGATTTGGTGAAATCGCAACATTAAACTTATCATCATCTCTGTAACTCCCAAATTCTTTTATGTATCTAATCAATTTAAGTTAGAAGCTACAGAACGTGGCAAAGAAACCATAAAGTGTGTGAAGTGCTGCCCATCGCTGTTGCGGTCGGTGCTACCTAGCATAATTGTTTGTTTTCATTATTACTCGACTATGATTCATCCGATCTTCACCATTCCTTTGGTCGATCGAAAACTTAATATATTTAGAAGGCACGAACCATCTATCTTTAAAACTGTGGTAGATATGACGGTTTTTCCGAAATGCGGGGCGCACAGTGGGCGAAATGACAAATTTAGCGGAATTAAATTAATATGTTCCAAAGTAAAATGAGATAACGCAATCTATTTTTTTCCTAAAGGTAAAAATAAAATCAACAATATATAAAAAAAATAGAGGAAAGCTAACTTCGGCTCGACCGAAAGTTTTATACCCTTGAGCATGATATACAATATTTGTGCCAGTTTTTTATATGGTATGATATATTCATCCGATTTTGATCAAATCTCTAAAATTGTGCGATATTAGCAATATTTATAAGGAACGCTACCATTGAAAACAAAAAGTTTTCCTCACTAAAACTTATTTGGACCGATCATTCCATGGCAGCTATATGCTATAGTCATCCGATTTTGATCAGACTTAAACCAAAGTGTGTTAGCATATCAAATTGATCTGTACGAGTTTGGGAGCGATGGCATTGAGAACAAAAAAGTTTTTCTACTACAACTTTTTTCAACCTATTCTTTTGTATGGCAGCTATACTATATAGTTAGTCCGATTTTGATAAAACTCGGTGAAATCATGTGAAAGCATAAAAACTTATAAATACGGGGTGGTTAAGAGCGATAGCATTGAAAACAAAAAGTTTTTCTCACTAGAACTACTTTTTCAACCGATCGTTCCTATGGCAGCTATATGCTATAGTCGTCCGATCCGGCCGGTTCCGACAAATGTGCAGCGTATTTATACCAAAAGACTTCTGCAAAAAGTTTGGTTGAGATAGCTTTAAAACTGACGGAGGAGATAGCATAGAAACACGACGGACAGAGGGACAGACGGACCGACGGCGAGCGGACAGACGGACATGGCTATATCAACTCAGCTCGTCATGCTGATCAGCAAGAATATATATAAGAAAAAAATATATATTGAAGATATTTTTTATTTGGTAAAAAATTTAAAATTATATTATAAGTATAAGGAATAACTTTCCGACCCAAAACAAAATTATGTCAGGTGACGAGCTAGATTGAGTTTTCCGCCTGTCCTCCTGCCTGGTTACGCAAACTAGTCGGTCAGTTTTTATACGAAACTTTGCACAGAGCTTTTTTACGCACACTTTCACGAGGAGACATATCTTAAGCTGCCAAGGAACTATCGGTCGAAAGGGGTCTTGTGATTTTTTGTTTTTAATGTTACCGGCTCACTCAGATCAAGAGTATACGTTACCAAAGTTTATGTCAAAATCGGATGACGTTATCTTAAGCTGCCATAGGAACTATCGGTAAAAAAGCGGGTTTTCTAAGTGAGAAAAACTTTTTTGTTTTTAATTTTAACGTGTCCCTCTCCCCGCAATTATTAATATTATACGCTTTCACATAGATTTGAAAGTTTTTGTCGAAATCGGATGATTTCTTATAGCTGTCATAGGAACTATCGGTCGAAAAGGGGTTTTATTTGAAAAATCCTTGTTTTAATGCTGGCGTTCTTAAACTCTGATGTATTAAAAACATTTTTCGGTAAAACACTTACATTTTGAGCCAAACCCCGACTCAGAACTGTTAAATTGAGTTGAGCAAGGTATAGAATCGAAAGGTTATTGAATTTCCAATAATTGCGGTAAACATTGTTTTTAAATCGGGTTTGTAGTTTGAATACAAAGAGCAAAAACATTCTTTAAAAATTTTAAAATTTCTCCTCTTCCTCCTCCTCCTCCTCTTCCTCCTCCTCTTTTTTTGCTCGAAACAGTTTGATATTTCTTTTTTAAACATCTAAATAATATATTTGAAAAAAGAGAAAACAATTATTTTTCTTTTTTTCTTAAGAATGGCACTATTTAGAAGAAAATACGATATTGGTAAAGAAAATCTATGGATGAACACGGAATCTATCTTCGGTGATAGCAAAGCGTTTTGACTAAGCCCATTGATAAAATCTCCCAAGTTTTAACAGATTTCGATGCAGTCCAGCTCTCTACAGGTTTTGTTGTAAAACTGTATCTAAAAATAGTTTGCCAAAACCAAAAACTCTTTATGGTGATATCTTCGTTGAGACAAACTAAAAACCGCTTTTTTCTTGATGCTGACACTGCGCCTAAAAATTCAATATTATGTAAAGTTGGTGGTGGCCGGGATTATTATATTGGACATTTCACAAAAACAAGACAACATAGAAGTTTAAAAAAAATATTCTAGCGCGAATCCCCACGAATCTCGGAAGTTCTGCTCCACGAAAGTCTTACATTGGCTATTTTCAAGTCATGAGTGTTATAGTAAACACTTAACCCAAATTTTTTATAAACAGAAAACCCTAAGGCCCAAAAAAAAATTTTTTGGTTAAAAAAAAAAAAAATTTTTTCCCCTTAATTTAAAAAAAACAAATTTAGATTAAATTAGTGCACATGAAAAAACCGGGAATGATGACCAGCAGAAATATATGTTGTGTTTGATTGCTTACAGCTGATCAATTAGATCATGTCTCGAAATAAAACTTCTTTTTAAGCTCAGTGCGATATTAGTAATCGATAGAGACACATTTTTTGAACATATTAACACCTTGAGAATCGAATTAAATGGATAATAATTTTATTTGATTTAAAAATTGATCTGCCTGCAAGTATAAGAAATATGTGTCCCTTACATGTCAAACCTGTATCTCTTACCATCTCTAAGATTTGTTTGTTTAAACAGACAGACAGACGGACAGATATGGCTATCGACTCGTCTGTTAATGCGGATCAAGGATACATATCCTTTATAGAGTCGCAAAGGATTCCTTCTCTCTGTTACATACTTTTGCATAAACTTAAAATACTCTGTGTGGTCCAGAGTATCTTTGGTGCTACGTTGAGCGTTTGATTTTGCTCAGAGCTGAAAAGACACGCTCTGCTCCGCTGCATTTACTTATAATTTAGCAACTTTTGAGTATAATTTATTCCTCAATACACAAAAAATCATACTGATATTTAATGGGCGTACTTTTAAGCAGCGCTGGGCAAGCCTTTGCTCCCATAGCTTTTTTTTACTCCGAGAGATATTTTTCGGCCAGTGGCGCCACTCTCTGTTTTTCTGTTACCCACCCAAACTTAAATTTCGTGCCCACTGCTGCCTTTGAGTATGAAATTATTAAGGTAAGGATCAAACTTATAATTTTTATTATCAAATTCATAACGAAATTGAAAGATATCACCTTTAACCTCTGACGACCGTATTCCCATCGTATCACAAGAGATTACAGTCATCTTTAAAGGTGTTGTATGCAGTGGTCGATAGGATCGGATAGTCCTCCTATTTACAGTTCACTCGAGCAACTCACTTCCAAAGCCTCACATGCGCGTATAAACTGGTTATGGCAGACTCTCCAAAATTATAGTTTCAACTTTTAATCAACTCGGCTGAGATACAACATGGCACATAAACTTAACAGCAATATAAATGTAAACAAATAAAAGTCTATAAATCAAGTGCTCTTTTTCTAGCTCTAACATATCCCAACTTGGCCATTTCTATGCTCTGCTTTTGATTAAAAGACACGCTATTCCCCCCCACCCCAGAGTAACTTTCAAAACCTTCACCTTTTTCCACAAGTTGTTTCAATTGTGTTGTTTTTCCATAATTCTGACTTCAAATTTAAATTGAACAACAGACCAGAACCGGAGCTAAGCAAACAAGACGGACAAACCATCTTGGCCAAGACGAAGAAGAATCTTTTTTTCTTCTTCGAGATCTTCAGAGCTGAAGAGGAAACGGCCAAAGAGAAGAAGAACAATTTCGTTGCTCGAGAATCATTTTTGATGAGCCGAGTTACAACAAAAGCCAAAAAGCCAGACAACGGCAACCAACTTGGCTTTGATTGACGAACTTGCTGGGGAACGAAAAGGTATGTACAACCAGATTTGAAGCTTTGTACAAACAAGAAAACACACAAAAAAGAGAAATAAAAATAAAACGAACAACACAACAAAATCACAAGAGCAGACCAAGAGATCAAGTGCTCCAGCAGAAAAGAGAAGAACCAAGATGAAAACACTTTAAAAAGACGTCCAAATGATCCTTGAATGGTTATATACATGGACTATATGCTTTAGCCTCGATCGGCGGATGCCAGCACTTGAAACGGGCATCCGCAAGTTCGATTGTAAATTGGTTTAAGGATTAAGATCTGCCTACCTGATGATGTCCGTGGTGATGGAAGCCACCAGCAGTTGGCTGACGTTGGAAGGCGCTGCCACTGCCGCTGCCCACACTGGGATAGTTGGCCTGTACGGCACGCTGATGAGCAGCCGCTGCTGCTGCCGCATGATGGGCATGCGCATGATGATGGGGATGATGATGGGGATGGGGATGATGGTAGGGCGGTGCCGTTGATTGCAACATTTCGTCTAACTCCTTCTTGGCGTCCTCATCTAAATCAAACAGGGGCGAGCCCACAGAGTTTTGTAGATCCTCAAAGTCGCTACAGGAGAAACTGTTCTCGTCGGCGTTGGCGTCGTTATTCTTGCCTTCCTCGGTTGCCACCGACTTGTCGCTGGTGCTTAACGAATCTTCACCCGTTTCGGAGACAACACGTTGACCCTGATTGTTGCCGTTTAAAGCTGCAGCTGCGGCCTGAGAGGTTGAGGCCACCGGATCGTTTGGGTAGCTAATTGCAGAGGAGGAGAAAGTTTAACTAAGACTGACACGAGACTTCAAGCAGAAAACTTACCTCGTCTTCAAAGGGAAATTCAGTGAGTTGTAGCACGTCGTTGAGCAGCTCATCCAGGGGCAAGCGTATGTATTCACCTGTGGGTAAAGAACAAAGGTGGGGGTTAGAGTATTTTAAGTGAGGTTAAAGCGAAACTAGGAAAGATCCATTGTAGAATTGAACACAGTCAGAAGTACAGATATTTCTTCTATCAAGAATTGACAAATCTTCTGTGAACTGAAACTTGGAAAATGCAAGCAAGAGACACAAAAATTTCTATACAGACAACCGGCAACAAATGCTATTCTTCAAAAGATTCCCCCCAGAGGTTCGAACCCATCGACTAGCTTAAGATTGGATGTTTAGCAAGTAAACACTTGCTGTTGCTGACTTTATATTTGCCTATGTTTTAAAATTCTTAACTAATCCATGGATTTCTAAAGAATTCGGAAATAGCTAGCTTATAGTGTGACCAGGTGCAATTCGTTCTAGTTTTATCTTCTTCTACTTTTTTATCAAATTCGGCAAAACTGTGCTGAAGCAGATAATATTACTAATTGGCAAGTTTAAACGAGAAAGGCAAAGCTAACTTCGTCTGTACCGAAGTTTTGATACACTGAAATAGCTTGTCACAACGGATAGCGACTTCGACCAAACTTCGCGAATCAGCTTAAAACACAATATTACCCATGACCGTAGTTTGAGACGATAATATTGAGAACAAAGCAGTTTTTCTCACTAAAACCCATTTTTCGACCGAACATTTGTATGGCAGCTACAAGAAGTAGTCATCCGATCCGCGGTTCCGACATATTGCGTGCAGTAAAGAAGACTCTGTAAAGTTTCAGCTCGATAGCTCCAAAACTACGACTATTCCTAAACACACAACACAAAGCTTAATCGACTAGCGTTGCTGATCAGACTATATATACTTTATGTGGTCGGAGATGATTCCTTCTATGCGTTGCAAACTTCTGGGCAAAATTATAATACACTTTTCAAGTGTATAAAAATAGAGGTAAGCTAACTTCGGCTCTACTGAAGTTTATATACCCTTGGAGCATGATATATGCTGCCAGTTTGTTATATGGTTATACGATATATTCGTCCGATTTTCTCTAGAACTAATTTTTCAACCGATCGTTCCTATGGCAGCTATATGCTATAGTCATCCGATCCGGCCGGTTCCGACAAATGTGCAGCGTATTTGTACCAAAAGACTTCGTGCAAAGTTACAACAATCGTTGGGACAATCATAACTATTCTCTAAACAAATTGTCAGCTTTAGGGGTCGAACACGCAACCGACGTTTATAGAATATTATTTACCATTTCACGAGGACTAGGGGAATACATCCAAAACAAAAGTCATTTCCTTCATCAGAACATCGTAATATCAAAAATCAAAATTTTCAATACCAATATTAGATATATGGGTCCAAGAATCATCGATATATTGTTATTTTCTAAAGCTTAAGAAAACTGAAGAGTTTTTATGGGACGTTTTCATCGCCAAATAACCATTTCTAGTGGCCATAATATTCTATCTTTCTGATGGGCGGAAAAAACTCCACAAAGAATTCTAAGAAAATTTCACCAAGAACCCATGGATCCAAAATGAATTCCTTAGACGGTGCAAATCGATCTCAAAAATTAAAGATATTTAAGGATTTTTGTCTTTTTGAACAGGACTGAAAAAATACAGTTTTTTATTTATTTTACTTAGAAATCGCACTTCTTCGAAATAACGTATAAGAGAAGAAAATCTATGCCGAAATACCGTGGATCAAGTTGAATGTAGGAATTTATTTTAGACCCACGGTTTCTGGACCTAATTTTCCAAAGATTACAATTTTTCTATACGCTTTGTGCAGATCGAAATCGACAGTCTTGTTATGACAATTTGCTCCTGCAATTACCATAGTATTTTTTTCTGATATATCGTTTATAAAAATTTCAATAATTGTCTATATCGGTAAAAAAATATCATATCGGAATAACCCTTATCGTACAACCAAATATCGATAAAATATTGACATCCCCAGTATAGAATGCATTTAGGTGGAAAGCTCTCGGAGCCTTTTTCAGACCTGAGTGGCGACATTGGGACTATGCAGACGATATATTGTAAATAGGCTAGGCTCGTAAGGCCTTAAAATCGCTCAACATCCGTTCCGTACAATCCCAGGCGCTGGTTTTGAATGAACATCCGACTGAACAAGTCGAGCAATTTAGTTACCTCCTTGGCAACGTAGAGCAAATTATGAAGAGCGTTAGCACCAGAATACATAGAACGAAATAGAGTTGGATGGGGCATACACTGCTAAAATGTGAAAACAACATAGCAGGGAAGGCTATGGAATGCAACCCGCTGGACGGTGTCGGAAGGTTACCAGGTAGACCCAAAGAAACTTGGAGGAGGACTGTTGGTAGAGAAGCAGAACAAAAGAGTCCGTTGGAAGAGAGAAGTGGTGGGATTGAAACAAGACGAAGATGAAGAAATACTCAGGCATGTTCTCAATTCCACGGCAACGTTTCGAAAGTGGAATTGATTCATGTTTTCGCAACACCAAAACGAAAAAGTTTTTCGATTTAAAAAGTAATGCTTGAAAGAGTGAAACCTAAAAGTCAGCCTCTCTCATTTCCCACTGTACCATTTTCGATCGTTTCGCTTGAAATTCTGGTTTCTATCTTGTGTATATAGTGCCAACCATTCTCGCTTGGTCCAGTGGTTTGTGAAAAGTAAAAAGAGAGCCATTTCGTTCGGAATTGAGAACCCAAAAATGAAACCGAAGCAGAATTGCGTTCGATTTACTTTCAACATGCCTGACTCTCTTTGTTTCGAGAAAAGTTTCGAGAAGGCTTGAGACTTTCGAACTACATCTATGTGTCTCAAAAAAATAGAAACCTTAAAGATAAGTATATCTACAGCGACTGGATTTCCGGGAGACCTTAGCGAAGTCGGGTAAAAACGGAATGGCATTTAATATTTCGGTTTGGGAAAGTAACGACACAGATTAGGAGGATCAAGATAGAACGATTTGCTTCCGATATTTATCGAACTATTATTTTAATATTAAAATTTAAAAAATTCGTGAGGGGGATTCAAGGGTCGGAATCAGGACGGGATTGAATTTAAAATTCAGAGTCGGCCTTAGAAGTGCTTTAATGCATTACCCAGATATAATTCTGGACGCCTATTGTCTCTAATGCTAACCCGAAAATCTTTAAGATGGGAATCAGAACGGATTTACAAATTTGTCATGTTCATCGGGACTAATCAAAATTTATATCCCAACTTCATTTTTTTCGATTCTGTTCACACTAAAATCTATCTTTTGCATAAACATCCTCAAACACATATTGTATAAAATTTCTTTGAAGCAACACAAAACAATGTTTACCAACTTGGCTTTGTCTAGCGGAGAAAAATATACAAAAATATTTTGATCATTTGAGAAAGGCCTCTTAATAAAACTCCCAAGAGTACGATCAATTTTTACAAATTGTATTAAAACTAAATTTCAAAAGTGCCCAGTGGGTCGCCCTCTGGGAATGGTAATCAGGCTAGCCAGCAGCAGGACACACACAGTAGCACATTCCTGTGCGTTTCGTGGCCGATCAAAGTGTAAACTACAAAAGTCATCGGCCATCATTAATCATAATCATAAACGTGAGCGAACACAAGATCTCAAGCTCCTGACGGAAGCAGCTGAAATGAAAATTCTCCTTCAATAAAAATGCTTAATTTATGATGAGTTTTGACAGCTTTGGGAGTTCTCACTATATATCGTTTACAATAGATTTTGATATTGACCAAAGTTAAATATTTGCACGGGAAATTCCTGGGAACACTATCAGAAAATTACTACCTTAACATCGCAGGGAAATTCCACGAAAAACAGAAAAGAAAAGCAAGTGAGCACACATCTAGATAAAAACTAAAGAGGAGGCGCAGGAGGGCGCACACAACTTCTTGGCTCAAGTGCTGTGACGACGACGACCTTTGCCGAGGGCACTTGAGTAGGGTCAAAAATTAGAATAAACATGCCGGGATGGTACAATTCTTCTCTCTTAAATGTTATTCTTATGATTGGTTACAAAATACGTTCCCAATTCCAATTCCCAATTTTCCACGTTGCGACCATTTTGTGTTTGGGCCATGTTGTTTTAGACCAGGTATGTAAGCCTGTTATTTTAGGGTCTTCCAGCCGTTGCGAGTCTGGCCTTTTAATTTGTTCTTTTTATTTTTTTGGTAACAGTTCGTGCTCAGTACATAAAAAAACAACAACCAAGTCCGGTGTGTAGGTTGACCGGTGTCCGGCTGGCTGAACTGTTTACTTATCGTTTTTGGTTTTGGGCTTGTTGTTTGTCTCTCATATTCATCTCCCCCCTCCCTCCAGTGTGTCCATCTAGTTGTTGTTTTGCTTGGCTTGCCGCATTGTTGTAAACGACAATGAAAATATTATTCGATTTTGTTGTGTGTGTGTGTGTGTGTGTCTGGTTTCTGTCACCAACAATTAGGCGATCTGATCCGTCCACAAGGTGTGCGTGTTGTGTGCATATGGTTTAATAATATTTCCTTAGACTTTGTCTCTGTATTTGAATTTGGGGAGTACTAAAAGGCGTTGATGGCAGCACTTTTGTTTGCCTGACAGTCGATTTTGTTGACCATTGGCTACCTTTCGTCAGGAAGTTGTGTAAGTAGTGGGTGGCTCTATCGTTGGAATCATGGGTAAGGCCATTTAATAATTGAGTAGCTACTAATCGTTGTCATTTAAGTTTCACAAGCCGTCGGCTTTATGTGAATGATAAATGCCATAAAGTATGATGGCTACGTGCTTTGCAATAACATTTGTGCTCCTAGAGCATTCTAATTGAAATGGAACTGGCTTGGTGGGAATTTGCTCAATAAAGTTTCAAAAAACTTCCGACATTTTTATTCATCCCAAAAACACGACAGAAAGCCATATTTAGAACACTTGGAAAACTCTTTATATTTAAACGTAATGAATATCGGTTATGCGGTAATGGATTTGATGAGCAAATGTTGAAAGTAAACAATCTGTATGGTTATCAGTGAAGCTTTAAAACCAATTTGGGAAGTTCCAGTGGCAAAAGTCGCTTAAGGTGTTCAAAGCTTTATTAAATCAAATGTGGTTTGAGTACGATTAAGGGAAAAAATCTGCTCATGTACTAAAAGTGCTTGAAATGAGCACAGTTCAACTCAGCTCAACCACCACATAGAAAAGTTTAAGTAGCCCTCCAGATGTAAAGCTACAGACGTGTACAATAGCTCAAATCTCTAACACGCCACTCCATATGTTGTTCGTTAAGTGCAGAAGGTACTGGGTTCGATTCACAGTCAAACACAAAATAAATTTTTCTCCATGTTCTAAAAATCTTTAATGAACCAAGTCGTTAAGTTTCTCACATTCGTTACTATGTGAGAAACATCGATATAATATTTGGGATTCGATTTAAATCGAAATAAAATCGAATACTAATTGAACAAGCAACGCCCGCCAAACTCCTGCTAAGGGTAAGAACCAAATTTTAAAATTTACAAAAACTGGTAAAAATAATTTATTACTTTAAAAATATGGGAATTGGTGGATAATGAGAGGGAGGAAAATTGAAAAATATTCTTGTAAGTAATTCGTGTGTTGTAACTTATGATTATTTTTGTGTAGTCTTTGAATTAATTATTTCATATTTTATTGCTAAGAAATATTTAAGAAATCGATTTTATACTGTAAAAGAAGTGTGAGTTCAATAGCCTATTGCAGAGAAAACCCGTAGAGACATTGAAAATAGATAACCGTGTGTATATAAAACTTTTATCTGCACGGAGAACAATTTCACGAAAACATAAAACCCTCATTTTATACATAATTTGAAATAATTACAGATAGTTGAGCGGTATTTAGCTAACAATGATTTAAAAATTTTAATTAATTTTCCCTGAAAAATTTCATCATTTTATCGGATATAAAATAGTGAGTTACAAAATTTTTTTTCGACGTATTTTTCTGATACAATGAAAAATGGATCAAAAGGTTTGCTGTCTGAGGACACTCATTTCCACAACTTTAGTATACCATTTGTACTCTAGGATTAACGGGTGTAGTGAATTAGGTCGTTCAGGTACAGATTGACGTTTTGAAGAGCTTGGAAAACTGGAGGTAACATCCAACATAAGTATATTAAAATGTGCGCCGAATATAGAGTCAAACATATGTCAACTACGATAATTACAGGGTCAGGTCTGCGAACCGAACCTTAGACTTAACTAGAGGTTCGAACCCTCTCTTCTCCATCTCAAATTCATACGATCCCGGTTTAGGATATGATTTAAAAACGGAGCGAACGATCTAGTACTATATAATAATATCAGGTTATTTCTCTTTAAACCGAACCGAACTTAATACAAGCACGGGATCGGTTCGGGACGGAACTGAACCCAAAATTTGAAGATGGGAGCGTATTTTCTTCTTCGCGCCCATCTCTAGTTAATGAATATGCATAAAACAAAAATGAATTAATTAATAAGCAAAAGTTGATACACAACAAGTGTGTGGGAATTTAAAAATTCAAATCGATTGCGCTGACAATTTACAGTAAGCACGTTTATCTGCATGTGACATCAAATGTTGCTTAATCGCTGTAACGGCAATACTGTAAACGCTGGAAACTATGATATGGCAAGTAATTTTTTAAAGTGCCTTAAAGAACCTTTCACGTTTGCTTTTAAGATTCTTTTAAGATTCAGTTACTGAAATATATTACAAAGGCAAGAGACAATTCAAAAACAATAAAATGAACAAAAATTGACCTTCTTCTGTAACAAAGTTGTAATACCCTTGCAACAGCTCGTTTTAAAATATCAGAGTTTAAAATAACTAACATTAAAATCAGAGTGCGGCGCGTCCCGATCTTCCGTGCATTCAAATTCGCTCTGCGGCATTGACGTCGACACACCAAACAGTATACAAGCTTAAACTGCGTGCGTTCGCAACAAGAACGCAGTGCGAAATAAGCTTCGTATCAAGCAACGCCGAAATGAGCATGTGTGTTTTGCCGGCCCCTGATTTAAATCCAAAGTTTTCTTTACTAAAACCCAGTTTTCGACCGATTGGTCTTATGGAAGCCATACGATATATTCATCTGATTTTAATCAAATTTTGCAGATCTGCTGGGAAACATTTTATATTTAAATATACGAGTTTAGAAACGCTAGCATTTGAAACAAAAAAGTTTTTCTCACTAAAACCCATTTTCTGACCGATCGGTCCTATGTCAGCCATTATATATAGACTTTCGATTTGGACCAAATTTTGCGAATCTCTTTGAAAGCGTTTAATATTATTAACACTCACTAAGACCACAAGATATAGTCATCCTATTTCGAGCAATTTCTACAGATTTGTTTATTTTCTCACTAAGAACCATTTTCCGACCGGTGGTTCCTATGAGATATAGTCAATCCGTCCGGCCGATTCCGACATATTAGCAGCGTGCAGTAAAAAGAAGACTCTGTGCAAAAATTTCAACTGATAACTGAGAGCTGAGAAATTTAGCATATCCATATTTCTATCAAGCATTTTCGTTGTTATAAGCACTATACGTTACGACTGAACACAAGATCGAATTTGTCGATACAAGAATAAACTTTGGATACATGAGTTTTGAACGCTATACTTTCCTACTCCACTTGACTATCACAAACAGAATGAGAACGAATTAGGCTTGATTTAGAAAAAAATTCTAAAATATTCAAAAACAAAACATCTTAAAAAAATTTTTTTTTTTTAAAAATTCAAAAACAATAAATTTTTTCTTAGTTAGTTAATAGAGTCTTGAAGACATGTTTTGATAATGTTATGCAATTTTAAAAATAAAAGAATAACAAATTTTGACACAAATTTGTAATTTGAAATTTTTGAAATTCGTTTGAATCGAACAATAGACACTTAAAAAGTGACATGAGCTTACTACCAACCTTTTCAATGCATTTGCAATATGGCGACAATAGCTGTGAAATAGTGGTACATAATCCAAACAAACGCCAATTTTTTTTTTTTTACTTTTTGTAGTCTGTTTCTTTTGTCAAAAGATTGAACACAGAAATTGTTGCAATAAATGTTGATTATTGTTGATATTTATCCAACACTTTGACAATTATGTAACATTTGACAGGCGCAAAATGTTGCAGAATCAACAATGGTACAACGAGCGAGCGACGCGTTGTGGTTTCCGCCGACGTTGCAGATACAATTTGCACAATTTGATTGTTGTTTGATATCGGATTTTTTTGCTGTAGTTGCTTTGTGTGTGTTGTGTTTTGCAATATTGTGTAAAGCCTCCTTGACTTGGCGGGGGCTTTTAGAATCGCACAATGGTCACTTGAGTGGTCACTTGTGTTTTGGTTTGCTTTTTTGACTTTCACTTTGTGGCAAGCGGTAGCGCGTAATAAATTGTGGTTTAGTGATTTTTGTAACAAATTTGACACAGTTTTTTAAGAAATCACTTGACTCTGCGGTCGTTCGAGAACAACTTGCGATTTTCAGCCAACTTGGCGGAATGTCACTTGTAAATCGAGAGTCCTGCGTTTGTTAGTATCCACGCCCACGTCGTCGTCGTCGGAATCTTTGAGTGCGCGCGCGTCAGGCTTTGAACGTTTCTCGAGCGTTTATAAAAATTCAAATACGATTCTAAATTGTTGGCAGCGCCAATTGACGATGGCGGCGGCGGTTTCTGACGTCGACTGAGCCGCCAACGTGGGCAGCGAAGTCGTGTTTGAAAAACAATAAAAAAAGAGAAATGGCGTAGCACAGCCCATGGAGCCAAAGGCCAGTGTGTGCAAGCGAGACGACTCTAGCGACTTCCTACCCGACTCTTTGTTCAAGCGCAAGCGCACAAGCAGCGCAGTCCGTGCAAGTGTGTGAGTGTGTGTGAGGCAAAGGCGGAGCCTAAGAGCCACATTGTACTTTTGCTTTTGGCCGCGTTTTTTTGTTGTGGCTGTTTTCAACATGGACGTTCGCTCTGCTTGCTTTGTGACGGCTTCTCGAACAAAATCCCAAACTGGTTTTTCAGGTGCCTCTTGGAGTTGAAGCTTGTTCTTTTCTTTTTTTTGTGAGCAACGAAGGCATTAGCATGAAAAATCCAATCTAATCAAGTAATTTAAGTTTTCAGTGCACACAAAAAATTAAATTTGGCGAGTTCAAAAGAATAAGAAAGAAGTACAGAAAAAAACATTAAAATTCGTTGGGAGAATAATTCAGAAAAACCTTTTAAAAAGCATACATATTGGGTGTATATATACCAACCTTAACTTGGAAGCCCAAGTACAAAATTCTTTTTCCTTTTTCAAACCCCTTTATATTTACATATTTAAGTCGTCACAGGCAGACACATCCCTTCAATATCAAGCTTCCAGAAATCTTAAAGGAGTCGTTCCTTCTCAAGTTTTTACTATCAGGAATGTTCTCAATCAAAATACTTTTTTAAATCAAACGCAATTCCGCTTCGGTTTCCCTTTCTCAATTCTGATTAACATAGCTCACTTTTTACTTTTTGCAAACCACCGGTCTAAGCAAGATTGAAACTAGATACATAAGAGAGAAACCACAAGTCCAAGCGAAACGATCGAAAATGGAACAGCCGAATATGAAAAAGGCTGACTTGTTCGTTTTTGCTGCCACTGTCCAATTTTGAAAAATTTTCTTGTAAATCAATAAAGGGGTTATCTTGAAGAACAACTCCTTGAGAACATTTTCCCAAATTTTCATAGAGATTTGAGCAGAAGAAAGAAAGTTACAGCGCTCCTAGCCGCGCGCCTCGTCCCGGCCCCAAACTAAACTTGAAACTTTAAACGCGAATATCTCGAAATGGTGTTTTTTTTGCAAAATGACTTTCCGGTGATATGGATTGGCGAAAAACTACTAAACCGATTTTCTTCAAAATTTTTATTAAAAATGTTCGTAATGAATTTTGTGTGTACTTGAACGATCGATTTTTCATGCACAAATTTTTATTTCGCCGAAATAAATTTTTTAGTAAAACTTCTAGCGACCGAAAAATTCATTTTTTGCATAAAACGTTCCCGTATGCACAAAAAAATTATAAAAACGATCGTTCAGATACACGGAATTACTCTAAACTAATGAAATTTTTTTATTTTTATGGTCTCAGTTGACCTGTTCGACCTGGAGATTATTCAAAGGCTCTTCCAAAAAGAGGCGTTTAAGGGAAACTAACCCTTAAAACTATTTAACATTTTTTCACAAATTTTTGCACAAACATTGTCAATAAACTGTACTATCAGAAAATAAAATCATTCATGTAATAAAAGAATTGTTACATACCTAAAAAATTCAAACTTTCCTATTTTTTTTCGACAAAAAAAGGTATATAACAATTTCTAAATTGATCACAGAATTAGGGAAGTTCCCTTTATGTATATCTAGCCTCTGTAAGAGTACGTAATTTGGGAATTACTTTTCATTCATATAAGCAATAATTTTAATATGAAACAATTTTTCGTTTTGGTGTTGCGAGAATACGAATCAATTCCACTTTCAGGCTGACCACTTCATATCAGAAATAGTCGGGGCTTGGATTTACAAATGTAAAATTTTCAAGTCTTTATTTGGCGTTATCGTCATTTAAATAGAGAAGAATACCATGGTTGGAGTGTGAATAAGCATAGAAGTCTGCTGATGAGGATTTGGGGACAAATTCCGAAACAGTATTGTCCAGACATACCAAATGCTATTCCGATGTAATGTTGTGAGCTATCTCTGTTGAATTGTGTTGATCGCATTAAATTGTTATCAACCATTGACCTTGAGCCAGCGCTGTAAAAAGCACAAAAACTTTGACTAAAATCAATGCAGGTCACTAAAACCCTTATATGTTTCTGGCTAAAGCCCATAAAATAAATGATATCAAAGATGGTATTTCATTGGGTAAAAATTCTACCATCACTCCGTAAGCAATGTGTTAAAGCAAGTTGATTTGTGCTTCTCGCCTGTCGGAAACACAATTGAAATTTAGCTATACGTTTTCTAAATTAGCTATACGACTGGAGCAAAAGTTTATAGATATTATAGAGGACACATGTGACGCAAAGAACGATTTTTCTTGGGAGCTGACATTGGATCCCACAAAAAAAAGTTTGTATGAGATGCGGTATCTTATATGAAGTGTCTTTGGTTAAAGCCAGCTGGAAATTTTAAGAGCAGATTCGTTCTCAATCTAAGATATTTTGTCTTTGTGTAATAAGAAACCCGTTTTCTACAATAGTTCTTGTTTAAGGAACGTATGTTCTCTATTACACTTTAATAATAATATAATATTTAATAAATTATATATTCTCCATTTTGATCCAATACCTTTTGCCATCTTTCGGGCAAGAGATTGATTTCACGCTTATAAAATTTTTGATCCTTGCAGGCAAAAAACTGGTGCAAGTGGTTTTTGATGTTCTGATTTGAGGTGAAGGTTCTTCCATCTTAAAAATTTTGCAAAAACCGGAACAAGTAATAGTCTGAAGATGCCAGGTCTGGAGAATATGGTGGGTGTGGTGTGGTAGCACATCCCATTCAAGCTGCAAAAGCTTTTGGCGAGTCATCAAACTTGTATGAGGTCTCAAATTTCGTTCTGTAAAAACATGAGGAACCGATATGTCAAGCTTTGAAATTAATCCTAGACGTTTCGTTAAACAAATTTAATATTTCTGCAATCTCTCGAGATTTGTTATTATTTTATCCACATCGGCTTTAAGAGGCCTTCCAGGATGTAGTGCATCCTCAAGATTGAAATTTCCGGAACGAAATTTTGCAAATCAGTTTTGACATTGGCGTTCCGTCAACACATTTTCTTCGTACACATTACACAATTTCGCATTTTCACCCTTTTGATAGTAAAACAGTAAAATATGCCGAAACGAAAGACCAATATAATCTCTAAGATGCCGAACGGCCATATATTGGTTTTGCACTATGCAGCTATTTTTTTTGGTGGCGACGAAAATCGCGCTATCTCCGCTCACACAAAGTTGAGAGCGTAAAAATCTAAAAATAGAATGCACTTGCTTGTGTGAGTAATGCTTAAGAATACGTGTATGCGTACAAAAAAGCAGCTGGCTCTAGAGCGCTCTCTCTCTCTCTGGCTTTTCAAGAGAGCCAAAAGCCAGTTGAAAAGCCAGCTCCGAAAAATCGTGTGCAAAAAAAATCGTATGGCGTTACTCATCTTCATATTCTAATGTCTTTGCACAAACTATGTCAAAAAATTTAAAATTTTTTACTAAAAGCCTTACTATATCGGCTGCTCAAATATATAACGGTAAAGCGGTTAAGTGTGATCAGCTGTTGTCATCAAACGAAATTACTTAGTGAACGACCCAAAAGCAACAGAAGTTCGCGAGCATTTGCTCCCATTGCTCAGAGTTATTTTTCTGCAACTGGCGCCACTCTGTTGCACAAGCAATGGTCTCGCTTCCTACATTCCAATAGTCTTGCCAATAAGTTTAAATTTAAAACTCACTCATAAACACTTGAAAGAATTCATTTTGAAAACATGACATTATATAAACTTGGTTGAATTTGAACCTATCAAAAAAAAATTATTATATCTACAATACTCCCACCAGTCAGTTCTACATATATATTTTCTACATCAACAAATCTCCAAGCAAAAAAAAACATGGCAGAAACCACGAGCAAAGCCCCTGCCACATTGAATGACTTTGTCCAGGCCAAGGCAGAGTTGCAGCAGATTTACCAGGATTTGGCAAATCAAGTGGCCACCATTTCGGTATTCTTAGACCAAGCTGAAAATGAAAAGAACCTGCAGCAGCTGCAAAACTATGCTGACAAAATCTCAGCCATACTCAAAATACTACAAAGGAAACGTATGAAGGTGGCTTTCTTTGGACGCACTTCCAATGGCAAAAGCGCAGTGATCAATGCCATGTTGCATGACAGAATTTTGCCCAGTGCCATGGGACACACCACTAGTTGTTTTTGTCAGGTGGAAGCTAGCGAGGAGGAGCAGCAAGACTCGGCCTATGTTTTGATTGATGAAAGCAAAAAGAGTTGGGAAATCAAGTGTCTCAAAGATTTCGCCAGCGCTCACTCGAGACAGGCTTTGGAGCCTCGTACTCTACTCCATGTGTACCTGCCCCGCATACATTATCCGCTGCTGAATCATGATGTGGTACTAATTGATACACCTGGTGTGGATGTCACCGCTCAGCTGGATGACTGCCTTGATCGTTATTGCCTAGATGCAGATGTGTTTGTGTTGGTCCTGAATGCGGAATCCACGTTGTCAAAGGTCGAGCGTCAATTCTTTGCCGAGGTGGCCCAAAAGTTGTCGCGTCCAAATCTTTTTATACTCAACAATCGCTGGGATGCGGCCTCCAGGCAGGAACCCGAAATGGAGCAACAGGTCAGAGATCAGCATACAAAACGTTGCACAGATTTCCTGGTGCAGGAGCTAAAGGTGTATGCCAGTGAAGAGCAGGCTAGGCGCAGAATCTTCTATGTTTCGGCTTTGGAAACACTACAAATCAGGCAGGGAATCCGCCAGAGTTGGACCAGTGAAGTGCAGCAACGTTTTGAAGAGTTTCTAAAATTTGAAAGTGAGTTTGGTGCTTGCATCAGCAAAACGGCCACGAGTACCAAATTCGCACAACACTGTCAAGGGGCACGAGAGATGCTGGAGGAAATGGACAAAATGCTAAAGAAGCTGCAGGCACAACTAAACCAGCAAACTGAAGAAAGTCGCTTGAGGAAGAATTTGTTGTTGGAGAGTTTGGAGTGTCAGGAGTTAAACCAAAGACAGCGGCAGCAAGAACTCCTCTTAAAAGTGGAACAAGCAAGCGTAGAGGCGGAACAGCTGGGTCTACAGGTGCTAAATCAACAAATCTCTCTAGTGCCCGCCTTGGTTTCAGACTTTGGGATGCCATTTAACCCGCAACTGCCACGCCAGCTAAAGCTCTACCAGCGCTCACTTGGAGCACATCTGGAGCAAAAGCTAATGTGCCAAGTTTTGGAGCTGCTTTCTAGGCCACTGCAGCGGAAAGTGCAACAACTGGAAAGTGAGTTAAACACAGCTCCGTACCTAAACTGGCAGCTCATGTACTTTGTGGACTGTCAGGCATTGACAACGGATTTCCAGGCTGATTTACAATTTCGCTTTTCATGGGGCATATCCGCCATTTGGCAACGTTTGCAGGGTAAAATGCTAATACCCATGACTAGACCCCCACAAAAGCCACTGAATGGTCAAACTGAGTTAAGGCTAACCACGCCTAGCCCCGCTGGCTGTCTGACCACTGGTCAAGTGCTGCAATTGCTCAGTGGATTTCTTTCGCCCGAAAAATCTCTGGGAGTTTTACTGGTGGGAGGCATGATCTGTCGTTCTTTGGGATGGCGTTTAATTCTTGGTCTGGGCACGGCTCTGGGTTCGGTTTATTTGTACGAACTGATCAGCTGGACTAGCTTTAAACAGGAACGCAGCTTCAAGTCACAATACGCGCGCTATTTACTCAGAAGACTACGGCTAAGTGCGCCACAAACAGCAAACGGATTTGGTCTACAGATCCGGCAGCATATGATGATTTCTATTAGAGATTTATCACTGGAAATGGAGCAACATAGAGAAGCTTTGAATAATGAACTGGAAGAGTTGCAAAATCAATGGGGCATACTCAACCAGAGTCAATACAAATTGCAGGAATTCCACTTGAGGGGTAAAGAATTAATCAAAAACTTAAGAGAATTTCAGCAAAAATTTTTGCCTGAAATGAAAGTTTAGGGAGTTTGCTTGAATTTGAGTTAAATGTTGCCATTTTTGATGGGTTTATTTTATTTTTTCTGGTGAAATAGTTTTTAAATTTCAATGTTATTTCTTTCTTTTTTAAGTTGTAAGTTAGTATAAATTAAAAAAATTTAAAATTTCCTACTCGATGTCTAAAATATGCCAATATGGAAATTGTTAAGCGTATTTTCATTAGATGCATTTTATTGATTTTCGTGCCGAGAAACTGCAAGGACTGCAAGAAGTACAGACTAGTTTATAAATAATGTATGAAAGCACTGTGATTGACGAAACGCTATCTCGCTACAAATAGATAAGTAAAACTACTAAAAATTTAAAGAAGCTGCAATCATGTCCTCCCCTTTAGATTTTAAATAAACAAAAATAGACCTAGCCGTGGGTTCATACCTAAAACTATAGAGTACCAAAGAATATCGATACCTAGCATAGATATCATGTAATGGAAATTTTGAATTCCGGGTACTATTAATGGAACCCTCATTTTGCAACAAAAGCCTTAGGAAACTGTCTTAAAACGAATTCAAAATTATTCGAAAAGAAACCCGAAAGTTTGTAAAACGATCCTAAATTGTTTTCATTTTAGAAACATCGTCGAAACGTTCATGACGATGCAGCATCGGGCTTAAAAATTTGATTTTAAACTTTTACCTGTCCAAAAAATTTTAAAGGATTTTTAAGAGGTAGCGTCAATAGTACCAACTTCATTAAAAAGCCTCATTATGAAACTTTCTCTTTTTGTGGTGTCGTTTTGCTAAAGCCCCGTACGGAGCAAGGTATACTAAACAAGGTAGGCCTACTCACTCTCTCGCTCTCTTGAAAACTTGTTAAATTTCAGTCAGTAAGCAACTGTTGTAAGCGAAGCATCTCCGCGGACAAAGTTTTTGTGTGTTTACTTAGCAGCTTAGTAGGCTTTGTATTGAAATTGAGCCTACCTTGTTTAGTATACCTTGGTACGGAGTACGACGAAAAATTCGTTTTGATACAGTTAGGGTGTTCACTTTGTTGAGCACATAGGCACTTGGGAAAAAGTGTAAGCATTTCCAACAACAATTTACACTGAACAAATTGAGCACAGCTTGCTCGACCCAGACCCTGACTACGACAAGTCACTTGTGCCCAAACAGTGTGCCCATATTTTGTCTAGAATAATTGTTATAGTTCTGTGCTAGAAGTGTAATACAAATTCAATCAGTTTGTCATTGCTGTCAACCAAAAGTAAGACCACCATTTTTATTTGATTCGAGAGTTGCTACGAAATGGGGTAACCAAAAATGTCGACTGAGGATAGGCAGAGTCAGCCGCAATCGACTCCTAAGAAAACGCTGAGAGTGTCTACCAAGTAAGCTGTTCTTATAAACTTTAAAGTTGTGGTAACTGCCCGGACTTCCTACTACAGCATCTCGTATGCGTCACATCCAACTTGCAGTTTTACTGAATAGATACGTGGGCGAGAAAAATAAACTTCATGGTTTTTAGCAGGTTTTTCACATAGCTTTATTTCGCTGCCGTCGATGAACCCAATACAGTGGGGTAACTCATGAAAAGTTCCAACCACAAGTTGTTGACGCTCAGCTTCATTGGGCCAATGTATATACTTGGATATAAGCAGCAAAAATGCTGTAAATATCCTTTTCGAATCATGGTTAAAGTTCAACCATCAGCCATTCCAAATATTGTACACATTTTTTATACTCTGTACCGAAGGTACGTAATCAAGCTGGTTTGGTGGACATACATCAATTCGATTGCTTTCCATTCAAGAAGAATTTAATGTTTAATGCTTTTAGTTGCCTTTTTTTATTTATGTAATTTTTTTTATCACCAAATCTCGAAAAATGAACAGGCAGAATGTCAAACGTAATTCTGCACAAATTTCGTGCACAGGAACTGCTCACAATACTAGTCAGTCAAAACTGTGCCTGTGCTCCGAATACCCTAAGTTTTATAAATTAGAAACACCTTGGCTTTGATTTGATGTTCATGTGCTGTTAGAAAGTGTTTCTATTTATGTGAAATTATGTATCAAAACGAATTTTTCGTCGCACTCCGTACGGGGCTTTAAGTGTTAAACATAGTTGTTGTGTGCTCCGAATATGTCAACTTTTGTGAGAACAAAACACCTTTTTGCGGGAAAGTTTACTTTTCTGTTTTCATTTTAAGAAAAATGCAGCTAAAGGCCATCGAATGCTGCAAGAATCAGGGAAATCAGTGAACACGCTCCGCTTTAAAGCAAAGTATTCTCGGTGAAAAGGTCATGCTTTGTATTTGGTAGGATCAATTGGGCGCGGTGTTCTATAAGCTGATGCAACCGGGTGAAACTCAAAGCGTTTGAGCCAAGCCTAGAAGCAAAAACGGCGAGAATACAAGCAAACGCACGATAAGGTAATTTTGCTACATGAAAACTTTTGGCCACATTTTTAACAGCCGGTCACAACATACCTTGAAACGTTGAAAAGGGAAGTCCCACCTATATTCGCAGCCCATACATTGCCCCTTCCAACTAATATTAGTTTAAGTCAGAGGCGGCCAAATGGAGAGGACAAAAAAGTGCGCTTGTGTTGGTGAACAAGAGAGCTCTCTCCAGACAACAGACGTTTTACTTGCAATGCAGTGCTCACCGATTCACACAACCATAACTTCGGCTCGCTCTTGCATAAAAACACGACTGACTTCGGCTCAGATGAGCTGTGGATGGCCACCTCTGTTTTAAGTCCTTGAGAATCAGCACATTCGTTCTTTTAAAGATATCCAAAATTGGATCGCATCTTTTTTTTTTGAGATGGCAGCCGAAAAATACCAGAAAAATTCTTTGAAAAATGAATTAGTAACAAATTTTTTACAATAAAGCTTCAAACTTGAAAAACAAAAAATCTTCTAAAACTTTTGGGTCGAAAAGACACGACCGAATCCGACCCGACACGACAGACTGCATATGCCCTCTCTCTCTCTCTCTCTCTCTGTGAGAGAGCTATCTCTCACTCCCCTTGCCTATAAGAACCAAATTGAGAAAGAATTTAGCTCCATAACAAGAGCAAAATTCTCGAAAATTGAAGACCGAATAAATTTTATTCAAGAGTGTTCGTACTCAAATTATTTATTCTCGTTTTTTTGTGAGTGCGAAAAGAATCTCTTATCATACAGGTCTATGAGGCAAGTTTTCTTGATAATTCTTTGTTGCTTTCATTAGCCTTAGCATCAGACCTGATTTAATTTTTTTATTTTTTCGGAGGGAAAAATCTAATATATAATGTCCCTTTTGTTATTCCATCAGCCCATCTTTCCATCATTTTAACTATTAACTGCCGACAAGTTTCAGTTTGTTGTAACGAGCTCATCGTGCAGCCAACCCACATCGAAAAAGAAAATGATGAAAATTATTACAAAACAGCTGGTGTCTCTGAACCGGTGGCGGCGCACCTATTGAGGATCTGTCTGTCTGTCGTTTTGGTGGCCCTTTCCTTCCAATGCAATGCTCCCTCCTGCTGTCGTCTGTGTCTGGGCTTGCATCTGGGCAGGGCAAGGGCAGCGCGTAGAAATTGTTAAAATTCTACGTGGTCAGCATTACGCTACAAATTTACAAACGAAAAAAAAAAAATTTAACATGCTGGAGTCCAAACACAGAGGGAAAGAGAGCAGACGCACACATTTTGCTGCATAATCGTATCGCTTTCAAGTGTTTGGTCTGCGCCATTGCCAAAACTAGTTGAGAATTGCATAATTCAAATAACAATTTAATTACCCACTGCTTGACCCAATGAGTGCGTGTGTGTGTGTGTGGCTTTAAGGATTATGAAAGTGTATTCGAAATGCCCATTCATAAAGTTCATTCAGCTTTTTGGATTTTGTGGCAACTCATTAACAACAACAAAAACATGTAAAATTAACAATAGAGTTGCCTTTTTCAGCAATTTCATTGTTGACACTATCTGTCGAGATCTGTCCTGTCATAATTGTTGCTCTCTGATTGAACTTTTTGAAATGCAAACTCATGTCAAAAAGGAAAAGTGTTGAAAACTTGCAATTTCCAAATGCAGTTTTGGGGAAAAATGTTGCCTCTTTCACCGGAAATTTCTGAAAACAAAAATGCGCCTTTCATCTTGGCGGCTCTTTGAGCATCTGCCGCTGCTGTGTCTTTTGCGTCGGCAACAATTTAAACTAATTAAGTTGTAATGGCGCACTCAAGAAACGCTCCAAAAGCTGGTCTCAAGTTTTGGCTTGTTCAATATTTTTTTCACTGTTTCCTACTGTTTTCCTATTCGAATTGGATCCGTTGGCTGGCCAGTGGATGATGCTGCTAATTTTTCTATAGTGCCGCACGCCTTTTTTGAAGTTCACCAAAAAAAAAAAAAAAAAAACCTCGACTCGCCGCCGTTTGGTCTTCATCTATTAGTTCAGTGGCCCATTAATGTGCATATATTGCCTGCTCTTTTTTTCAGTTTGATTGCGGTAATTGTGTTAATTTTGGATAAAAAGAGGAAACAAAAAAGTTTATACTTTTTATGCAGTGGGAAAATTGAACTGGGCTTTATTTGGGTCAATTGGAGGTGGCGGAATGAGCTAATTGGATGGCTTTTAGTTGTGCCAAATTTTAAAATAAATAACGCATTAAATATGGCAAACCGATGTGAGATTTGAAATATTTTAGCAGCTGATTAATTAAAAAAAAAAAAAACACCTAAGCAGTTTAAATTTTTTCTTTACATGCGCAATGGGCATTTAGTGGTCCATTGCGCCCTCTAAGCTTGGCTCATTATATCGCTCAAAACTAAATCAAATTAATTTTGTTGCAAATTTCCACGTGGTTAATAAGGAAGCGCTTGCCAGAACCATGGCGGAAGGTAGAAGTTTCGGTAGCTTATTGTTGCTCTAAGCGTAAGGTACACAGCTTCTATAGGCACTTAATGTTATACTATGTGTCCTGAAGTCAGTTAGGAGAGCATTACAGAGATGGCAGGAGAACAATGTTCCATAAAAGGACCATGGATGCACAAGCTTAACTCTAATAAACAGCAACTTCAGACTACAAATTCTATTTCCACAGATGCAAGCGGACTGCTATGGGCAGTTGGTCATTCAAAACACAGAACATGTCCTGTCTTCTACTTAGGCCCAATATTTATTTCACAACAACTTAACGGCAAGCTGGCACCAGTTGTTCACACCAAGCTTGGCAATGTCTTCCCATCTCAGTTTTGTTCGTCCCTTCCTTTTGTTTGGCTCAAAGTATTTTCTCAAAGTTTTTTCGTACACTAGTCCCTTGACAGATATCAGATTCCTTTCGACGCCAATTGCCGCCTCATGCGCTGCTGTTAATATCCATGCTTCCGCGCCGTATTGCAGGACTTGGATGATAAGCTACTTGTATAGCGCTAATATTGTTTTTCGAGAAAAGGCCCTGCTCTTGAACTCCCTACTGAGCCTATATTAGCAGCGGTTTGCCAGAGTAATATTTATTCGGATTTCCAGACTGATTCGGTTGTCGCTGGTTATCGTTGTCCTAGTTCCTCAAAGATGTACATTTCGATAGCAACAGATTATGCGTGGATACTAACTATTTGTCTGGTCCTCGTATACCGCTAAGCCTAGAAGTTTTGACTGCTTCTCAATATCTGAAAGCGCCCATCAGCATTTACAAAATGCATTAAATCTTTATAAAACATTTTGTCGCTGTGTTGGCATTTGGGCCTGGGAGCTATGACGTTTGAAAGCGACATATCTCCGCGCGGTTTGCAACATGGCGGAAATATGTCGTTTCAAAACGACATATCTCCGCGCGATATGTCGTTTGTAATGCGGCGGAGATACGGCTTTTTAAAACGCCATATCTCCGCCATTGATCACGGCATTGGTTTGAAACGACATATCACCGCCGGCAAAATGTACTAGGCGGAGATATGTCGTCGTATATATGACACTATGCCGAATCATCTCCAGCTTCATTTTTTTATGTGAAGCACCATCAACAGAGATCAACAAGTTGGAAAAATGCACAGACAAAGAAGTAAAAGAAAAATATTCTGAATTCAGTTTGTCTCAGAAAGCACAAGGTCGAAATTTCATCATAATAAATGGTCAAATTATTTTATTTTTGATTGTGCATCGTTTTTAAAACTCATATGCAAAAAAAAGTATACAAATCCATCTTGTCAAAGCTTAAATATTCTCAGTACCGAAGCTAAAACAGAAGTACATTTATGATTCTAGGCAAGTTTGTCACGCTGAAACCTAATATGGTTATGGAAAATCCGTATCTAAAATAAAATATATAAAATTTAAAAATGACTTATATTGGTACATTCGAATCTTATTTAGGCCTGTTCCCGTTTCCGAATTCGATTGATCTGAATTGGTAAGAGCTGCGATTTCTAAGAGACGATTAACGAATTCGGGCGAATCTTTGTAAAAGGGGGTTTTGAAGTTAAAAGCCGAAGAACACATTCGGTTTTTGGAAGCGAGTACATTTAACAATTCCGATTCCGCATGATTTGATCGGAATCGAAAACGGGAACAGGCCTGATTATTTCCCTTATTCTTATACACTTGAAAAGCTTATTACAATTCTACCCAGAAGTTTGCAACGCATACAAGGAATCATTTCTGTTTTTTCAGTGTACGCATAGAAAAAGTAGAACTGGAAAAACTTTGCGATATACGAAAATTAACCGCTATGTTTCAATTTCGATTTGTGCGAGGTGTATCACTATAGCCGCACAACTTAATGTCATATTTTGTGTTATTTGCGTACACTTGTAATAAATTTGTAAATCTGTCAAGTGGGCCAGTGCTGTCAGATATCGAGAAAGGCAAAATACTGGCGCTCAAAAGTGAGAATTGCTCATTACGTGAAATTGTCTGAAAAATTTGTTGCTCCGACAAAGTTTTTTGAAAAACCAAAATGAGTATGGAAAATAAAAACCGGAGGACGTAAACCGAAGATAAGTCAAAAATTGAAGGTGGCACCAAGGTTTCTGGACCGCCATAAAGAAGGCCGGATGAAATTCGTTAGAGATAACATGGCAACTGACTGGACAAAGATAAACTGTTAGAGCATTGCATATACTAATTCATCTTTCCAAATCATTTTCTCGGATGAGAAAAAGTATAATTTTGACTTTCCTGATGGGTTTTCGCACTATTGGAGGTATTTGAGAATGGAACCCCTATAATTTTCTAAGAGAAATTTTGGATATATTTTGGTTATTGGTTATTTTTGTGTGTGGTGTGAAGGGAGGGGTAAATCTCATATCATATTAATTTCCACATTTTTTTAAAAAAACTTGATGAAAATGTTAACCTTCTACCTGTAGTAGAATTATTTTTGGCCACACTTTCATACAAGAGGAACCAGTGTGGAATGTGCCTATTTGGTGGATTGACCAGATCTTAAACCACACTGATAAGGTCCAAGCAGTGTGCTCTTTATGGACTTAAGACCTCCGAAAAGAATTCCCGATAGAATGTTATATGCAATGGGTAGAAAACTGTTCTCACAGTAGTTTGTGCCAAGTGCAGGGTCTTCTTCTCTGGTAAACATTATGTTCGAATCAGAAACAAATTTGCCAGCAGTTAGCAACAGAGCCTTGGGAGAGTCATCTAAGTGAGAAAAAAGTGTTCTTGGTGGACTTCCAACTGCTACCCGATATAGCATAGTTGCCAGATTCAGCCTGTTGCAACTGTTTTCGGCCCCAGGGAACAATCACCTTTTGAGAATCTATTATTTGGAAGGAATCTCAAAAAATCGAAAAAAGCATTAAACAGCCCTCGTTTAATGTCTTTCTAAAATATTAATTCTTTGGGTTATACAATTCAAGCTTTTCACTAGCTTTTTCTAGAACTTTGTATCTGCTGTGATTCACATGTTTTCTTTGAACCTAACAGTATATTAAAAATGACTTCTTAAACAAAATTGATCAAGTATCCAGAATTTGGTATGCTTTCTTGTCCCCTCCACTTAATCTTCTTGTCGCTTGTTGTGGTCAATAAACTTGCGTAGCTTGGCAGCCGAACTGATTGCATAATGAAATTTAAGCTACTACGAAATATCTATAACATAATTGAGAATAAGAGCATTTTTTTTTTGTCATCTGAAAACTTCTAGCCAAGTCATGGTCCAAAAGTTGTCAACAATGTTGGCTAAGAAGTAAAAAAAATAAAACAAAAATGTATTGAAAAGCCATCTAATGTAATTTGTGGATGGAAGAAAAAAAAAACTGTACTGAAAACAAACAGGCATTGATTGCCAGACTCAGTTAGGTTCCAGTGTATGGATAAGTTAATTATGTCTCTGGAATACACCAATGACAAGGCGTTATGTGTCAGGACAATGCTGTTCAGAGCTACAGCTTCATTTGCAGCAGGATACAATTTGAACAATTGTCGAGTTAAAAGTTAAAATTAATGAAATTTCAAAACGCACGCACAGAGAGCGAATGGAGATACACTGAGAAAAACATATTGAAACTGGTTTTGTTGTACTTTAAATATTAAGCATGATTTAATCCTAGGTGTACTTTAACAACTAACAAAACAACAGTTGAAATGAGTGAAATAAGACCAAAAATGCTTTATTCAGACATTATTAGTATTTAAATTAAGTAACAAGGTTTAGGAATTTGCTTTCTTGGTTCAAGTTTAAGATTATTAGAAATAATCTTTCAATGACAGCAAAGTTGGCAATCACTTGGTTCAAGAATGATTGATGTCATTAGAATGGTAAATACGTTTCATATCTTACTTAACCTTTCCCAATTTGCCTATGAAAGCTAAAAAAAGGGGACGAATTTGGCTTGATTTCTAGAACGAAATTCTTACTAATTCCAGAATGAATAATTTATTATTTAAGATTTTGGTAACAGAAATCCATAAGATTCTCTACTGCTTTTATCATTTATCATAACCTGTTGATGAACCTTTTATTCTCTATCAAAAGAAATTTGTAAGCTTCAAGTGTAGAATTAGTTGTTCTTATTTTAAGTACGTATGTCCTTGTTATGATTAAGACAAACTAGGATAAATAGTTTTCCTTCGAAATTGCAATTAAATGAAGGCAATAACAAAATTAAAGCACCGCGATTCTTCGACGTTATAAATGACGGGATGAGAAGGTAAGGCATATTACTGATTGTTGTTGTAGCGCCCTTTCTTAAGGTTTTGATTCCAGTCGTTGATCTAAAATATTTTCAAATAGTTTGAAATGTACTTTGTATATACCGAATTTAGAACTGAATCCCTTAGACTCTGTTTGGTTGAGGTTTATTGGTATTCTTGAAGCGAACTTTACATATTGATAACATCACGAATTTGAACCCAAACCGGACCTCCAATTGGATAAAGATTCGGTCAAATATGACCTTTATAGTTTTCAATTTTTTAAAGATGCTCCAGATTAAATTGTGGGAATGCTAAAAATTTTAGAAGAGACGGAATCGCTATCCCAGAGATTGAGTAGAAAAAGTTGTCCAAGTGTTATAAATTTCCTTCTACTAAGAGCTGGGCAGTGACAAAGCAGATGTTCACTGAGAGAATAAAAATGATAGTTTTTGATGATCCTCAGCATATTTTCGGTATCCATTTGGACTGAAAGGTTAACTATTCGTGGGGATCCATTGGATATTTTCGAAGTCGATTTATTTTCGCTTAAAAAGGATATATCAAAAAGAAATATTTCATTGATCTTTGTTCTTCATCCAAAGGAGCTGAAAAATGTGAAAAGGATATTTAAAAAAAAATGGATATTTCGAATATCCATGACACGGGGATCTTTTTTCTGTATAGTAATGTCTCCTCCTTCTCCTCACTCTTGCTGATTTTACAGAAATTGTTGAGAGCGACTCTCAAGCGTGCTGCATGCCTGCCAATGAGGACCTTTCAGGGCCCAAAGATCTAGTAGTTATGAACCAAACCACTAACCAAATTAGTAGATTCCATGAATTGAACTTTAGACTTTGCAACAGGTTCGAAGCTACTACCAAACCTTTAAAATTCGGGGGGTAGGCAGCTTTGCAGCCATTTTGAACAAATTTTAAAATCAAACCAGCATGTTTTAGCAGGCTCGAGATCATGTTATGTTAGCACATAACTTTAAAATAGAAACACACCAGACCACAAAGGAGGCTGGTACTCCCAGTCCCATCTTCTGCAGTCTTTGTCTGTGTTTTCCTGTTTTAAAGATATGTGCATGACCTCGAGCCTCCTAAGACTTGCAAGTTTGCTTATCCATAAAGGTCATTAAAACAGTCAAAAATTTTGCAATTTTACAAATATCTCGTGGATGTTTCGCATCAATTTCTATTACTATTTTCATATCGGATCGGAAGAATACAAATTGGTGCACCGATACGAACTTCTAACTTGCAACTTGTAAGTATTTTCTTACAAACTTACAAAACACTTTACATTTTCTCAAAGTGTAGGCTACGTGCAAACATCAAATATATACAGAAGAAATTGTAGTTGGAACAATTCTTTTTCTATGGCCAACATTTAAGATACAAAAATGACTTTCATTTTAGTAGCTAAACGAACACAATAGATAATGCCGCCAAAGGTTCGGATTCGTTAGTTCGTTTGGTTTGGTCTATGGGGAATTTGGATACGCCCAAACACAAAAAGCGTGTGAATGCGTGTCTCGAATGCGATATTAATCTCAAACATCGAACATGGGCTGTATACCCCGCCGCGCATCAATGGATTTTTAATAATAAATAATAATAATAAGCAGCAGCAGCACATAAATGCCTATGAATAGCTAACGAAGCACTGGACAGGAGGGTAGATTTCGACGCTAAGCAAACAAAATGGTTGCCTGGGATTTGGAATAGCGACTAATGCCATACTCAATGAGCCGGTTCCGTAACAGCAAACATTACAGAGCAGGGTGGTGGGTAGTTGGCTGGGTTAGGGGGTGGGGGTGGTGTTATATATATATATATACAGCTTATAGGCCAAAGTTGAACACATACATATAGTACGTACGTGTGCACATCTCTCTGGCTGCCATTTTTGGCGAATCATGTTTCGTTCATTTTTCAAAAGAAAAATGTTGCATGCGACGGCGGCTGCTACTTTTACTGCCACTGGCAGTGCCACCGCCATCAGAGTTTGCTTCTTCTACTTCTTCCTCTGCTGCCGCTGTTGTTAATAATAAAAGTTCGTGTGCGTGTCAAAGTTTGTTTGAAAGGCAACCGTTTGGATATGAAATGGGGCGCGGTTCCAAGCAGATTAGCAGCAGCAGCAGCAGCCTCATGGGGGCCCTTTTTATCGATAAGCGGGGAGTGGGAAAAACGGAAAAAAGCTCATTTTTCTTTTAATTTTCGTGCCTGTCAACTCAAAATGCCTACGTTCATTTATAAACGTCTCGAAAATACACGCACGCACTGCTTATACAATGGCTTCCCTCAAACTCCACCCCAAACCCCATGTCAGGATAATCCATTTTCGTTAATATTAGAGCAGCAGCAGTTGGCGGCCATTTTTCTTATGGGCAGCAAAAACCAATTCTGAATTCTAATAAGCTGAGTCTCTAGGCTCGAGGGCTTAAGAAAACATTATAACAGAAAGGATTTGAAATTAAGTTATGGATTCGGTGCAAAAGTTGAGACCAAAATTTCGGAATCAGCGATGTTAAGTGAAATATTACATTCGGGCGCAGCGATTATAAAATGTATTTAAACTCGTATTTCATCGGAACAAAGGGCAAGACCACTAAAGGAAAACTCTGCATAGAGGTATAGAATAAGTGTTAAATTCGACATCCATTATAGTCTACGTTTTTAGATTCGTGACTCAAGATTACTTTGTGATTATTAAAAGCAAAATGTAATATTTTTATACTCTGTACCGAAGGTACATAGAGTATATTAAGTTTGTGCAAAAGTATGTAACAGGGAGAAGGAATCATTTCCGACCCTATAAAGTATATATATTCTTGATCAGCATCAACAGCCGAGTCGATATAGCCATGTCCGTCTGTCCGTCCGTATGAACAAACAGATCTCACAGATGGTAAGAGATAGAGGTTTGACATGTATGGGACAAATGCTTCTTATACCTGCAGGCAGATCAAGTTTATTTTCAATTTTTGCCACGCCCCCTCCCGCCCCCGCAATTTCGAAAAACGTCATATCTCCCACAGTTTTGAGATAGATGATTCGTACCTTCTAGAGATAGTTAGTCATTATAAATATCTATCTATTTGCCGAAGAAATGATAAAGATCGGATAAGCGGGTTCTCGGTTAAGAAGGGAAGTGCAATAAAGACGCCTCCCACGCACACGCAAACAACACCGCATTGCATGCATCAAAGAGAGAGAGAGAGAGAGAGAGAGAGAAAAACTTAGAGATGAACACAGTGGCAGCGACGCATTCAGCATATACACCGGGTACAGAGTATGTTATAGTCGGGCTTGACCGACTTTCTCACTTGTTTTTTTTTTTGACAAGACCGCCTAAATATGACTTCAATCTCACTTTCCGAAAGTGAGGCTTTAAAAAGTTATCTTCCAAGTATTGACACTCTTTCGAATTTTCTATATCATCATCGATTTAAGCCCAAGTTTTTTCTTCGATACATGAGACATTATAATCTAATAGGCCTTAATGTCAAAGCCTCGAACACTAAGCATTAGCAAACTTTGGTTCGAAGTTCGAACTTCGATACCACGAATCGGAGCTCAAAAAAAGATAGTTTTTTTCATCTTAACAAAAAATAGTCAATTTTTGCTGTTAAATAGTTAGATGAAACCCCATCCATACCAGAGCCGAGCCAAATCTTCTCTTCAATCTCGTCCAGTCCTCACTTTGGGTGTAAAATTAATTTCCTTTTTTTTCCCTCTTTCTTTGCTCCAATTGAATTTTTTTCTATCTTTTCTTTTTATTTTAAGCCTTTATTTGTTTATATGTAAGAAAAAAGTAACGGGACAAATGCAACGGTAATTCAGAATTCTGCTTTCGTCGAGAAATTCGCTAAATGTGTGCTCTATTTTTGGCTCATCTGAATAGGTTTGACACTTTCACTTCACTTTTTGATTGACTGCGTGAATGAACAGAGTTGAATTCTGCAACTACTATCAGCTTTTTGTAAAATGGGCCGCGGAAAACCTTTAACCGATTTTGAAAAAGGTCAAATAAAAGGCTATATTGATTCTGGTTTAAAACACTATGAAATAGCCAAGAAAATCGGTGGAAGTCAAAACGTTGTGAGTAATTTTCTTCGTAATGAAGCTGACTATGGAAAAAAAATGAATGGACGAAAAAAATATCCAACAACAGCATCGGAGAGGCGACTTATGCCTCAAATTCCCACCTTTCTGCTGGTAAAATTAGGGTAGAATGCGGCGTAAATGCTAGTGTGGCCACTGTAAAACGAATTATTCGAAGCGCCAAACACTTGAGGAGATTGAAAATAAAAAAAACCACGTCTAATCGATGCTCGAAAGGAAGCACGACTTCGATTTGCTCGAGAACACATGACGTGGAACAAGGAGTGGAATACGGTAGTCTTCTCCGACGAAAAGAAGTTCTACCTCGATGGACCGGATGGCTATAATTACTATCTCCACGATATGCAAAAGGAAGAATGTTTTTTAAGTCGTCATCACTCATGTGCAGGTGGAGTAATGGTGTGGGGAGCCATATCGTTTTATGGAACATGCGAGCTCCAGTTTGTCACCTCGAAGATGAACGCAGATGTGTACAAGATTATGCTCCAAAAGGCTTTTCCCCAAGTTTTCGGAGATTTATGGTCAAATTCCATGGACGTACCAACATGACAACGCTCCCATCCATACCGCCGTTGTAAAAGTGATTAAAGATCAAAACGTCAAATTGCTCGAATGGCCGCCTTACTCACCTGACGTTAACATTATTGAGAAAATTTTGGGACTTTTGTCCAGGAGAGTATATGAAGGAGGAAGACAATTTAGTGACTCTGGGACCCTAGTTGAAGCAATTAAAAAAGCCTGGTCAACAATTTCACTAAATGAAATTGATGAATATTATGATTCCTTACCAAACCGTATGTTTGAAATAATTAAGAACAAGGGTGGGTGTACCAAATACTAAATTATGCTAAAACAGTGTCCTTTATTATTAAGTTACCCAGTGCCTTGAAATTTTGATTTATAGACTTATGTTTAATTTTATAGTTTTAGTTTATGTTTTAGTGGTCAAACCTATTCAGTTGAGCCAAAAAAATTGAGTTTTTGAAAAAATAATACGTTTTTTTGAAAATTTGAGGGATTATACATATTGCGAATATAAACGTAAATTTTGAAATTTGAAGTCGATATCTTAAAAATTGTGGGAGTTATCCTTTTTATTGTCGTGGCAGAAGTGGGACAATAGGAGTCTACATTTCAAATTTGGACGAACACGGTTATATCGACTCGGCTGTTGATGCTGATCAAGAATATATATACTTTATAGGGAAAAAACAATTTTCCAACCGAACATTTCTATGGCAGCTATAAAATGTAGTCATCCGATCCGGTCGGTTCCGACATATTAGCAGCGTGCAGTATTAAGAAGACTATGTGCAAAATTTCAGCTCGATAGCTTCAAAGCAGCGGACAGACGGTCGGACAAAGCTTAAACGACTCGGCTCCTCATGCCGATCAAGGGTGGTCCATCTAGTGTTTGGAATTTGAACTATTCATAATTTGACTTTAAAAACGTCAAATGTCATTTGGAAAGCGACTAACATTTAGTAATAACTTTGAGATTTACGAAATGGGTCGCTATTTAAAAGATCGTCTGGCCGAAGATGGTGAATTTGACCGAAAAATCATCTCTTTGTATGAAACACATTTTTACCTCGATGGTTATGTTGATAATCAAAATTGTTGCATTTGGGACACAGAAAATCCGAAATATGTGTCACTGTTTGGTGCGGATGTTGGTCTCGAGGCATCATGGGTCCATTTTTCTTTGAAAAAGAAGAAGGAGCTACCGTGACCGTGAATGGTGGGCGCTACCGCGCAATGTTAAGTGATTGATTCTTCGAGGAAATTGAAGCGGAAGACTTGGACAACATTTGGTTTCAACAAGACGGCGCTACACAGCGCACGCCACAATCGATCTTCTGCGCCCTATCTTCGAAAATCGAATAATATGCAAATACGAAGTTGTGAATTGACTGCCAAGAAGCTGTGATCTGACACCGTTAGACTATTATGTTTGTGGAGCGGTCAAGGACAAATGTTATACAAACAAATTTGAAACAATGGATGAGTTGAAGAACGCGATTCGATTTGCTATTCATGACATACGTGCCGAAACAATTGAAAATGTTCTCACTGCCAAGTCGTGGTGGTGGTCATTTGACCGAAATTGTTTTTCATAAGTAAATGACATGAACCAATCTTCCAATAAATGTTTAACCTTTGAAAAATATCGAGCCGTTTGTTTTTATCCACCCTGTATATACTTAATGTGTACGGAGATGATTCCTTATTTGCGTTGCAAGCTTCTAGGCAAAATCATAAAAATTATAATACACTTTTCAAGTGTATAATAAAAACAAATCTGTAGGAAGTACAAGAACGAATGTTTTGAAGATTTGCTCAAAAGCAACAACTATATAAAAGAGATGCAGAAAAACTGTTAATTACCGGGTGCTGTGTTTGTGTCCAGGGGATCGATCGATTAGCTCTGGATTAATGGTTTAAAAGCGAACAAACAACGTTTCAAAAGTTTCCCTGATCCCAGAAGAACGACAAATTGTAAAAGCTTTGAAAAAAAAAATCTAAAAAATTTAAATGTAATATCCACACATTCAAATCCATTATTCATCATTCATTCATTACTGAATAGCAATCAACTTAGGGCAACAATTCTCGATTGTCTCTATCTTCATTCATTTTAATCTAATTTTAAAATCGTCAGTTTTTTATCTTTACAAATGTCCGCCAAAACTTTAGCAGTGTTGAAAGGGAAATGTAATAGCTCACAGCAGGCCAAAAAAACAAACGATAATATCCTAGATAAGATATCTCACACAAAGCGTGCCGTTGTAAATCTGTCAAGTTGTTTGCCTGTACCAGTTTAATGTACTAAATAGCAAAGAAATGAGTCTAGTCAAAACTTACCAGTTTCATTATCAATCGTAAACGGTATTCCATTCCATTCATTGCTAATATCATCCAGGGGATTCGAGTCCTTGTCATTATTGCTGGTCTGTGGGAAAAACACAACCATCATAAAGTAATCCTAATGTAAATATTGTGAAATTCAATTCAAAACTACTTTCCTTATCTTGCCGAAGCTCTTCCAAAGCTTTCAGCTTCTCCATATCATCGGCAGCAATGTCGTTTTTCTCATCATCGGGTTTGGCAATCGAAGGACTACCGGATTTGTCATCCTCCTTAGTGGCTTTAGCTGCATCAGATGCAGCACTATTGCCACTGGCAAAAGAGGCGTTAATAATCTGCTCCTGATCGAGACTAAAGCCGAGATCCACATCTTGCTTGTAAAGCACCTCAGCTATTTCACTTTCCTGCAAAGTCAAAACAAAGTGGAAAGATTTTAAACGTTGTTGACTATTTAGTAATAAATATAGAAATTTTAATTGCGAGCACATACTTTAAAGATAAACACTCTCATATTCATTGAAATGGTTAAATAGGAAGTTTGTTAGTGTTTTGTTATATGCTCTTAATGGCGTTTTCTACGTCGTTTCACTTAGATCACCCGTCGTCCACGTTTGGTAGAGGCTAAAGAGAGACTGACCGTGCTATCTATATCTGCACTCTTGTATAGACAAGCAACACATGGCTAATGTTTGCTCTTATTGTTTTTTTCTATACCCTGTGTCAGAGGGTGCTATCAATTTATTGCAAAGTCTGTAACGTCTCATTGATATCTCAAACTTTGCGCTTTAAAAACCGGTCTTAGCGAAAGTTAAAACTTGAGATATATATGAGACGTTACAGTAAATTTATAAATTGATTTCGCATAAGTTTTGCGATTTATAGTGAAATTTTTGCAAAAGTGAAATAGCAAGTTACTCCCATGTGTTCTACAAATAGCTTTCGACCCAATATCGACCCAAATCCAATTGGACTATTTGGAAATAAATTAAAATTAAAATAAATCTTTAAGTTCATCTCCCATATGATTTTTTATAAATGTCGGTTCCAAACAATAAAACCACATTAAATTTAGAACTTAACATGTTTTTGCGGAAAACAAACCAAAAGAAAGTTGGGCACCCAATGGTCCGTTCCGCCCGCGACCCATTTTGCATCTTAAAACGCAACTAACTGACTAGATAATCGAACCTTTATCAATAACATGAATCCAATGCAACTCTTATACGATCTCCTCAGTAGAAGAAAACTAGCATTCGACCAACATTCCCTAATTATTCACCAGTGAGCTCCAAAGCGAGCCTTAGTCGGCAAATTATCGTGCTGGATTAAATTGGAATTTTGTGTATGGGGAAGCTCATAATATAATTTGGAAAGAAATCTCCACAGGTTTTCTTATAAACATTTCGAACTAAACTATGTGAACCGATAAGAGGCTCAAGTCTGGCAACTCTTGTCATCTAATCTACTAACCGAATTTACATGAATTTCTTATAGTGTGATAGACAATCTAAGAAGCGTATACAATATTTGGATATTATGAGTATAGCCTATTTGGTTAATTAGAACCAACTCATATGAAAAAACAGCATGATAATTGTACGAAAATTTCTAGAGATATCCAGGACACTTCCGGTAAGGTCAATACTAGAAAAACTTACTACAAATTTTCTAATGAACATGTAGACCAGGGCACATAGCCACCAGTGGTCGAAGTCAGTCGTGATTTCTCATAGACTCGAGTCTAAGTTATTGCTGTGTGATTCTGTCCTCTCCATTTGGCGAACCCTAATTTTGACCAACAATTTTTGAGAGCAGCACAACCACTTAAAGAGATTTTAGTCCAAACCAAGTGGTTTCACAATTTAGATAGGAGTCTAAAACCAAGAAATGAATAATTTAAATTTTCAAAAATATCCTTGAACCTCGCCATTTGTGGTCTTTTACTTATCGAATCAGCTTCGGAATCGAAACAAAAACCTTTAAATAATATCGCTTGGTAGAAGATTCGATTCTATAAATTTGGTTCAACTAGACTGGAAAAAATACTCAAGTATAGGCCGAGTTTACCAGCACAAATCACCGACAAAATAGATTGATTAATCTAGTTCGATTGTTGCGGTGAGCGAATTTGAAGTGCATTCATGATTGTTTATTTTTGTGTTTTTGAGGGATAAAAACAAAAGAAAAATTTAAGCTGTCATCTGAAATCAAATTGTTAGCTTTCATGCTGGTGAACAAGGCCAATGTTTAGAATGTTTAAAGGGTATGCAAACTTCGGCGTGACGAAGTAAGTTTAACAATATTTTTATAATTCCCATTAAATTTTTGCAGATAAGTTTCGACTGTAGATAAAGTTACGTCGGCCAGAACGGAAGATAGAGCAAGGGCCCTGGTGAATATGTAGAAGCGAACAAAAGATAAAGCAGTGTTGCACCTAATCCAGTTGGGTCGACTATGTTTTTATCCTAGTGTTTATCTTGTTATGAAAATCATAATGATTTTTGGACAGAGATTAAAACCGTAACCGAAACCGTAACCCTTAACCGCTAAAATCACTTTAAAATTTGTAACCGAAACCGTAACCGTAACCAAAAAAAATATCGTTTCTTATAACCGTAACCGTATAACCTTTATTACCATAACCGGTAATCAGTACCGAAACAGAAACAAATATACGGGTTAATTTCGGTTTTCCTCCACTAAAAATTTCGATAAACGTTAATCAGTGCCGGGCAAATGTAGCGGGCAAAAAAGTATACTTGTGTGTAGTGAGCAAGAGAGCTCTCTCCAGACTACAGCCGTTTTACATGCAATTCAGTGTTCACCGATTCACACAACCATAAGTTCGGCTCTCGTTTGCATAAAAACATGAGTGACTTCGACCCCTGGTAGCTATGACTGGCCGGCTCTGGTCTAGACCAGGGCAAGCCAAATGGAGAGGACAGAAAAATATGCCCTTCTCTCTTTGAAACAGTTATGCATGGCCGGCTCTGACGTAAATTTATTTGATGTATGCACAATGAACATTTGCTTACATTTGCCCCCCACTGTTACTGACGGGCACAAAGAAAAGAGAGCGAACGAGAAAGAGTGAGTGCAGCTAACCAAAATCTTTACCCCTCTCTTCTATCCTTATACATATTTGATATTACTTTGGATACTGGCTATTTTAGCCGATCCAAAAATGTACGAATTTTTATTTTTTCTGTAACCTAAGATGTGGGACAATATAAGCCAAAATTTTACAGTTTAAGCACCAGAAATAGTTGCATCAACAAGAATGCTGGGCGAACTGTTAGTCTTTAATGATTGATATTCTATCTAGATTCAATGTTAATTTGAAATCAAAAACAACAACTCAGCATTGACCAAACTTTAGACTCACGAGTTAGAATTTAGAGAACCAAATCTGTTCGAGAATGATGCTTACCTATGTGCAATATTTCTTGATCCGAGATACAATCTGTCGAACAGATATTAACTGTATTAAATTGTTATGAAATCTTCAGTCAAATAATGGACAACCATAATTTGATTGAATTATCAGAGGAAAACAGTCTAAAACCAAGTTGGTCGGAGATTTCCAGATTAACAGCAATCTGACATCTTCATTAAAAATATGTTTGGTACACATATTGCAACGGTGGGAAAAATTAAAACAATATTTCCAGATCTTTTTAAATTATCAAAAGTTTTGCTAGCAGTACCACCCAACCAAATAAGTGTTGAGCGTTTGTTTTCAGGAGTAGAATTTTTAATAAATCCCCGCTTTTATCGGCATGATTTGTCAGTTGTATTTTATACTAATAACCGTAACCGTAACCAAAACCCGAAACAGAATTAGGTTAATAACCGTAATCAGTACCGTAACCGATATCCCACAACCGTTATATAACCGTAACCGGAAAAATGCGATCGGACAAAACAGTAACCTTAACCCAAACCGTTATTCGTTCGGGTTTTAATCTCTGTTTTTAGGGTAATTAAAAATTATAAATTTCATAACCTCATTATAATCACTTTGAACAATTATCACCCAAAAAAAATTGTAATGGTAATTTTGACTTACTGAGTAAAGGGTATTGAGTAATGGGTAATGGCTTATTTTTACCATTATTATTACCCATTGGGTAACGGGTAATGGGTAATAATATGCAGACAAAATCGTCACGATAAAAGGTCCCAACCGAACTCTAAGAAGCAAAGTCCAAACAAAAGAATACAGACAACACACAAATAGAAAAAATCGGATCCACATTGAAAATTCAAAATTTGAAGAGGTATACAGTTTTTTCAAGAATCTGGACTATTTGTTTAACTTGAACTCCAACAAACTGAGAGAGAAATAAACTTTTCAGTAAGACTTTGATATTATATGGAACCCTTTGAAGTATCAAGACATTAAATCGTTGAAGTATCAAGACATTAAATCGAAATTGAAGTTCAATTCGGGCAAGAAAATAATTATGGGCTACATATTCGGCAATGGACTCGAAAATTAGCCACCGTCTACAACTCCAATTTGCAAATTACTGTGCGAATTTGATTAAGAAGTGATTATTTTGAAGTTTATTTTTTCATATTTCATAGATAGTTTTACACCATTTGTTTAGCATCTGTTTTTCTCCAACTCTTTCTAGAGGTTGTTGTTGTTTGACAAATGATTTTCACTATCATTTGCACGTTAGTCAGAGACACCCTATTAAATACATTTCACTTCTTTCCTCCAAATGTCTCTCAATTCTCTTAGCTTAATAGAGCGACAAGCTATTGATGCGCTCTTTGACCATTCATAAATGATAAGCTAGCTTATCAATTGAACGTGTCTGTTAAGAGTTGATGTTTTATAATTGTATAACAATGCGTCAGATTACAAAATACTGTGAACATTCTCTTATGGCGTGCCACAACTCTTATCAACTGGCAACACTGTAAAGAATATTTTGCTTTAAATTTAGAGTTAAGAGCTGACCAAAATCGAAAAGAGCCGTCATACACTTGACAAAACTATTGTCAAAAGATACATATTTTGCTCCGTGATGTGTAAATCAATTTTTGCAAATTCATGCATCAGAGTTCGTCCTCAAATTATAGCGTTAATGATGCATTATTAACGCTGGCCGTATCCAGACAGAAACCACTTTAATCCTTTTTAGCCAGCAAGTCAACAACTTTTGTGCGATCGAAAAACGGGGCGTCGTCTTAAGCCGCCAAAAACGTAAAAGAAGCATGGAAATTTCAATGGAAACAGGTAGGCGGCGGCACAAGAATTTGGTTTTTCGGGGATAATCACAGGATAATGGCATACATTAGCAGACAGTGACTGTAAAATGGTGATTCTTTCTCTTTCTCTCTCTCTTGGAATGACACAACACAACAATTGTCGGGAGTGAAATGACTTTGAACTGCTGCTACCGGAATAGGGGACAAGTCCATGACCATTTGAAATGGCTTAATTAAAATGTTTCCGAACTGACATCTATTTTTTTTTTTGGTGTTGTGTTGTTTAATTTTCCAAATGTCAAGCGATATTTTTTCTATGCTGAAAATTGTTCTCTTTTTTTTTGTTTGTGTACCCTGTAGGAAAGATTACATAAAGGGTATATTAGGTATTTAAGAGGCAGAAAAGAAAGAGTCTGATTTAAAATTTTATTAGAATAGGAAGGTGCACACACACAACGGATGGCACAAACATACATGAAGTACACTACAATAGCTGGATTTTGTTGGTGTGACCTTTAATCTGGATAGTAACTGAAATTGTGACCTGCTGAAACTAATGTTTCTTTATTTAGAAAAATTATCAAAAGTTTGAAGCTTTTTTAATATTCAAACCTTCAATATTAAGCTGGCTCGAGGTCCCAATATGCTTGCACATAACTCCAAAAAGCAGGAACACAACACACCACAAGGGAAGCTAGTTCATCGTACAGCTGTTTCATTGCTATCCAGATCAGCAAGCGTTTGTTCTAGAACATCAAAGTTTTATCTTTAGGGTATATCTGTGGAATACAAAGCTTAGGTCCTTCGATCCGCGTATTCTGTTAATTATCCCTCCTACAAAACATTGGTTTTTCGAGCCGGATTTTCTGGAAATCATACCCATTACAGTCATTGTTTGTACTTGAAAACGTCATTTTAATATTTTAACAATCTCTGCCTTCCTTACAAAACATTGATCCGTCGAGCGGGATGATTATTTTTTTCTTTTCAGCCAGCGTTTGTACTTGGAAACGAAAGTTAAATATTTTGAAAATAATCTTCCCTTCACAAAACATTGGTCCTTCGAGTCGGATATTCTGGAATTCTCCACGGTTTTATTTTTTGGGAAGTTTTTGTTTAGGTCCTAAGACTCCTCATACATCCTACCTGCGACCCAGTTCCTTGGCTCGTAAAAGCTTTGTTAGACTGCACCCAGGGTACATTGCAGTCGATCTAGACCGACTTTCTTATTTGCCTTTTTTTTACTTTTTAATAAAATTGTACAACCCCGAGGAGTATTGTGAGGCTTTCTTGAACTTTTCTGCTGGCATGTGAAAACAAAAAGTAATCAATCATTGTGTGTGTGTGTGTGTGTGTGGAACCACGCCTATCTCCTGGATTAGTCAGCAGAATATGGATATGGCGGCGGCATCATTGGTCTCTCTGCTCCGTTTGGGTAAGGGCCACTGAGTTGAGCCCAATCAATTGCTGCCGCGCATTGCTGACAGCGACGCTGGCAGCGAAATGCCAGCAGCAATACCCTAGGGAGCAGGGAGGATGAGCTACTCCGTGTGTATGTGTGTGTGTGTGCAAGTTGGACCCTTTTTATGGTGCACATGCTGAGCGTTGCGCATGTTCGGTAAAAATGAGCAATTAAATTGAGACAGCGGACTTTCAACCCTCTTGGTCTTGGGGTTGCAATCTTGTGCCTTTTGATTGGAAAACACATTTTTAATTAAAGTTGTAGAGAGTCGTAGAATTACTCTAGTAAATAATTGAGCTTGGAAAAGTTCCAAATGCTTGGGAAAATTAACATTGAACGTCGATTTAATTCAAATGGTTGATTATACTATGCCTTTCGCCCTTTAAATTTATACTTGGGAAAGGATCTGGTGTGGCAAGACTTTGCCAAACTTGGTGTGAACAACTGGAGCCAGCACTATAAAAATAGAGCATACTACTTATTTGTGCATTTAAATTAGAGATTGGCATGGGGGATTGTTGTCGAAAGACACAGTCGTCTCGAGCAGACCAAAAACTGCACGAAAACCTCATTTATGTTCATTTGGCGTGTTCCGAATTCCGATTTGGATTTCGTGTAAACGATTGAATTTGCCGTTTTACTTTACCAAATTTATATGCAACTAGTTGACCCGCGCGCTTTGCTGCTTACTAAATGAAATTAATATTTTATTTGTCTATAAAAGAATGTTTCGTTCTACAGAATGACACAAAATGAAATGAAATAGGCGGCCCAAATTTTAAAATTTCTGACTAATTTTTAATTTTTGAAGAACCTTATTTATAGAAAAGTAAAGAAATTATTTTTAAAAAATCTATGCACACATACTCTGGCTATCACTTAAAAAAAAAACAGCATAAAACGTTGCGGAGATAGCCCCTTACACATACATTTTGTTCTACAAATTTATAGTATAGATGTGGCCGGAAATCTTCGGTTACTAGACCAAGTCTATCTTTTTCTACGCATGGAATCCAGTTAACGTTGAGCAATTCCGACAGATATATGATTTTCACATTCCACTGTCCCAGAAACATCTAAAGATTTTGGTCTCGGTTGGTTTGCAAAACGCTCGAAAAATCCCTTCTCTTCCTTTGAGTTGATTTGATGTTGAATTGAAATTTTTTGATTGTAATATATGTTTTAAGATACATTTTTAATTTATTGTTCAAATTTAAGTCATATTCTATACATATAAAGAAATATTTTCGCGTCAGTCGTGAAGTATATCTTGGCAACCCTAAGCTTTTTGTTGTTTGTTGGTGCATAGATGGCTCCACCTAGTTGGCTGGTTTTTCGAAAAGTTATTAAAACGCAAATTGTAATATTAAAACAAATTAAATATTTGATTCATTTGATGCAGAAAACTAATGTTGTTTACATATCCAAAATTAATTTTATTTTTTAAAATTGTTTGGGTGGTGAATTTTCTTTCTTTCAATACATGAGAGAAACAGAATTTTGTTAAAAGATATATCCGTGACACCTCCAATTTGGTTAGAGTTCAATGTACAAACGTGTTTATACGAAAACAGTTAGTTTTTGATGGGTTGATATGCAAAATTATCGGCATTTTCCCCTCTATTACTTATGACAAGATTTTTAAAATTCGAATGAGTCTATTGGTATAAGACTTTCGATATTGAATCCTTCGAATTAAAAGTAAGTATATTTTAAGGTTTTAATAGACAGCGGATATATATTTTGATAGTAGGCAGTAAAATTTTAAAACAAATTTTTTGTCATTTTGGGCATTCTATTTTGACCTACTAGGACTAGAATCTGTTTAAAAATATGCAAAGTCCGCTGTCTAGTTATTATCAACACGCGTGTTTCATTATATTTTCATAAATTTTAATTTACTGTGTAACCACCGAGACAAATTTCTTATCGTTTAAGGTTGTCGTTTTTAGGGCTCAAGTATGCTTGAGAAGCTTATCTACATTTTGGCACTTGTGATTTAACAGTTACAAATTAAACAACATTTTTTTTTTTAGGTATGGTAATGACCTTTTCTATTTGAAAGTTTTTGTTAAATTCTCTCAGTGATTGATACAATACTAAAATATATAGTACACGCCCGCCTTGACCAAAAGTTCAATTGAAATTGAATTTCACAACTAAACTGCTTCAAAACAATACACAAATTCCCGCCAACTGATATGAGACATACTCGTGTGTTCTATGCCAATTCTTATCGCTGCTGAAATGTTATATTTATTTTTGGGCCATGCGACTTTTTGTTAAAGGGTAGAAGAAGAGAAAATGGAGAATTATTTTTGATTTGATTAAATTGACATATAAAGTATATATATTCTTGATCAGCCTTGTCCGTCTGTTCGTCTGCAACAACTAGAACAACTAGATCTCCGAGACTTGAAAAACTAGAGCAACGAAATGGGAATGCACGCAAGAGTTCCCAATAGTTGCCACGCCCCTCCGAACCCATAATAAAAATTTTGAATAACTCCCACAATTTTTAAGATATCGATCTGAAATATAAAACTTACATATTATCAATATCTATAATACATAATTTAAAAACTACATGGTACCGCACTGGTTCGATGACTCAATGTTCTAATCTGGTATATCGAAGCGACTTCGCCTTCGTATTTTCTGTAGTGCGAAAAGGCATTTCCAGTTGCGCTACCTTGTACTTTTTGTATCATGTCTATAATTCCTCAAATTTTCATAAAGATCGCATATTAAATAGCAGAGTTAAGGCCCTGTTGCAAAAATCCCAAAAATCGTTATGAGTTCACTCACTTTTTAGGTTCGGGTTCACAGAGCGGGTTCAGGAGGTCGCTGAACCTAGGTTCGGGTTCGAACCGGGGTTCAGGAATAATATTGTTCTACGCTAATACAGAAAATATGTACGTAAACTGAAACAAACTTAGGGCCTATTTCTGTTCTTCCAGTAGCTGCAAAGTGTCAGATAAGCTCACAGTAGAGCTTTCTGTCACATAAACTTACAAATAACAGAGTAAATTCTATGTTTATCTGATACATAGCAGTAACTCTGCGATTTGTAAGTTTGTGCGACATATAGCTCGATGTAGAAGATGAGAAATCGTGCTTTAAACGTTTTATTCATATAGAAGTTTAGAGGCTTGATAATATCATATTCGAACTTGGATCATCGGACGTTTTAGCAGGCTTCAGCTAAATTAGTCATGAAGCAATAAGTATTAGAGATCAAATGTACACTGCCTCTTAATTTAGAGTGCTGTTAGGCGATAGTCCGCATTGAGATTCTTATTGTCTGTATAGGCAATCACAGTGGTTGGAGCGAGACGGGCATATTTCCAAATGCATTCAGAGAGCGTAAGTGAGAGCGAACAGAACAGCTAACTAATTTCTGACTGAAGCGGTGTATATTTATGTTTGTTCATAACATTTAAAACGAGACACACGCACACAACACAAAGAAGGAAGTTCGACTGTACAGCTGTTTCAAGAATCTCCCGGTTCAAACTTTAGCAGTCTTTGCCCATCTTTTACAAGTCTTTAGAGGTTATTGCAAAGGCAGCACAAGTGCAAAAGCTGTCAACAGGCCACGCCAAATTGACAAAAGACTTTGTGTATGTGTGTGCACCCATTTCGGCCCTTCTGTATTAGTGGGGGAAATTTTATCCCCTCAGTTAAAATACTTAATATAAGTAAGTTAATCATTAGTGTGTCTTTCAGCAACCTTTTATTTTTACTGACTCTATTGCAGGTTAAAACAATTATATGAGTAGAAAAAGTATGCTAGACCGATACTTGTGTTGCAGGAACACCTAATTCAACAAAAGCGACGTTGTTAAGTTATTTATAATGATATTTTTTCCAAAACCTCTTATGAGCGCATAATAATTGCTTTTCATTTTTATCAGAATATAAACATGGTACAGAATCATTACAGGCCTGTTCCCATTTCTCGATTCCGATCAAATCATGCGGATGGAATCGTTATCGACCGGTTCCGTATTTTACCAAAATGACTTGGTCTTTCCGGATCACTCAGCTCTCTTTAACTCAAGAACCTATATACCTTTATGTTCGGACCTTCATTGATGAAAAAAGAGTTTTCACGTCTCTTTAGAAATCACAGCTCCTCCTAACCAAGTCATCACGATTGCTTTTGTAAGCAGAAACAGGCCTGATTAATTCTTTTATTTATCATTCTTAAATCTTTTATTTATTAGTTCCTTTGGAATATCATATAACAAAGCAAAATGTTTCTTTGAAAGCTGTTTTCATTCCAAGGCTTAGAAGTATTGGAAAATGGACAACTTGACATTTATAGCAGCTAGAACGAACATGGTGGAACATGTTTTTTGAACCGAACACTTTTATACGGTGACATGACAAAACGCCCACGGACAAAAGGCACATATTAAAATTAATCGTAGTGCATCGAAATTAAATTTATAAATGTTATGGGCCTTATGTCCACATTATATTCGGACATAAGGCCCACATCTCGTCGGACTTTTTGGCCCGTTTAATAAAAAATTCTGAAATTAAAACCAGAAATATGGCGCTTTAATTTGAAAACGAACTAGCTGTCTCTTGCACATCAGCGGCCTAAAGTGGACAGAGTCAAAAATGCTTGGAATAGCAAGCTGGTCACAGAGGAAGACTTTCCTGGCTGGGAGAAGGTTAACTACGAAACGGTGTCCAAGCATTATTCGGCATGGATATCGCCATCCGTTGCTGTTGTGGGAAACGTTGTGGCCCAGAAGGTAATCAAAGTAGAGAACAACCTATTCATCTTCGACAGTGATTCTTGTGTGGGATATGTGGAGGCGATTGGAGTCAATTAATATTCAAATAAAGTTTCACTTCTCATTCAATTCCAAAAGACACCAATATCAAACTTTATTTGTATTTACGGAAAGAAACCCGCCATTGACTGCATTTTTGCTCATAGCCGTGGCCCCACAGATAATTTGTTTTGTTTCCTTGTCAGTCAGATGTTCTTTCACACTAACAGCTGTTCACGAGCCTCAATCAAATCAATGTAATGAATACTACTAATAAACGGCAAAGTGGAGACGCGCTGCCAACCTACTATTAGTGCCTTTTCAGCCCTGCCGGTGTGACCGTGGCTCAAATGCCCAAATTGATGATCAACCTACATGAGACAAAAACCATCTGGTTGCCAAATCTAAGTCAGTGGTTTTTCACCAAAACTTGCAAAATAGTAGCAAAATGGGACACAATTTTTATGTCCATTTTAAGGGCCTATACTCAGATGAGATAAATTTTTAGTTTGGTACAATATTTCACATAAATAGAAACAATTTCACAAACGTATTCATATTTCAAAGCTGTACAAAATTGTTTCTATTCATGTGAAATATCGTACCAAACTAATAATCTATCTTACCTGAGTATAGGCCTTTAAGGAGCAAACTTGTAAACACTCTGTGGAAAGCATAACAAAAATTGTTCTGTTCCGGTTTAGATATCCCAAAAATTACCGAGTCACTGTCTCCGAAGCGGGTCTACTATGAACCGGTTTGCAGCCCTGGTTAAAAAATATGGCATACTTTTTGGGTTGCTCTAGGGGAGCATTTCTTTCCTGAGTAAAAGGCATATCGAAATCGGGCAAAATGTTCAAAGAGGTTCTACAATGCGTTGAAGATGAGTCACAGCCAGGACGACCATCAACATCAATTGATGAATCACACCTCAACAAAATCAAAGAATTGGTGCAACAAAATCGTCGATTGACAATCCGGTACGTCACTGACCTTGTATGAATTCCGGAAGCTACCGAAAACGCTCAATTTTATGGTTAAAACCTGACTTAACACCATGCGACTTCTGGCTATTCGCTAAACTCAACAGTACGCTACGTGTAGAACGTTTGGAATCAATAGAAGATTTACAGAAACCGAAACGAAGAAGGAATTGCTGGTATTACCGGAAGAGGACTCTACAGCATGTTTTAAAAATTGGAAAAGAACGTTGGCATTTACAAGCATAAATAAATATTTTATGATTTAAAAAACAGATTCCCTGTAATTTTTTTGCCACCACTATTTCCAACTTTATCCTGGACACAAACCTTCTAACTAGATTTTCAAATAAGAAAATGAAATCTCTCGAAGTTGTGTGACAAAGATGGATTTTTAAAGAGTTTTGCAAACCAATCGAGGACTAAATCCCTCATAGACAACATTTTTAAATAGTTTCTTGCTTCTTAGAGAAGTCTTTTACCAGGGTTCTATCTTTCTTTCATGTGCTGATGTGGCCTCTGACGAGAGGTGTAACAGTTGTTACTAAAATCTAAAAAAAAGTTTACTGAACTGTTAAGCCAAGCACGTGTGGCGCTCTCGTCTGGCATTTTGTCGAAGCAAATAAATAAAAGAAACTCTGTGATTGATAAGAGACCTTAGCACAAGTTTGATAAGACAGATTTGAATTGAAAATAACAAAACGAGCCTAAACTTGCTGGACAATCAATCACCTGGGCCTCTGCCAGAGCATCAAAATATTGACACTTGTAACGTTTTGTGGTAACAATTAGTCCATAAACTGAAGCCGATTACTGGACCGCAAGATACCGACGCATAAATTCCAACCAAGAGGATAAAAAGATAAATGAGTTTTTGATCCTCGCGGGATATTCTATGGGCGGTAAATCAAAGAAGAAGAGAAAAGTCAAGTGAAAGCCATGGCGGTAAGAAGCGGTAGAAAGTGCAAAGGAGTATACAAAAAACTGGAAGGGAAAGGCTCAGACGAAACGTCATTAATAAAGCCTCGCAAAGATTTTGATGACACCTGAACTGACAGCGGCACGAATGTGGCCCAAAAGGAAACCCAAAAAGCCAGGCAAAAAGATCACCTCACTGCATGTGTGTGTGTGTGTATCTGTGGGATACACTTTTTGCAGTCGCAAGTGTGGCGCATATTAATCATGCGCTCGTCAGTCGCCCCGAACTGAAGTGCTCCGTTCTGTGTGTGTGTCCTGCGGTTTTTGCACTCCCCCAACTTAATAACCGTTCATTTGTGTCATTCAAATGGTTGAAACTCATCCAGAACTAAGCAAAGGGGCTCCGCCTTATAATCGATTTGTTATCTAAACCCCAGCCACATCTTTTTACCAAGTTTCAGTCCGTAATTAACGGTATTTAATTATGGAAATTAACAGACAAGCACTGTGAGAAACAGACATGAGCGTCTAGTGAATTTTTCTATTATGGCGTTGCCTTTTTTGCAGGGTAATTAAGTGGAAAATGCAGCGTAATTATAGGCAAATGATTTTTCAATTTGCTGTTTTTTTAAGTTTTTGCTGCTTCTTTGCCAACACTTTGAACAGGCCATGTGAATAGAAAGTTTATACAGGGTTTGTGTTTTTTTTTTTAAAGTAACCGACCGCCAGGTAAATATGCATATGCTTGTACTCCTCGTTGAGACACATTTTGTGGATTTGATGCGACACTATTTTCGGGCTCGTATTCACTAGAAATCGTCATAGCACAGACTGAAACATTTATAATATTGCCTCAATGACTGGGGGCTTTTGTAGGGCTCGGACAGAGAGCGACATGTCAGCTGATTAGAGGAGCGGACGGCGGCGATTTGATTATTTCAAATTGATAAAGTTTGTTGTTTTGCCCAACTTGATAAGTCGCAGGGCAACAAATCACAAGTAGCGGACAAAACGAGAGGTTTACTATGGTTATTAATGGGTTTTCTATTGATAATCCTTAAAGCTAATCAAATTAAACAAGTAAGAGCGTTGCGGTAGAGTGGCACGACCCCGAAAAACCCTGTACCAACGAGACACACATACAAACACAGAGAGGGAAAAGCTAAGTATAGGCATTGGGAGACCATTCAGTCGTTGACTTGATGGATATTCTTCTTAGCTCGCAAAAAAATTGGAATTCAATTTGCACCATGGCCGCAGAAATCATCAAGACCTTAAGTCGTGCAGAAAGACAGTGCCATTTAAATACAAATCCTAGACATGGATCTAGTTGAGACTTTCATGCCATCATTTCCCTCTTGTGAAGTAATACTTAGCGGTGGTACCGCGAGAGGAAATCGGAGAGTAGGGGTGGATTTAGTGGGTAAGGAACTAAGTCCCACACTTTGAGGATTTCAAAGCTTTCCCTACCCTAGAGGGCGACCCGGTATCTTGGGAGTTGTGCTAGACACGCGACTCAATTTCCGCGAGCACCTCAGCCAGTTTGTCAAGATCATGCTTAAAACGTGACGGCCAAAACAGGGGCGAAGGCCCAGCTACACCTAGGGTTTTCGTTTATGCGCACTGAGAGTATGCTGTGTCTTTAAAACAGTGTCCGACGACGCATCTCTGGTCATAGCCGGCATGGTACCGAAAGAGATCCGGCAATGGAAGCGAAAACGATAGCCGATGCGGTAACAAATGAGCCAACTAGATGTAGGTTGTAAGAGGAAGCCAGGAATGAGAGCATCCTAAGCTGGCAGTCCAGTTGGGATAGGTCTGCCAAAGGTCGGTGGACGCACCACCTCATCCCCGATATAAAAGTGTGGATCGAGCGGTAACATGGTGATGTAAACTACTGCCACACTCAAATACTTAGCGGACACGGTTTCTTCAGAGGCTATTTGTACAGGGTCGGTCATGATACCGCGCCAGAATGCACTTGGTGTGCAGAAGGCCCAGTGGAGGATGCAGCTCACGTCCTCTTTTGCAGCGGCCGTTTAGCAACTGGACGAGCACAAAGACCTGCCGAAAACTTAGTGGCTGCAATGATATCAAGGAGCGAGGTTTGGGACGTAGTCAACTGCTTTGATGCCCACACTATGGGCGAGCTTTGCAGACTTGAGAGGCAACGAGCGAATGCGGAATAAGGTACGCCATAACCTCTGCGGAGCATGTCTTCGAGACTGTCACGCAGTATAAGTCTTCTTTGATATAATGGAAATAAAAATAAAAAAACCCACTGTGAAATAGGCATAGCAAGGCATTCAAGTTTTCCATAAATTGGGAAGCTAGATGCAATGGTGTAGCCTGGAGAGGGCGTGGAGTACAATATAAGCAAGTCCAGCAAAGTTCATATATATATCTTTTCTTCAATTTAAGTTAGATGTTTGTATATATTATTGTTTTTATTTTATTGGTAACCTTCCGATCGATCCGTACCATCCAATCTTAACCACTCCTTTGTCAAATGGATAAATAACCATAATTACAAAAAATTTTTAAGGTACGAGCCGTCTACACTACTAAAGTGTGTGAAATATGGACGTTTTGTCTATAGCCGCTTCGGCAAGTATGGGCAACATTTTTCCTATCAACCCTGTTCCACCATCTCTGTCTGTTTGTTCATACTGGGACGGACGGACGGACGACAGACGGACATTATATAGCGATACCGGCTTTTAATTGACTAAAAGTAATAAATATATTGTTGAAGTGATGCCTTCTCCATAATAAAAGTGAACTAATAAACTCTCTTTGCCTTCCGTTTGTGGCAACATGAAAATAACTTAAGCAATTTCCAGCCAAATAAGATGTCAGTACAACGAGCAAATTTCCCAAAGCTCTTGATTATCAAAATTAGGGCCTAGTTCTCTTCGTCCAAATAGCATCGGTATACGCTAGATACGTTTGGAAAGCTTTTGTTTTTTCACGGATGACGCGCTAACACGTGTTTGATTTATTGTTGTTTGTTTTTAGTCGTTCGTGAGTTATAGCGTCGCAAACATGGAGCAGAAAATACGGCATATTTTACAGTACTACTACGATAAAGGCAAAAATGCATCTCATGCTGCCAATAAAATTTGTGCAGTTTATGGCCCGACAGTTCCATTTCCACCGCACAACGATGGTTTCAACGTTTTCGTTCTAGTGCAGAGGTGATCGAAGATGCGCCACGGTCCGGAGAGGCCTGTCGAAATGATAAAATCGCTGAATTGATCGAAAGAGACCGGCATAGTAGCAGCCGTAGCATCGGCCAAGAGCTGGGCATGAGTCATCAAACCGTTATAAACTATTTGAAGAAGCAAAAAAAACATTTTTGCCCGTATGGATGCATGCGAATCGCTGAAAAGTGGATCACTTACGACAACGTGAAGCGCAAACGGTCGTGGTCGAAAAGCGGTGAAGCTGCCCAGACGGTGGCCAAGCCTGGATTGACGGCCAGGAAGGTTCTTCTGTGTGTTTGGTGGGATTGGCAGGGAATCATCCACTATGAGCTGCTCCCCTATGGCCAAACGCTCAATTCGGACCTGTACTGCCAACAACTGGACCGCTTGAATGCAGCACTCATGCAGAAGAGGCCATCTTTGATCAACAGAGGCCGAAATGTCTTCCATCAGGACAACGCCAGGCCACACACATCTTTGGTGACGCGCCAGAAGCTCCGGGAGCTCGGATGGGAGGTTCTTTTGCATCCACCGTATAGTCCGGATCTCGCACCAAGTGATTACCACCTATTTCTGTCCATGGCGAACGAGCTTGGTAGTCGGAAGTTGGCCACAAGAGAGTCCTGTGAAAATTGGCTCTCCGAGTTTTTTGCCAATAGGGAAGCGAGCTTCTATAAGAGGGGCATTATGAAGTTGGCATCTCGTTGGGAACTCGTCATCGAACAAAACGGCGCATATTTGACTTAAATCGCATTATTATAACCAATTTTATGAACAATTGAAAATTCAATAAAAATACCGCAAGACTTTTAATATGTGAGAGTTTTTTCTTGTCCGAAATCCATCCATGTTTTCATTCCACAAGTCCAGGAGCGTGCATGTGGCATCAAGTGACCTTACAAATCTCTTCAGATCTATTTTGAGCCATTAATAAAAGAGTTTGGCAAAGTCTCACAGCTGTTTTGTTTTATTTTTGTTGTGCTAGAGGTGATAGTTGAAGACGGTAGACAAAAATGGGCAATAATATCGAGTATTTCATCGAGTATTACGGCTACACGCAACTGCATCCAAACGAAACTCAACGTTTTTGTCACCACTAGGCCCCTATACCATTTGCATGGGAAAAAAGCTGCTTGTTGCCCTTAACGCCATAACTCAAAACGCAAGTTTGAAATTGTTTTTCTTTCTTCCTCCCTAGCTTTGCTTGTTAAACTGTTCTACAAAAAAATTTATTTTGTGTTCGAGGCGGGTCAGACCCGCCTCCGCCCAGCATCACACCTAACCCTGGGCCCGCGCTAGTATAAACGGCCTATTATTTCTTAATAATTTGTTTTGGTTCAAAATTTGAAGTTATTTTTACATCTTTTTATTTATTTATTTTATTTAGAAAAGATTTAATAGTTTTGTGCAATGGAGTAAAATTTCTTTCTACTTGCCGTTGATATAGAATACTGTATTCTGAAATACACTGCCATGCACTTGAATAGGGACAAGCATTTTAACGCAAATATTCAACTATTTGACTGAAACAATCAAATTGAAACAAAAGGCAAATATTTTTAGCATTCAGTACTCCATTCTTTATTGAATTAACAAAAAAAATTTTTAAATAAACGTAGTCTTCGTAATTTTTTTCAGCTTCTTCAAAAATGGCATATTTTTATCGTGCACTTGAATAGGGACAAACGTGATTTCTTCATTCTGAGTAAAACTCCGCGCAATGAAGCTTATATTTTGACATCATATAAACGTTTTAAGTAGAAAAAAATACTGTGGTGGGCGGTAGTTAAAGCACTAACTGATGAAGAAAATAGCAAAATAATTGTTTTAAGGAAGTGAATTCTTACGTACAAGCAAATTGCTACAAAAAATTGGAATAAGTTAAAGTGTTGTATGCAATTTTCTTAAAAACCCATTAAATTATGAAAATAATATGAAAGTCCGCACCAAAAAAACATTTTCACGTACTGCAGAGCAGCGAATTGTTCAAAAAGCCTTAAATTTATACTGTTCAGCTTCGAAAAATCATTCAAAATTACAATTAAATGAAAATGTCGATACGGTACGGAGAGTTGTACGTAAAGCTAAACATCTAAGAACAATAAAATTTAAAAAAACCCACCACTTCATACCCAACGTAAAGATCCTCGTCAAGTTTTTCCTCGAAATTATATGACTCGATAGAAGGAATGGCATACCGTGGATTTTTCAGTTAAGAAACGCTTCAACTTGTATGGAATTGATGGTTTTTCCTATTATTTCCATGATATTCGATAAGAAGAACACTTTCTGTCCCGTCACCATAGCCGTGAGAAGGGTGTTGTAGTCTGGCGTACCATTTGATAATATGGGACATGTCAAGTCACATAATTTCGGGCAAAAACTTGACGAGAATCTTTACGTTGGGTTTTTTTTAGTTTTAATCTTCTTAGATATTCAGCTTTATGGATAACTCTCCGTACCGTATCGATACTTGCGTTTAATTGTAGTTTTTAATGATTTTTCGAAGCTGAACAGTATAAATTTAAGGCTTTTTGAACAATTCGCTGCTCTGCAGTACGTGAAAATGTTTTTTTGGTGCGGTCTTTCATGTTATTCCCATAATTTGATGGGTTTTCAAGAAAATTGCATTTTTTCAGCAATTTGCCTGTACGTAAGATTTCACTCCTTATAAGCCATTATTTTGGCCTTTTTCGACATCAGTTAGTGCTTTACCGCCCACCATAGTATTTTTTCTATTTAGAACGATTATATGTTGCAAAAGATCAACTTCATTGCTCGGAGTTATACTCAGAATGATGAAATCACGTTTGTCCCTATTCAAGTGCACGATAAAAAATATGCCATTTTTAAAAGAGCTCGTTGAAAAAAAATTTTTTAACAGAAGACTACGTTTATTTAAAAAAATTTTTTGTTTATTCAATAAAGAATGAAGTACTGAATGCTAAAAAATATTTGCCTTTTGATTCAATTTGATTGTTTCAGTCAAATAGTTGTATATTCACGTTAAAATGCTTGTACCTATTCAAGTGCAAGGCAGTGTATGTTTTTTTTTTTCATAGACTAAAACAATTGTTGTTGCTGTTGTTATTATCACTTTAGTAACGAATTTAAAAAAGTAACGAAAATTTGTCATCGGTAGTTAATCGATAAGCAAAAAGCCCAAAACGAAAACAGCTTTGAGCTAGAGCTTTTGCGAGTCAAACTTTAAGCAAAAGAGCTTTGGTGGTGAGTTTCAAATGATTGCGGTGCTGAATACAAAAAGTGGTGAAGAGAGACTGAGAGAGAGAGAGTGCTGAATGAGCAACTGAGAGTAGCAAGTGTGGTGTAAACGAAATGCCGGTAAAACAGCTGTTTGCCAATTGCATTTGCTTTTCATCCCCCAAAAAATAGATACAATCCGCCGCCAAGTAAGAGAAATAAGAAACAATTTCAATTTCTAATAACTTAATTGGCCTAAATATACCTAAACACTCAAGAGGAAACAAAGCAACGGACGTATTTATTTACCATAAAATGTGAGACCGAGACCTCAAAATAATAAAAACAAATAGCAACAAAAAAAGCGCTGACATTGTGTTTGTTTGTGTGTTTTTGCGAAAGAGTCAGGTAAAGCGCAAAAAGCAAAACACAGTCAGTCAAGCAGCTTTGTGCGTGTTTGTGTATCTTTGAGCTACGCTTACAATTAGTGAAGCTTGGAACAAAAAAAAAAAACAAAAAAGCATAAGGTGGACAACATTCAACGGACAGAGTGTGTGATGAGGTCACACTTACACACACATACGGATAATTTCATGGTATTAAGTTTAGTTAACAGGTGCGAGAGAATCGGGAACAGTAAATGATTCCATGACATTTGCATGTTTGTGTGCACTGACAGAAATCATTTGCATTAAAAAGTAGACTCATTTGACCATAAACAAAAACCAGAAAGAAACTGCAAGCCAAGTTATAAGGTTAAACAAAGAACAGAATCGAAATCAGAAACGAGTTGACTGCCTCGACTACAAAATAGCCTGGATTTTGACCGTTTTACAAGTAAATTAATCTGTCGAAAAAATATAGCTTATTTTGAAAATTTTCAATATTAAAATACACAAAAAGTTCCTACTTATTACCTATACAATATAATAAATACTTTAATAACTTTAAAGGTTATTAATTCATGATCGATCCGCAAGAATCGCTGATTTGTATGCAATTTTAATGGGTAAGAAAATTCAGCAGCATCGACTGGATTTTGAAAATTCAGTGAATTCTAAATATAAGATATAAAAATATTTTTTGTTCATTTGTTTATACACACACTATTGTTAAGTCGAAAAGCACCTTAGAGACAGGCTGATAAAACAGATTTGTTTTTTTCCTTGTACCTAGGCAGAGTGTCCGGAATAACCTCAACACATATTTTCAAACTGAAACACAAAAATCATAAGCATTTCGGTTTCTCACTGAGTTTATTTTTTTATATTTATTTATTTGTGTTTTCTGTTAACCGAAAAATGTTGGAGAGAAAATTTAACTGTTATTACAATAAAACTTGCAAAATAATATATATGTTCAAAGTGTTTTTTATAACAGTTATTATAGTATAACAGAAAACGAAAGTAAATAAAGATATGTTTCTCTTTTAGCTATGTAAAGATAATTTACTTTTTGAGTGATTAGGGAACAATGGTTTATACAAGCGGTGGTTCACGAAATTTAAGTTTGGCAGCAGTCCAAACAAAAACAGAAAAAACCCACCTTATCAGATAAAATCGAGTCGGTAAACACACTGCATTTGTTTTAATTTTGCAAACATCTGCTTGCAGGGCCAGCGGGTCTCGATCGCGCACACTTTACCCGCTGCGCCCAGCCGTGCGTCAATAAGCATGAATTTGGTTCTTTCAACTTACTATTATGTAAGGCAATTACACTTGTTGCGACGTATGCTTGCGCGTGTCGGCTCCTCAAAGCGAGAAAATTTTCTTAAGCTTCGGAACGACGCCAGTTTACGAAAAAATAGCTCTTAGATCAGTGGACACATGGTCATCCATGGTATATATCGCGGTTTAGTATTGTCGTACTCATATTTTTGTAGTTATGTGATGTCATTTGTGGTCTTGAAAATCATTTTTAAGTGTAATGTGGTGCTATTCCCATGGTCCATGGATGTCTCTTATCATTGAATTGAGCTTATGCTTTTGATCCTTGCATGATTTTCCCCTTGGTTGAGAGTAAAGTTTATTTAGCATTATTACAATTTTTGGTCCTCTTTGTTTGAACAATCTTTATGATTTTGACTATATTCTTTTACCACAGGTCATCCATGGTATTTATCGCGGTTGGGTATTGTCATTATCACGGCTATGTTAAGGTTTGATATATAAAATTTCTCGTGTCTTTTAATTACTGTTAAACGCATTTGCATTGTTCATTGAGTGTGGTCATTTGAGGTTTTAAAAAGCAATTTCCTATTACCATGGAGATCCTGTAGGTGTGAACTGCGATTTCACATTGATCCTTATATGATTTTCCAGCCCTTTACACCCACAAAGTCAAACTTCCTTTACAAATTTCTTGTAACCGCGGCAAGAAAATACCTCTCAGAATTAAAATTTTCGGCTTATAATTGTATGCCCTTATTGCTGTTAATTAAAATTAGTTTTGAAAATGTCCGTTCCAAAGACTTTGACTAAAAAGACACTTATATTTTTCTCACAATTATAAGTGTTATTGAAAAACACATAACAGAAAAAAATGAAAATGTGCCTCACTGAGATAAACACTTACACTTGAAAAATAAGTCACTTTCACTGACCGAAACACTTATACTCAAAAAATAAATCACTCTATCTGTTTGAGACATATTTCAAAGTGTCTAAAAATAACAGGGTTATTTTACAACACTTTCATTTTGAGTGAGATATTCCGGACCTCTGGCTCTAGGTTTAATGCTATATTATAAGAAAAAATAATTTTCAAAATAATCCGATTTTCTACAGAAATTTGAATGTACCATGTATGCTTTTTTTAGGAACGAAACACAATCAGAATAAAATAAGAACAAAATTTTGCCAATTTTAGAAAGCCTCCTTTTTGGTCATTTAAGTACAAAATGTGAATTTTTTCCATGTTAAAACACTTTTTTGATATACTGTCTTCGGGAGATCTCATTCTTATCTAGTAAGAAGATTTTTATCACAGATAATGGGAGTATGAAGTAAACTTGGCAACCCTAAACCCGTTTGTTGTTGTCAAATCTCAGCTTAAGAATGAGCAGGAATAGCGCATGCGCGAGGAGTTCGAGATGTTATTCAGTATATGCCGCCTCTAGAGAAGTAGCGATGCCACCAAACGACAACATATAGAGATAGACCCGCCGACCCAACAGGAAGTCTGTTTAGCCATACAAAGGCTAAAGAACAACAAATCACCAGGCGCGGATGAGGTGCCCGCTGAATTTTTCAAGGCTGGAGGGGAAGAATTAATAAGGTGCATGCACCAACTTCTTTGCCGTATATGGGTTGACGAAAGCATGCCCGACGATTGGAATCTAAGTGTTCTATGCCCAATCTTTAAAAAAGGAGACCCTGCAGTTTGCGCCAACTACCGCGGGATCAGTCTCCTTCCCATTGCATATAAGGTTCTGTCGCGTATTATTTGTGAACGTCTAAAACCGCTTATTAACACACTGATTGGATCTTATCAGTGTGGCTTTAGACCTGGTAAATCCACCACAGACCAGATATTCACATTACGCCAAATCCTGGAGAAGACCTACCATCTTTTTGTCGATTACAAAGCCGCTTTCGACACACCGATAAGGTCAAGGTTTTTTGAAGCCCTGTCTACCTTTGGTATACCAGCAAAGTACGTTCGACTTTGCATGATGACGTTGAGAAGCACTCAAAGCTCCGTCAAAATAGGAACGAACCTCTCCGAGCCTTTTGATACCAAAAGAGGTTTTAGGCAGGGTGATACCTTATCGTGCGACTTCTTTAATCTGCTGATGGAGTACATACTCCGCCGGTGCCCAAATGCCAACAGATCGGGCACCATCTTTAATAAAGATGTAATGCTACTCGCATACGCCGATGATATTGACATCATCGGCAAGACCGAACGGGCGGTAAGCATGGCGTTTTCAGAGATTGAGAGGCAGTCGGAACTGATGGGCTTAGCGGTGAACGAGGACAAGACGAAGTACCTAGTGTCCTCGAAACAGAAGTACACGCGTCTTGGGCAATCTGTTGCAATGGGAGAGTACAACTTTAAAGTTGTAGAGGACTTTGTCTACCTCGGAACGATGATAACCGGCGACAACAACATCAGCCTGGAAATCCGAAGAAGAATCACGCTCGCAAACCGATGCTACTACGGGCTCAGTAGGGAGTTTAAGAGCAGAGGCCTCAAGCGAAGAACAAAAATAGCCCTATACAAGTCGCTTATCATCCCAGTCCTGCAATACGGCGCAGAAGCATGGACAATGACAGCAGCGGATGAGGCGGCGATTGGCGTTTTCGAGCGAAAGATTCTTCGCAGGATTTATGGACCTTTAAAAGTTGGCGATGATTTCCGCATTCGAAATAATGACGAACTGTATGAGCTCTATGGGGACACCTGTCTGGTCAAGCGCATAAAGCAACAGCGGCTGCGCTGGCTGGGACATGTTACCCGTATGGATGAACAAGCTCCAGCAAAAATGGTCTACAAGAGGAATGCGAAAGAACTGGGACATGGCAAGGTGGGACGACCACCTCTAAGGTGGGACGACCAGGTGCGGAAAGACATTTCCAAGCTTGGCGTGAAAAACTGGTGCCAGCTCGCACGGAGCAGAAGCGACTGGCGGACATTGGTTGCAGCGGCCGAGACCGTCTAACGGTTGTGATGCAAGCAACGGAACAAACAAAGAAAAAAAAAAGAATTCCTCCCCACACCCTGCAATAGAAAATATATGTAGCGTATTTTTTTTTTGCGATCTTATTTGGATCTCTGAAATCGACGCCTTCTTACAGACAAACGTTCGGTAATGTTTTCTACTGTTTGCTCAAGTCTTCTATGCTGCACCTGCCAAAGCTAGTATACCCTTGACGCGAAGGTAAAACAGAAAGCGTTTAGGTCAGCGATTGTCAACGGGGGCGAGGAAAAAAAAATGTGTGTGTTTTGGTGGTTTAGCTTCGATCTGTCTAATTCGAACTCTGCCAAGCGACTGACCGCATTTCACTCTATTGGCCTCAACTTCGGTTCGGCTCGTGTATGGGTAAGTAGCGAAATGTCTTCGATTTTTGGGGGCATCTGGTGACAATCGCTGGTTTAGATCAGTAGTTTATGTTGGTGAACCAGAGAGTCGGCTGAAGCCGTTTTACTTGCAATTCAGTGTTTACCGATTCACACAATCATGAGTTCGGCTCGTGTTTGCGTAAAAACACGAGCGACTTCGGCTCCGGTGGCTTTAGGTGACCGGTTTTGGTTTAGATACAATTTTGTTGATACGAGAGCAGTGAAATATATTTATATGATTTTTATTTTTTTCTACAACATATTTTTAGAATGAAACTACTTTATATTTCAAAGTAAAAATTCAAAGTTCATTTATTTAAATATGGGGTCTAGTGTCCTTTTTGTATGTAGGCAGCGGTGTGTACGCTCACAGGAAAACAATATGAATGTATTCGACAAACTATATGAGCTCTCTGTTCTTCTCCCACACTGACTCGCTCTCTTTTTATAATACCCTCTGGCGCTCTCTTGAGTCTGCAACCTTTGGAACTAACATTTGTACAGTTTGGTCTAAGAAAAAACTTGCATCTTATGATCGATTGACTGCATTGGGCCTTGTAAGGGGTTGCTCTCCGAATGATCAGTAAGAGTTATTTACAAGCTATGGCAAATGGATAAAATTAAGGTTACAAAAACTCCGACAAAATTTGGCAAAAATGGGCATTATAAATTCTTTCGATCTTGTATTATATTTCCAACACTCGACTTTTTCTAAAATTGGAATTTAGGGTAATAAAATAGCAATAAGTCCGTCCAATATCAATCTAAATCAGTGTCCGGCAAAACACACATGCTTATTTTGCCTTTGCATGTGTGCGTTCAGACACGCGAGAGCGCTCTCAGTTAGCACATGTTTGTTATTGTAAAAGAGAGCAGTGTACGCTCTTATAGTGTCTGTGTATCGACGCCGCTGCTACAGAGGATGGACGTCGCTACTTGTATACACAAAAGGTCGAACGGTGCCGGACACTGATCTAAATTAATAAAAATTGGCATTATGGATTCCTTGGATTTAATATTATACCTCTAAAAGACAACTTAAGTTAAGTTCCAAAAATGTCACTTTGAAGACAAATATGCCAGGATATGAAATAAATATTATAACTCTGACAAATTTTTACCTAGGGTAATGATAATGGGCATTATGGATTCCTTGCATTTCTAAATAAAATGCAAGTTTATAAAAAAGCTAATTTGAAGGTTAATATACGAGTCTATGACCTGAAGCTGCCTAAACACCTCAGACTATATTTGACCTGGGTTTATAAAAAATGGTCTTTTTTTAATAATTTATAAAATGTTTACTAAAGATGATGTTTAATACCAAAAAAGGTTCACTCTGAGGACTAATAACTAATTTTGACCTAGGTTACTGAAATGTGTTAATTTTTTTTTATATAAGCCGTCTGTATACAAAGTTTTGCCATCTCTGAGATTGTGTATACCCCCCTTGTACCTTTTGACAACACTTTCTGCTGACCCACTTGATTATACAACTATATAGAATGCATAATGCATATTGTGCATAAGTAGTCCATATAAACGTCATGCACAAACAATGCTCAAGAAGCAAATTTAAATGGAAAACATTCACGACATGTTGGAAAAAATAATTGAAAATAAAACTCTGTTAGTCACCTCCTCATCAGCTTGAAAAGTGTGCATAAATATTTACATATTTTAAATTGCAAACTGAAAATCGCCGCATGTATACACACATGTGTGATCAATTCCATCTTTTTTAACAAATCGGAATTTTTTACAAGTATTTGTCATATGTATATGTGGTATATACATGTATGTACGTTGAGTACACATCGAGAAGTGTATTTATAAAATTGAATTTTAATTTTGTGCAATATCGTTTCGTTCTCCATTCATTTTGGTTTGTTGTTGCTTTTGCGCAGCCAAAACGTTTAATGACCTAATTGCTTTATCTTCTATTTTTGTTTTTTTTTTTTTGTCAATATTGGCTGTTTTCTAATGCATATGTATGAGGCCAAAAATGGGTGAAAGTTGTTGTTTATCTAAAAGATATGCAAAAAAAAAGGGCAAATAGAATGTTATAGAGACCTGATAAGTCGACCTTATCAATGCTCTGAAAAATAAAAAAACAATTAAAAATTGTTTCAAAATTGCACAATTTATGAAAATGATCTTCTTTCTTGTTGTCATCATGAGAGAACCAATCAATTCTTGTTCAAAAGTTGGCAACACTGAAGGAGAATTGCAGGAGGTAATTAACACATTTTTAAATTCAGCCATGCGCCCAAAAAAGGTCCAATAACCGGATTCAAAGCACAAATGGGGAGATTTTGAATTCCAATCACAACATATCAATTTGGTCAATTTGCAGACTTCCGTTTAATAACCTAACTAAAAGTTTAATCGTAAAGTAAAGGTAAAGTACTGGTTTGCTCCAGGAAGATAACGCTTATTTTCGGTTTCTTTCCAAGTCGATGGGCATTGCTTCTACCAATTTGCACCAATTTTTAAAAACAAAGTTACAGAGTGGTAAAAAAACACTAGTAAGAGTCTAGTGTCCCGATTCCAACATTCTTTAATGCAAGAAGTATTGTCTAGTTGCCTAAATTGGATTGGTTGCCCATCTTCAGTGGTTCTTTACTTAAAACAGACGACAAACAGGATAATACAGCCTTAGCAAAGCCATCACCGAAAGTCTATACCGTCAAACAAAAAGAGGAAGAGTTTTGTGTTCTCACACCTCAAGATAAGACTGTTCTTCCTTCGGCTTCTGCAGATTTGTATGCAGTAAAAAGCGTAGAGACTTCAAAGGATTTCTTTGAATTGATAACAGAAAAAACTTTCACGACAGTTTCAACTAATATAGTTTTCGAAACTTTGAAACACGAATCAACAAATTTAGTCAAAGGAGTCACTGAAACAACAGCTAGTACACTTTAGGTAACACCCAAGCCAACTCCAAAAGACTACTCAGACTATTCCTTCAGCTCCAACTTCGGTGGTTCTGGCAGTCCCCGCATATCTACTCCTTATCATAGCAGTTTCCTTAGCACATGGGTGGGTACCATGTGACAAGAGGCACCCCACTGGGCTCCGAACTTGGCCGATTTTAAAGGCCAGGCTCTACCCACTGGACCCACATGAACAAAGATCTTCTTCTGTTTGAAAAGTGGTCAAAAGAATAAAGAAAAACTCTTTTGGTTTAAGCTTTTCTGGTACTGAATTTGAATCCCATTATAAAAATCAACACATAAAAGCACAACACACATATATTGACCATCAAAGCCTAAATACTTTCCCTCGTAGCGGTGACCTCTTCTTAAGCGTTATAACAAAAGCTAGTCCTCGACTTGTTTATATTCCATTTATTTGAAAAACATCCAAATTTGTTCCAATTAAAAAGCCAAATACAACAATTGCAAACAAAAAATTTTTCTCACAAAAACTATTTTTTCGACCGATCATTCCTATGGCACCTATATGCTATAGTCATCCGATTTAAATCAGACTTGACAAAATTTTTAATATTATTAATCACTTTATACTTTAAACAAAAATTTTTTAAAAAATATCTTTTCTATAAGTGTCCGATTATCATTATATATCATGACACCTTATAAATACAAGTTTGGTAGGATAGATTGGAAACAAAAATTAAATTCACCCGTTTTAGTCCACCCCACAATTACTATTTTACCAAAACAGTCAATCAGAATATCGATATTTTAGTGTTAAGGTGTGATTCCAGAAATCAAATGGACGAGACAGACAGAAGGAAAAACACGAATCAACAAGCCGCGAAGAGACAATCCGTTTTGACATTGTAAATAGAAAACCGTGTAAGAAAAAAAAACCGAAAATCTAAATACACTCGTTTACAAATTGGAAGAAATCCATTGGTACGGTTCAGATGGATTTAAAATAACCTTTCGACTCCGTAAAGCAAGCATTCCGTACAAAGCTTTGTAAGCAAGCGTTCGTTCTCCGATTTGTTTCCACCCCGAATAGCAGAACAGTTATTTAAAACTCGCAAAAAGCCAATCATTCCAAAAACGAGAAGGCCAAGCTTACTTTGTCTGTGCTCAAGTTTTTATACTCTTGTAAATGGTTTGAAATATCAGATAAATAAACCCAATTTTCCAACCGATTGTTTCTGTGGCAGCTATAAAATATAGTCATCTGACTTCGAACAAATTATGCAAATCTGTTTGAAACTATGTAATATTAGCAGGACTGCAAACCCCTCTAAAATCGGCAGAGGTTTGGGTTCACGGAGCGGGTTCAGAAGGTCGGTGAACCTAGGTTCGGGTTCAGGAATAATTTTGTGTTTTGCCAATTCAAAAAACATAAATATAAATCGGAACAATCTTATTTAATTAGAGTTATTTTAAATATAATATTCGAGCTTTGTTTAAGTAGTTTATGGATAAAACAAATTTAACTGACCGAAAATAAAATCGACAAAATTCAACATATGCGACTTTTTTAGTTCTTTACAATGATAGTTTACCCAAAACTTTGAGACATTAGAATTGTTAGGCAATCTTTGAATTCCTGCAAAAGAAGCTAAGAAATCGTTGATTACGTATTTCTCAGAGTTCTTTATTTTTAAGATCCTAAGCTAAAGATTCCAATTCATGTTTATAAGAATATGAACTTGGGGGAAAAACCATTGATGATTTTATTAATTAGTTAATTTTGACGATTATACAATTTATCTCTTTGCAAGCAGTTTTTGTTCTAAGGACAACAAATTAACTTTCTAACATCAAAAAATGTTAAATGAGGATTTTTAAATATGTACGAACATTCAAACCTTTAAACTTCAATACAAGAACCTGTATGTTTGCAATTACGTATTTATATCGAAAAATAGCAAAATAAACATTTATAGCAGCTAGAAAAAAGGTAATCGGCCATGTTCTCAATTCCACTTCCACAAAAGTTTTTGGAATGTGGAATTGATTCCTGTTCTGGTGAAAGTAAAACAAAAGACTTTTTCGGATTCAATCTTTTTGCCTTTTGGCTAGTGAAATTAAAAGTATATTGCAAATTTGGCATTAAAAAATAAAAGCTACCCACGAAATGAAGTTAAATCATAATTCTTTGGTCATTTTAAGATGTTTTAGTATCCCAAAATATTACACGGAATTGCGAACACTTTCGGTTTCTTGAAAAAATAAAACATTCGATCCTCGCTCTGTCTTGCTCTGTCGCAATTGTACTTCGTTGGCGCCAAAACATGACTGATGGGTGGGAGTGAAACAGAGCTCCACCGATTCGAGTTCGTGCCAAAGACAGTTGCAGTCTGAAACTGAACTTGGTTCGACGGAACAAACGAGCCGTCTAGATTTTAGATGGTCTTTGCATCGATGCGGTGTGAACGATGCTCCTTATCGGCGCTTTATTTTCGCACACCAATACACTCTATTTTTTTGGACTAACTGGTTTAGATAATTATGAACACGGGTGAATATCGAATAGTCCACAAAATCGTGAAATTTGCTAAATTTTTAAAGTACCGATTATTATTAAGATTTGATACATGGACTCAACATAATAGACTTATCATAACCAAAAAACAAAATGTGTAAAAAAAAAAAAAAATTTTATGAGTAAAGAAATTCAACAAGGATTTCAGAATAATTTAAAGTCTACAAAAAAATCGCCCTTTAAAGTGCCTTAACACTTGTCATATAAATAGTGAGATGTAAAAATTCTCTAAAGTAAAATAGAATCTGTTTTATTTCATCAAAGAAGGCTAAGTTTTCTATATATTTAGAGATATTTGATTTGCTATTACACTATCGTCAGAGAGTCTCTTTAATAATATATTTCAATTGTAAAGGCAGCTTATTACTTTTAGACCGAAAGTGAAAACCCGGAACTGGACTGATAAAGAGTTATCGATAACACCTTGTGCCAAATCAAAAATGTTTCATTGAAAAATAATGATTAAAATTTAAACCTTTGAATTCATTTCCAGATAACACCTGGTACTATAATAAAATATTGTAAACAAGATGCAATAGCATTATTTAAGCTGATAAGCCCAAAGGTGCAGTAAATAGGGGCAGCTTAATTCTAAATTCTAAAAACTATCAACATAGAACAAGAAGAAGCACAACAAAAAGAACTGGGGGAAACCCAAATCGAAAGGTCAAGTAGGTAGCTTCATTAGCTATGCAAAAAAAATTCCATTTGTTGCTTCTGTCCATGAACAGACACATGGGTTCTAAATTGAATTTACAGTTACCTCCTCCTCCTCTTCCTCGACGACTTCCACTTCGTTGACAAAGTTGTCGGTATTGGTGAGACCTTCCACCACACAGGCATTGGCCATTCCATTCACTTCCTCCTCTTCATCATCTTCATTGTCCTGGCCAAATAGTCGATGCAGTAGCAGATCTTCCTCATCATCATCACCACCATCTGGTCCAAACTGTTCCACCGTAAGACTGCCTACATTAAGCGGATGTGGGGTACTGTCATTTAAAGCTGTGGCCGTATTCAAAGCTCTGGCACTATCCGCAAATCCATGAATTAAGGCCGCCAAATTAAGATCCAAATGTGAGCTATTTGGTCCCTGTTGCTGGCCATCTTTCAAAGGTAAATTGGCATAGGGAGAGGCCAGGGGTAAATCATTGTAATCCAACAGATCAGCCAAATTCTGTTCCCATATGGAGCGCGAATCTTGATGTGGTGAGGGTAAACTATCCAAATCGGGTGTCGTTAACAGCGTGTTATTGTGACCCGCAGCCAGGGAAGAGGTCTCAATGTGCAGCTCTCCCAAAGTGGGCGTTGCTGTAGGAGCCGAGGCTGGCGCCACTGCGGCATTCCCTGCGGCTGTTCCACCGCCCGTCTGGCTCTGCATATCCTGCAGAGCTGCAGTCTGAACGCTGCTATTGCCGGTGGTATTATGCAGATTCATAACAAAAGCGCTGGCATTGAAACTGGTGGGCAATTTATATTCCCCTCTGCCACCTCCTCCTCCAGCTCCGCCACCAACCTGATCGTCATCAAAGGCTAGGAAATCTTCAATTCGGGGATAAATGGTCTTGCGATTTCCATACGGATGTTGCGTTTCAATCAGAGGCACTGTACGCAACATTTCCAGTTCCCAATTGCCATCGCCATGGGGCAGTTCCAGCTGCGAGTCCCAGCGACGGAGCAAGGTAATCGGGATCAACGTGAAGCAGGCTCAAGGCCAGAGCCAATTGAAGCATTTTCATGGCATACGACTTTTTGTTTGAGATCATTTTGAGGCCGTTGCTGGTGCTGCTGCTGATCTTGAGGTTACAAATGGCTGTGTGGGTGTTGTCCAACCTCCACCCCACCCCTCCAACGGCCAGACAACAGCTCCGTTGGCTGTGCCGTCCGTGTGTTCAATGACGTTTCCTTGCTTTTGTTTGCACCACAATTTGTTATTTGTTTAACTCGCAATTCTTTCTGTTGCTAAAAGTTCTTCACTTGAATTTATTTTGTATTTTTGTTCTCCATATGCAATTAATTAATAGATGTCCTCGGGTTCGTTCTGTAAGCGTAAGAGAGATGCACAGACATAAATGGAATTAGTAAGTATAGCAAAATGTCGCAAATATGCAAAATGAATGTGGAATGAGAAATGCTTTTGTGTGTTTGACATTGAGTACGGCATTGCATTTATATAAGGAAGTTTATATCTAGCCACGTCCAGAATTTAGTATAGGTTTTTGATTCCAGAAAACATTTGTACCATTTAAAAGCCCATCAATTTACCTGCTGATAGCTGTCACATAATCGGGACCCATAAATGTCAACAAAGTATAAAATAAATTTTCAAAGCTCATATAAATTTTCGTGGGTAGGTCAGTTGAAATCCGAAAGAAACGGTAGAGAAGTTGGGGAAAAGAAGCTACAAACAAATTTACCGTGACTGACGAATCATTAAATATACCAAATACCAAAATTTAGTTCCAATTTAATGGAATGGAAACTGCGTTTCAAACAAACAACAAAGAGAAAAGCTAACTTCTGCTCGACCGAAGTTTTAATACCCTTGGAGCATGATATATGCCTGCCAGTTTGTTATATACCAGCTATACGATATATTCATGCGATTTTGATCAAACTCGACAA